>JAJJWX010004303.1:1800000-2189370 GCA_023529315.1 Papaver bracteatum
TCAAAGTCTAAGGCCTCGTCAATTTAGATCTGTGTTAAGTTATAGATTGGGCATACCTCTTTTCAGGGAAGATAGTACATGCTCAAGTTGCAACAAAAAGATGGATATTTTCGGAAACCATGCTTTGCATTGCGCTAATGATGTCGGTCTCATATTTCGCCACGACCTTGTGAGGGATGTCTTTGCTGACATTTTTTATAAGGATGGTGTGCATGCGAGGAAGGAGGTACTGCTTGGTTTTTTATCAGATAACGATACTTCCTTGAGACCGACAGATATTCTTGGTCACTGTTGGGAGAACGGTCAGGATGTCTGTTTTGATGTTACTGGTGTTTCACCATTCACTAGCGGGGGAGTTCGTACTTTCATACCCGGTCAAGCCATATCTAGAGCTACTACGCGTAAACGCAATAAATACCTAGACAAGTGCTCCCTTCACGGGTAGCTTTCTCGACTTTAGGAGATTTGGGCAAAGAAACTATAATTCTCTTGAAGAGGTTGAAGAATTGTATCTCAAACCATGACACTAACTATAAGATAGGCAATACTCATTTTTATATAATAAAGGTTTAGCCATCCAAAAGGGTGTTGATGCCAAGCTTGTTGCTAGGCTACCCACCAACTTATTGTAATGAATTTGAAATTTATATATTGCAAATACAATACACTCCAATTGGAGGATATAAATTACTTTCCCCAATCATTAATGTATGCTAAGGGGTGCTTTTTGGGGCGGAAATACTAAAATACCCTTTGGTGAATTAAAAATATTATGAAAAGACTATACTACCCTTCCCACAAAATAAAAATCTTAAAATAAAAAAACCAAATTCATATCCCGCATTCATATGTTCCGGCACACTCGTAGGTTAGGGTTTCAAAATTTTTTTCTTCATCGTTCTTCATCGTCGATTCAAAAATATCTTCTTCGATTACTTGAATCTATAACCATGCCTCCAAGAAAGAAACCCAATCCGCAATCCGCAATCAAAATCAATAGCTCAACAAAAACAAGAAGAAAGGATCAATCGGATTGCTCTTGAAGAATAAAAATAAGAGAATTTGGACAATCAAACTCTCGAAAAATGACTTATGTGAGAAGGTAAGTGATTCTGAACTGTTTTATGAGTGTTTTAATGGATTTAAGGCATTGGGTTTAGGTTAGAATCGCGAATCCTAACTCAAACATTTGAGTTACAGTCAATGCCGGAATTGAAATTAGTATGACTACAATGTCGGTACCTATTTATGGAGTTCAAATTAGTATGAATACCATGCCAGTAGACTGTTTCGGCATTGAATTCAGTATGAATACTATGCCGGCTACAATACTAAAATCACCTGAAACTGAATGTTTAGTCCCGGCATTGAAATTAGGATGAATACCATGATGGTACTCTATTACTGTGTTGTTTTAAAAAATTTCGCCTATGCCGGCTGTGTTCTTTTGGTATACAAGAATAGCCTAGGAATTACCTAAGACTTCCGTCATTGAAATTAGGATGAATACTATGCCAGTACATGGTTACGGCATTGTTTTGAATATTTACATTTGTGCCTGCAGTGGTCTTTTGGTATACATGAATAACCTAAGAATTTCCTAAGAGTACCGGAACTGGCGACATTTATTTCGACAATGCCAGCTTCATGTCCCGACACCGTTTATTTTTAAATTACAATGTCATTTTCTGGTCTCGACATGGACGGTACTTCGTGAACCAATGCCAACACTTTTGATTTTATGCCGTTATTCAGCATATCTATGCCGGAATCAGATATGATCGTGAGTTGTCTTATATTTATTTCATGCTTCTTTTGATATAGGGCTAAAGCCAAGGAAGCTAAAAAAGGAAAAGCTAAAGATGTTGCCATTAAGAAAAGAAAAAAGAACATTCTTGGTACTCCTGAGTCTCTTCCTCATCGAGTGAAAGAACATGGTTGTAACAAGCGTTTGGGGGCAGGCTCTACAAGAGGGAAAATTTGAGAGAGTAGTGGTGACCGTAGAAAACTCATAATCCGTGAACATACTAGAATAGTTGAGCATGATGAGCATGATGAATAGGAAGCCGAGGAGGAATATAATGAGGTTACCAACCCAAAGCGAAGTTTTCGAGGAAGATGGTGGGCCAAGTTAACAACCGACGCAAGGTGAAGGTGAAGGGAATCAAGAGAATGATAAAGTAGTAAAAATAAAAGGTTCGCACCTCCTCATTCTGATGACATGATACCCGACCTTGATCGTTGTAGAATTTGGGGTGAAGCTCATGATCCGAGAAGGCTATTTGGCTACAAAGACACGTGGGATGTACTATCTATCAAACCTATGTAATATTTTTTTATCTTGTGCATATGTATTGTTTTTTATTTATGTAAAATCTCCTAATTGTAGGTTCATAAGAAGGCTGTGTGTGTTTTCCGACACCAAGCCGCGACTTATTGAGATTTAACTAAGGAATGTGAAGAGGTCCATAAATTAGTAAAGGACCCTGAGATATATGCTTTGGTTGAAAATTATGTGAAGTATGATTCTGTGACAATCAATTGCTTCGTCAAGAGGTATCATGGTGAAACTAATATCATGCACTTCCCATTTGGGGAAATGACCTTGATATCTGATGATGCTCAGAACATTCAAGGCTTATGGGTTACCGGAAAATCAGTTGCAAAAGGAGATAATTTTTTGGATCTTTTATGTTTACAATCCATGCCTGCTTACTTTATATAACTTAGCCCACATATTGTGTTTTAATTTCTGTCTTGGGACGTAGGTCTAAAGCAGCACAAATCAAGAAAGGAAAGAGCAAAACTGTTGAAGAAGGAAAACCTAACTCTTCTCGGCCTCGACGTAGTCGATCTGATCCGGACCGTGGTAAGGTCATGATTTGGGATAGTACGGGGGACACAAGTAGCAGTGATGATGAACAGTGGGAAAATTTTGTACCTCCTAAACCATCCCGAGAAGGTGGATCATCCTCACAAGGCTTTGGACAAGCTGAAGTTGAAGCCGATGAGAAAAAGGAAAAGAAACCCCATGCCCACCTTCCTAAAAGATATGACATGCTTCCAGAACGTACATACGAAAAACAGTGGGGGTCACCCGAGAGATATGCAACTCTTATTTGACTACAAGCACTCTTGGGCTCGTTGGATCTATTCAACTTATGTAAGATGTTTGCATATTGTTATTATATCATTTATCTATGATGAAGTGAATTTAAGTTAGATTGGTGTGTTTTTATAGGACCACAAGAAAGCCTTCCGTGTTGTCTGCCATCAATCAATGGATATATGGACTTTGGAGGATAAGTGTGAGGCTATTCAAGCATTAGTCATAGCATCTGGGTTGTATCATACGATAGAAAATTATGTGGCCACTGATCAAGTCACGTCGCATTGCTTCTTGGAGAGGTCTTTCGGTGAAAATGATACCATGCATTTTTATTTTGGTGAGATGACCATTATCCCTGAAGATGTCCAAAGAATAATAGGTCTAGAGGTTCTTGGGAAAGCCGTTAAGGAAGGACATAACTATAGGTACCTATCTTAAACCAAGATATATAAGCTGATTAAAAAGTTGTTTGGGTGGGACAAGGAAACAACTAAGGGTATGTTTGACATGGGTGTATTACAAGGATGTAGTGCAGTCAACGGTGTAGTTAAGCGCTGCATTCAGTTTAGACATGTTTGGCATGGGTCCAAATGCATGACATAGGAACTACAGGTAGTCCATACTACCTACAGGGCGGAATTGAATATCGACCTCAAAAGGTCTGCATTAAATGTTGCCTTCTACTGCAACTTCTAACTACCCCCTTTGACAATTTTTGACCATTTTATTCTCTTTTCATATTCTTCTTCTGGCAGAGTTGGTGTTCTTCCTTTCAGATTTTCTTCAATAGTTCAGATCAGTCATAATGAACAATTATTCCACAATAGAGATATAATCACTGATTAGCAAAAACAAAATCATTATTAGTTACTCCTTCCATTGCACTCTTTAATAACAAACCCTTCATCAAAACCTTTAAAACCCAACTTTTCATTCCCAATTGAGCAATCAATCTTCTAATCCTTATCTATAGAGTCCAAAGTATCCCTAATTTCAAAAGCTTTGGCTTTAACAAACTTTCCCTTGAAGCAATTTATGGGAACACAAGAATTTTTTTGTAATGATTATTTGTTAATTCCAATCGAAAAACGAAGAATTGAAGAAGAACTATTAGATGAAAATCCGAGTTAAAGATTGCAAAGAGAGAAAACTGGGAAGTTTATTGGGTTCACATATGATTGTGCACTAGTGGAAATCAGCAGTTTCGCGACCGAAAAAGCAAGTCATTTAACTCATATCTATGACTTGCTTTGTCGGTCAAAGAAAGGGTCGCTGTTTGAGCGTCTTTTTCAACTATGACGTGTCTTTGGGGGTCGTTGAAAATATTATAACAACGACCGATTGTAACGGTCAATACTTTATGACTGACTTTAATTGGTCATAGATATAAATCTTAATATAAAAAAATAGAGATTCAGATTGGCTGTCTGGCCAGACTGAATCCGACTAAATATGAAATCAAACAAAAATGAAACTCAAATTAGAATCAAATGAAACTCAAACTAGAATTCAAATGAGAATCAAATGAAAACCAAATTCAAATCAAATAAAAATGAGAATCAAATTAAACTTGCACACAAATAATCATTCAATTTAACATTCATTGATTCATTGGTTTCAAATTACACAAAGGATTAAAATATGTAGTTCTGACCAGTGTAATTTGTAGTTCTAGGATTAGATTACAAAACGATGAACTAAAAAACTATTAATTAAACAACAAAACTATAAATTCCGATGATGATGAAGAACTTATTCCTACTTCATAATGGTTTACCTACACAACAAAAGCCATCAACTGATTAATGTGGGGAAGTCACAATACTCAAGAAAATGCTTATAAAAATAATAACCATGCCATGCACATGAGAGGACAATGATCTATAAAGGTGGGTATCCTAACCAATATGATGTCAATCTCTTTACCTGCCTTTGTCAAACATCGACACAACGGCATAAATGTAACTCAAACGTAACTAGTTCATTAATTCATGACCTTGACGTATCTCGAGCACAAGATACATAATGGGTTATACATGGAATCCTAATGTAAGAACGGTAACAGGTATTGCAGGTAAGATTGCAGAGAGGCCCCAAGATGAATAACCAAAAGAACTCAATAGTTTTGTTCATCCTACTGATAAACCAGTTGATATTAGTGCAGTGACTGAGAAAATCATGAGGAAACAAATACCTACCGATGAACCCATTACTACCAGAAACATCACCACATGTGTTTAAACAATAAGCACTAGCAGACTCACATATGTGTTTAAACAATAAGCACTAGCAGACTCACAAACAACCATTTACCAATACCAAAAAAATAAAGAAAAACAGCACTAGTGGACCTACATCAAACCTACATTAACAGCTCGACTAAAGAGAATTAAAAAACCATCCCATGATAATGTAGTGTATACCTTATAAAAGTAAATTAACAAACATTATATGGATAAAACTTGAATAATTTAGGAGAAAAATTCGGGCAAATGATAATATCTTTAAGTACTAAAAACTTACCACTGCTTTCTTACCGCCAAAAAAAATCCTATAGAGGTCAACATAACTAGTGCAATAGAAACAAGGATACCAATGGTGATATTTAGATGTTTCTCACCCTTCTCAATATTATCCCACATAATTTGATATAACTCAGTTAAGCAAAATTCTATGAACCTAAAGTGTTACATAGAAGAATCACAAAGTTTAAATTTATAACTGAAAGCAAATTTGTTTTGTTCTGACGTCAGAGCAGTAACTTACATATACCTTGAGCTTGTAATCAGCCAAGAAAGGAAGGTTCGCAAACTTGTAAAGGATCTCAAATATCCTTTTTTGCAAGTCCATGAGTTTGTTGTTAGAGGGTAGAAGGAAAAAATCATAAAGTCAAAACCAGCAAGCACCAAGTAAATGGACAGTTTAGAGATCATATGCAGGAATATTCACCTGGAATTCATAGATATTACGCTTGTACCTGCTTCATCATCCTTCTGCTTTTCTTTCTCAACGTTGAATTTAGGCTTCCATGTTTTCTGTTTGTACTCTTCTGCAACGTTGAATTAAGGCATTGAATATAATTCCCACCAACATATACATCATATCAAATTATCAATATAAAACCAAAATCACGAAAAACCTTAAACCCATAAAACTATTTTAGACAATTTATTTTGGTCACATTACAAGAATGGAATGGAAAAACAAGACAGTTCTCCTTGCGAAGCATCCTCTTTCAACACTTCTCTCACTCATATTCTCTTACTAAGTTAAATACATGGCCATATAATATCAATTTTACACTCCACAACACAAAAATACAGAACAACTAAGTTAAAAGCTCCAAATCAGTATACCTGGTACAGAATATGACACATATCAAAGTTTTCCTACTTCATTGCAGGTAATAAATTCCACTTCAAGCATTAGTTAGGTGCCACGAAAAGAACTTAGATTTTTAAAACCAAGTTCTATATCAAATTTAATTAAGATGAACAATTGGAAGTAATTAAGTTTTGTTTTCCAACAGGATAATCTAGATGCAATCTAACATCTTGGAAATGTTTCTTCATACCCACTACCTCTTCCTAAGTTTGAAATATGACTGTAAATTTTGTATCCTTATTGGTTGATAATCTAAAAGCTAATATTAGTGATAACATAAAAGTGATAAAGTTAATTAGAATGTTATTGTTTTTGACGATAGGAATGTTAAGAACGGAAGCATGCCCTTAGTTTCATACCTAATGATTCTGTAATGTATTCAAGTAAGGAAAAAAAAAATCACGATTTGCATCATGTAGATCACCTACACCATTTCCTTGATGGTCTAATAATGCTTCTCCAGAACCCATCAACTCCTGCACAACGAGGAGATATAGTCAGATGAATCACATCAAGTAAAGCTAAATGCGAGCATTTAGGGCAACTAATAAGAACACCATCCACCTTTTTTTCTCTCGCTGGAAATGAAGCTCTAGCATGGTCAGAATCACTACCAGAAGAAGTAGCAGAGTTTGAATCTGCAAATTAAAGGAAAAAAATCAATAGACGATTATATTAATCTAGCACCAAGAAGATCCTCATTGCAGAAAAATAAATAACGCAGTAATATCATCCTAACGGAAACGGTGTGCTAGTGAGCAACGATAAATATTTAAGTATTCTAAATTCCAACAACATAATACACCAGCTATCAAACATGCAATAGTCTTAAGAAAAGTTTAGTAAGCCATAACAAGAAGGGTATCCAAAAGCGGAAAGAACACGAACAACCATATCAAACTACTTAACAAATTGAAACTTAAAAAGTTACTTGAAACACCAATTAAAAGAAACCATATATTTATGAACAAAACAACAAAAACCATAAACATGAACATAGATGCTTACCCTCTGTAAGAGAGCATAAACACATTGCAATGCAATTTCTGCAGAATTATATGGATCATAGTTGTCTTCACACATTTCCCATAGAACCATACCTTGCAAAGGTCGCATAAGATCCAGAACCCATCTGATGCATAGTTGTCACCACATGCCCCACACAAAGTATCCCCATGCTCATCCACTTATACGTCATCCTCATCCTCTCCATCTTCTATTGGAGGAGGACTTCTCTTAAAGTAAGACTTGGATGGTGGGATGGTTAATCGCTGCTTTAGTTGTCGAAACAAACAAATAAACATAAGTGCTTAACAGAGCAAAGGACCGACCTCAAGATAATAATTGCATACACCCTAATCCGAAGAAATAGGGATCATAAATTCAAACATTAGCAAGTTAATTGAAACTGAAGATTTTTACCACTTTTGAAATATGCTTGATTTGTTGCTGCTGTAATTTGACAATGAAGATTTGTCCTTAACGTGTTGCTTCTTTACATCTCCAGTAACAACTTCAAAGATTGTTGGGATTTCATTCATCAAGTGAAATAAACGCTTCCTGCACCACAAACAAGTGAAATATAACCTTAAACTTAATATGATTTGTAATGGGACTTAGACAAACTAATAACAATGAAACTGATAACAAGGAATGATTCTCAGATAGGTTCTTTTGATTTACCTGAGTCCGAGCCTCTTATGTTATCTATGTTTCCAATCCCTAGTTCCCCACCTCTTGTCACTGACATACCAAGAAAGGCAGTCAAGTTATATTCAGAAACAAAACTATGTAATAGCAAAATAAAGAAGAATTGACTACTCTGCAATTTTTCTTAGAACTAAGATGACAAGATATCATGGGATAGTTATATATGCATACCCCTCCAGTGCTAGCAGCCTATGTTGGAGCAATAAGAACGTTAAATTTCCTCAGCACATCAACTGCTTGAGCATGCGAACCAAATCATAATGCACAATTATGATCAACATCTTTAGTAGGAACTAGGTAGTAGCATGATTCTAACACAACCATTTCTAAGAGTTAGAGAGACACGGGCAAAGTACTTTTTAGGCAAACACACAGAAGACCAAAATATTAGAAGGTTTTTACTGCAAGATAAAGGATAAAAACATACACAGTCTCTCACTCATGGTTCTCCTTTTACTATTGTTGTTGTTAGTGTTGCTGATCTAGCTGGAAGTTGAGAGGCCTCCTAAAGAGAATTGTAGATACCGAATATCACAAGGCATTAACTGACGAACATTGTGACAAATATAAGAGGAAAGAGTTACAAAACAATACGAATATAGAGGAAGCATAGGGAAGTATGAAGATTTGCGAAGATAGAATAATATTGCGAAGATGAATTGCGATACTTCACAATTCATATAAAGCTGTACAAATTTCACTATAAATAGAAGTTCAAATGTAAAATTCGACAGGTTCTTTTGGTGAGTATTAGAAATTATCTTAGAAAAGAGAAAATAGAAAGTTGTAACTATTCTAGTTCCATATAGATACTTCTTTGTAATCAATTGAGAGAATTAATAAGAAAGTTATCATTCATCATCAAGAACTTCTTAAGTTTTATCAATTCTACTGAGGGTGTAGTTATAGGTTATTAATAAGCATAATGTGGGGCTCAAGACAGTGGATAACATAGTTGTTGATAGTGGGTTTTGGTTCAGGGATAAAGTTGTAAAACCAAATTTTTGTACAACCGTACTAAAAAGGATAAGGCTATTTGATAAGTGATTAATACTTCTTAGATTTATTAATTCACCTAGAATGGAGCATGTAGCAACAATCCCAAGTATTCTGTGAATTTTAGCATTTCCAATTAATGCATGCCTCGTATTTCCTGTGTTGTTCTCAAAAGAACTCTCATTGTTGGTGTGGCATGATGACTGATTGTTACTATCAGAATATCCAAGTATCAATAGTGAGGCATGCACGAAATACCCGTACATGCTACACCATTCTCTAACAAAGAGAATCATCTCTCGGTGTGTTATATTAGCCCGATCGAGTATAATTGAATCTGGACTGTCCATAGCGGTCTCAGAAACAATCACGACTACGCAAGTTGGCCGCACGATTTACCTAACATAGATGAACCCTAGCAGGAGCAGGCTATCACTACAATGACCACCAGCAGGCCTATTTATGCCATGGTCGGTCAGGTACAAATCACACCCGTCAAACAACCACCAAACGCCGGCCTAGAGTTAGACGTCCGTGCTAGTATGGAGATGCTTGGAAGAACTCTTACGAGCAAAGATTGCCTACGGCAGTCTCAAACCCATCACAGACGATCATATTCACCGGCATAATTGGACGGTGTGGAGCGTCCGATTCCTAGTCACGCAAGCACCGTTGTGCACCCCGACGAGCCCACTGTTTACCTACATAGCCGACCATCTCACGACCTAGCCAGGGAGGAGCAAATGTTCGCCCATAATTTGGTCGGCGTGATGCTTTAAGGGTCGCTAAGGGTCTCAAATTGATCACGACCATCCAACTTCGCCGGCATGTTTGGATGGCCTAGATCAAACCCATGACTGTCAGTTAGGTATCACCATGATCAACATGGTCCCAATGTAGGTCCCACATGGTCGGCCTCCCCAAAGGGGGAGCATAGCCTACCAAATCGTTAGGGTTAAGTCGTGTACACATGACCGATCCAAAACCCTAATTAGGGTTTGCGGCATATTACATGTGTCGCTAATCAATCATGAGCGTCCGTTTTCGCCAGCTTGGATGAGGGATCCAGGAATAGACTAAGCAGATCCGGAGAGTATAAACATGATCAATGTGGGCCCATCTATCTCCATGTCCGACCGACCAAGATAAACTGTGGCTCGACGCCTCGGTTGCGCGCCCTGAAGGTGGCATGCCACGCCCCTTTAGGAATCCTTTGCGGCACATGATTCCTGTCGCAAATCAATCTCAGCCACTCTTCTTTACCGGTAAACTTGAGTGGCCTAAATCGCACCTTCGTGGGACAGTGAAGTATGGACATGGATAACAGCATGCCGTCTACACTCATGCCTAATCGGTTCTCCATAAAACACTTCCCATGCTTGAATTCGATCAAGCTGAAAGGAGGTACTTGCGCACCCCCTAAACCCTAATCCGACGGTCGCAGATGTGGGTCGCGAGTTATCTCATCCGTCCAACTTCACCAGCTTGGACAGAAAGCCTAACACATGAGTCAATCTACCAACAAGGCATCATCACAATCACCATCCACCACTCTTCCACATGGAGTGATCGACCAAGTCAGGGGTTGCTTGTATAGCCTCCAAATGATCACTCGAAGAAGGCTGGACGTGATGCTATTTTAAGACGCATAAATTCGTGACTTACTCCGTTAAGCCTTAAAAATAGCGATGCTTCATACGTGCTGAATATATTCGATGCAGTACCTGCATAGAATACACACGATACTTTAAAAGTATCGAATTCCTAAATAACTTAGTTATTTAATCCTGTATTACATGCTACCTTCTATTGGTCCCACGATCCACATACTCGAGACATCAATCATGTCACAAACTGGGGGATACATACTGGGGTATTGGTCTGGCGGTTTATAACGTGCAGAGTGCAACGCGCCATCACAAGAACGTTTCAGGAAGACATGGACGGTTAGTGATGATGGGAGAAGTGGGCAAGACTGATCGTGTGACACTAACACATAACTCCACTACTCCATCACTCCACTTTCTCCACTTCCCATGAGAGACGTGAATAAGGCTCAAATGACTTGTATAAATAGGTTCTCCTCCCTATTTCCAAAAAAGAACACAACATAGAAACCAAATGTTAATACATAACGTATTCAAACACCCAGAGCCTACTTGCATTAATCGTAAGCCTGCTCACATTTCTGTTACAAGTCATAAAACATCCTTTACCTACACAATCTCAACACCTTCTTCGCTTCGCTCCCTAAGATCAACCCCATCTCCTTCACTTTGTAACCGAAACAAGTCTGGAACAGCCATTTCTTGGTTTAGGCCAGAATTGTATAGATTGATCTCTTGAATCAAAAACACTCTCGTGCAGTGCATTTGTTTAGGGTTTAGATTCATTTCTCATCCACACACCCCAAATTACCAAAACCAGCAGAAATAGTTTTCACCCATAAAAAATAGTGAACCCATATATGGATGCGCTGCACTCCAATACCTCTCCACTCATTCTGCACAAAAAAAAAAAATTCACAATCAGAGGTGAAAAATACATTTTCTTATATTCATTAAATGCGCCAATCAGAGGTGACGAATTCTCATATATTCATTAGCATGAAAATCCTAATTTTACTGCTCTACACAGAAAAACTACAACTTATCAGAGAAGAGAGAAAGGTATTAAGAAACCGAAAGGCATAGTTGCACTTTTTGTGGACTTTGAAAGAAACTAGATATACTAATCTTTTGAATTCTTTCGTTCGGTATGTTAATGCAAAGGAGTAAATTTCAAAATAACAAAAGAATAAAGGAAAACCCACAACTAAAGAAATTGAACCAAATACATAGTGAAGCCTAAAATAAAAATCTGCTCAATGTGAAGATGACAATTATTAGAGACCCAAGAAAACTAAAACCCTGATGAAATTAGAAAAAGCTAGATCTGATCAGATCGATTAAATCCAACAACATCTCAAGATTCTCATCCAAAACCCCCTAAAGAAATAACTTTAACAATAATAAATACTTATTATTTTGATAAAACCACCTGAACATCTATTGACTTCTACAACAAATCAAAATCAAATAAAATAAAAGTGGTGGAGAAGTATACCATAAGATGATTGAGAAATTCAATTGAAATTGATAGTTGGTCTTCGGGTTAAGATGAAATTCTTATAAAGAAAAACAAGAACGATTGATTAAAAACCCTAACAGTTTGAAAAAAAATGGAAGAGAAGAAATCGAATTAAACGATTGCAAATATGAAAATCAAAACATCGTGGATAAGAGAGAGAAGAAAAATGAATGGATATGAGTAAATATGTAGGGATTATATGAGGTCAATAATAGCAAGGAGAAAAAATCATCCCATCCGTTAATCGAAATAGCAAGATTCCATCTACATGCCACCTGCCATCCTATGCTAGATCTAACCATAAAAAACACTAGGGATGTCGGTCAAGGTATGGGTCGTTCTACAACGAATAAAATAGTAATAAATTTTTTTATTCAATGACCAAAATTTACACTCTAGGTTGTGGTCCGCATTTTTATTAAATATAGGACTGTCTTGACCGGTCAACTATCGATTGACCGCTATTGAGGGTCGAGGATGTGGGTCAGAAAAACCCCATTTTGCACTAGTGGTGGGGCGAGGAAAAATTGAAGCTTATGTTACTAAATTCATGGTGATAGTTAACCATTTTAACAATAGATAAGAAATCAAAATAAGTGATTGATTTTTCCGCAAGTACCAAAATGCATAAAATTGAGAAGATTTAACATCACCAACACAATATATTAATAATATGTTCACCATCAAGATTCTACTTGATCTATTTTTCCTTCATCTCTATCCTTGTTTGGATTATTGGTAACATCATATCTATTATTTGTTGCATCAGATCTATTTTTTTTTTCAATCATAGATCAAACAAATTTTGTTATATGTGACATATCTTAACAAGTCATATATATTCCAAGATATGGAAAATATTTTGGATATATGTTACTTTTGCTAATTTAATTATTAGGATAATTAGTTTCTTTATTAGATTTATCTTGCTTTATGAGGATAATATATTCTTTAGGAATGTTCTAGATTTCTAGGTTTAATGTCTGGAGGCTATAAATAGCCATTTCCTTTATCTTTGTAAGTAGCTTGCGAGCTCGTTTAATGAAAATATCATTTGGGGTTAAAACCAGTTTATTTCTCTTCTAAGGAGAACTCCTTTCAATTTAATGGGAATTTCACTATAATTCAGGTTTTGTGAGCTAGTTATTTTGTGATCATTGTCATTAATTTTGTTAGTTTTCAAAAAAAAATTCTTATACATTTCATTGGAACGATCTTTCATTCTAAAGTGTGGGCTTATGAACACTTCCCAACATTGTTCACGAACTCCAAATCGTTAAAGTTAATACATGAACGGCAACCGCAATAACCTCTAGCTAAGAAATACTTTTTCAACAATGCTCTGAATCCCAATAACAAACCTCGGTTGACCACCATGAGAGTGGATTTAGACTCTGTTGTTGTCCAAGATGTTATGTTTGACTCATATAGGAATGCCAGAGGAGTTCACTTTGCAAGGCGTGATAATATTTCATTTTACAACGGACCATTGTTTCATCCAAAAGGATTTGTTATGCACAACCCTCGTGTAATGCGCCAACTTGGGTACAAGCATAAAAGTCTTACGGATACATGTTATCAGAAATTCTCTCATAACTTTTCTCAGTGCCAAGAAAATAACAAGCATACTCTGGTAGTTTACAACCCAACTCCCCTTCCTATACATTGAATGGAAAGGGAAGAACAAAGACTTGTGCGGGATAGGGTTGGTTGGGAATTGGAGAAAAAACATTTATGAGTCCGAACCAGACTTCCTTTGAGGTCATTTGAGGTACTCGCATCCTTATGTTGTATGCCCGACCACCGATGAAGTGCATCCATAAGCATAAGGTCCCTCCACAACTCCGGCTGAAACTACTGTACCTGTACTTAAAAAGACCCTTACGTTGTTGGTACATAATTCTTGTTCACTTCCTATTCTTTTAATCCATATATATGAACTTATATAACTGTACATACTAAGAACATGTTGAAAAATATGACAACAACGTCAGCGGTTAGGAAAATTGGGAAACTTGTTTAAATGCAAGAACAAGAAATGAGATGTGCTGACCCTAAAAAAAATGAACATAGTCGAGCAAAGGATAAACAAAGATCCAGAGGCAAAAGAGTTGTGGGGAGAAAGGAAGAAGAGGGTACACAAGAAGCAAGGACCGAGTGATCGAAGATGTTTGTTAATGTTTCTTCTATGGTATTAGTTAAGTATTGAACAATCTAGTGTTGGTTTATGTTTGTTTTTGTGTCATCAACAATGTGGAACATTTGTTTGTTTGTTTGTGTGTCTTGTTAAACTCTTTGCTTGTTTTGGTTCATGTTTGATTTGTTTTCGGTTTGGAACATCTTAACTTTGGAGATGGTTTGTTAAACAATCTAGTGTTGTTATTTGATTTATTATGTTGGTAAACCTGTGTCAAATTATCCCTTTGTCGGCATACATTTGGAATGCCGGTAATGTCTAAAAATGCAGAATTAATTTTGTTTTTAACAGTATCGGCATGGTCGAAAATTTTAAACACAATGCTGGTACTATGAATTTTCAAAATCAGATAAATTTTAGAGTTTCGACATGGAAACTTTTGCACCTACCATGCCGGTAGTATGCACTTTCCAGACGCAAAATCTTTTTGTCAGAGTACCGGCACAGTTTGTAATTTAATTTCAATGCCGGTATATGTACTAATTTCTCTGTATATTGTAGGATCAGAATATCGCAGGAGTGATAATCTTACGAAGCTAACAATAACACTCTTGCGAAATTTCCAAATGCTCATTACATATGTCGCAGAATGATTAGAAAAATGATATAATAGATGACGATAGCACAAACATGAAGAAAGTTTGATAATCTTGCGGATAAAAGAGGTTTGCGAAGGAGTTCCACTAACAAGCCTGCGAGATTATCGCAAGTCAGATCCGAAATTAAAGGATTCCTTAGCTGTCATCCACTATGTAATTACCCTATATAAAGAGAACTAATAGATTTAGAAGGGAGAGATCAATTTTTGGAGTGTTAAGAAAGTTTTGAGGAGAGATAAAGTTTAAGAGAGCGGTTGTATTCTTGATTTCTTTTAGTCCTTGTAATATTTTTGAGAATTAATTAATAAAAGTGTTGTTCTTAATCTTCAAGTATGTGTTGATAATTGTGAATTCTTGTGAGGGGTGTAGTGTAGGATTTCCTGCAACTAAAGAATGGCGCTAGAAACATGGATTGATTAAAAGAAAAAGATTGATATTGTGATTTTTGAGAATTTGAAGAAGTCGGTGGAGAATTTTACGTAATTTTATACAATTCATTGAGGAAATGGCTAGAAGAAGAAATACATCAGAACAACCAAAAACTGTAAGGAGGAGTAAAAGACTTGCAGGAGGAGAGACAAATGAAATAGGAGAATCTCCAAGATTAAGAATGAGGAGAAATAGAACAAGAAACCGTGGAGAAAATCAAATTCAAGAGCCAAATCAGCAAACACCGGATTATGATAGAGTCAATGTGCATACTTGGCGAACAGATTCAATGGAAGTAGTAGAAGATCGACAATTAAGAAATGAAAGGCGAGAAGAAGGAGATCAAGAAACGGTTGGAGGATTAATTCATGGAGATGACGAAAATGGAGCGTTGGAGATATTAATACAAAGAGTACAAGAAGAAAGGAGATTTGAGGCGGAGTAGCGCGCAAATTTAACGAGACAAAATCATGAACTAAGAATGAAGAATATGAGGCTACAAAATAGGAGATCGAGAAGTACTGCAAGATAGAATCCAAGATCAATTAGAGGAGGAACACGGCGAAATTCACCTATGAGAAATGCTGGCGAAAATATTCTAGAGGAAATGAAAAATCCGAATGAAGAGCATTATGAAGGGGAAGTAATGTTTAATGACCGTTATATCCCACGTAGCGAAACTCTGGATGGAAGACGTGACAATAGAAATCAAGAAGATGGAAACAACCAAGATGGTGGAGGAAATCAGGAAGAAGGAAGGAGAATATTACGTGAGAGAGAAATTCAAAGAGATCGAAGAATAATTGAGGATGAAATTGAGAGGCATTATGCTGAACAAGCACGCCTAACTTACGAAAGAGAAAGATTGAGAGCAGAAGTGGAAGAACAAGAATTTCAAGAGGCAATACGCCAGAATAATCATGACAATCGAGAAACAAGACGCGAACAAAATCGCAACAATGATAATATTAATGAAGAGTATGATAGAATACAAAGAAGAGTTGAAAGACAACAAATGGAAAGGAAGGGGAATGAACAAAATCGCAGAGAAGAAAATGAGAGACATAATCATTTGCGACTTCAAGAAGGAGGTGAAGGAGAAAATCGCAGGAGAAGGAAGAATGAAGATGCTGAAGAAAAAGCACAAAATCTCGCAAGGCAAGAAAGACATGAACACAGAAAAAGGAAAGCTGCACTGAAAAGGCCAATGGGACAACATCCAAATATAAATGAACAAATCTTAAGAGAATTAGCAGAAATGAGAGGGATGTTAAACAATAGAATAGAGGGAGGCAGAAGGCAACTTGATGAAGCCATTGAAGAAGCTGCGAAAACTCCATTCACCCAAGAAGTACAGATAGGAGCGATACCCCCAAAGTGCAGTTTTCCAGCGTTAACCAGTATCTTTGATGGTACAACTTGTGATTTTCAGCATATCAAAGCTTATGTGAGGTGTATGCTATAGTGGGAAAACCATGATGCCGTATTGTGCAAGTATTTCGCATCCAGCTTAACAGGCGAGGCGCTAAAATGGTTCGAAGGTTAACTTAAGAACACTATGACTTCTTTCAATCATTTGTAGACTACATTCTTGGGAGCATACATAAGTAACAATTCTTCGTGACCTGGCATTGAAGATGTATTTGGATTAAAGAAAATGGTTGGTAAAAGCTTAAAATATCTAACCATAAGGTGGAATACAATGTGCAGCGAAATGGCTGGCCGTGTGGATGAGAGATATCTCATTTTTTCATTCATTAATGCAATGTTCGCAACCAATCTGTTATACGTTCAAATCTTCAGAATCAAGAACACCATCACAATGACAGAGCTGCGAGAGTTGCAGGAAGAATACATTGCTTTGGAGGAGAAACAAAATGAGATGGAATCATATCCTATTGCGAACACCATCTCAATTGCAGCAAACGCAAGTCTACTTCCCAGATTGATAAATACAGTAGCGAGCACTTCGCAGGTGAAACAAGAAAATAGTATGGATGATGGTCAACATAAATTAATAGCTATGGGAAGCAGATATCAAGAAGAGTTCGAAAGGGAAAGAAATTTTTTCAGTCTAGGTGGAAATAATAAGATTCAGAGGCTTGATCAACCGCAAGAGACTTATGGTAGTCAGAGACAAAATTATGATAGAGGGTAAGGAAGCTAGAGGGTAGTATGGGAAGAAATTAAGATGCCACCTCTGAATGCTAGAGTAGAAAAAATTTGGGAGGCGATAATCTTGATGGAAAATATACCAGCGCCCTGGAATATGGGAAAAGAGCCACATCCAAATAATCAAAGTCAAGAATTTTTCTCTTATCATCATTTTCATGGTCACTCAACAAATCAATGCAGGAATATAAAGAGAATTATTCTAAGGATGATAGACTAGGGAAAATTAAACCACTTTCTGATAGGGCATCCACAATCTCAACAACTACCACTAGCGCCAGAAATACGCAGAGTCAGTACAACAAATGGAGGAGAAACATTCGTGATAGAAGTTGGAGCAAAGGAGAAAAATCTGTTTTGTAACTCCATCGTACATTCATATAAGAAAATCGAAGATTTCCATGACAATGTTCTAAGTAGGGTTTTCGCGAGAGACGCAGATGGAAGAGAAATCATGAATATAGCGAAAACTTCGCCGCTTGAAGAATGACAAAAGCAGACTATTTATTTCACCGCACAAGAGGCACCTGAGCTAGGAGAAATGCATGACAATCCATTAGTAGTGAGATTAGAGATAAACCCAAAACAAAGAGAAGATGAAGAAGAAGATGAAAATGATGAGACTGAGGCTGAAGATTCATGGGCTATCAATAGAGTTTTGATTGATACTGGAAGCTCAATAGATATATTATTTTATCATACCTACAAGACCATGGGAAGCAGAGATGAGGATCTAGTGCCTTCAACTTACAAGATTTATGGTTTTAATGGTACAACCAATAATCCTAAAGGGGAAATCACTATGCAAATTCCATTAAAGGGGATATCTTCTAAGATCCAATTTTGTGCTGTTGACGTTGAATCGTCGTATAATGCCTTAATTGGCCGACCTTGGTTGCATGGGATTCTAGGTGTAGCATCAACTTACCACCAGTGCATCAAGTTTCCTCATCCCAATAGTGTTGGATTCATAAAAGGAGATTGGGATGAAGGGAAGAAATGTTATGAAATTGATGTGGAAGCTTGCGAAGACAGAGTTGCGAAGAACAAAAATTGGAAATACAATAACAAACAAAAGCAAAGAAGTGAAAGATTAATGGTTGATGCAATAGAACAGCGAGAAGAAGGAATGCTGCGAAGTCAACATGTACTACAATCAATAGGTGGCGAATATCTCGCAGATGTGGAGAATGTAGCAAAACTCAACAAAAAAACAGAAGTAGAAAGTAGTAAAGGTAAAAAATTTCTAAATTGTGAAATTTAAGAGACATATGAGTGATTTGTAAAAGAAAATTCTTCAAAAAATATATTTTTACTCAATGAACAAGAGATGAAATGCAAAAAGGAAAAATCAAAGAATAATGACATATTAGAATCGGACGAACCTTTATGGCGTACACCCTAGTTCGTGAATAAAATTTCGCAAGAGGCAAATATAAGACCTCAAGTACATTATATAAGGGGGTATCTATTGCATGACTCAGGGATAAGGTTATACCGCTGCTGGAACCTGAGTCATGGAGATTTGGGGCCCATGAAATATCATCCTGGAGAGGCACCTTGGATTCTCATCTTAAGCATATGACTTGAGTTGGGCGACTAAGGTAATAAGGACTCTCCTAAGGGTTGTAGAGTATGACCAAGGCACCGAGGTACACGATTGAGCCAAGAGTGCTCGGGATGGATGAACCTACCCTGGACATTCTTGGAAAGTCTTGGCTATGATGCACTCGGCCCGAAAAAACCCCCACTTAGGGTGCAGTCTCGTAACCATAAGCCATATATGCAAAAGGGATAAGATTCTGCGAACACAACTGGTTGTTTTTAAGACTGGATGGGAGGATCTAGTCTTGTATGGCCGATGTACGTCTCCTTGAAGGGGCAAATAGGGGGAAGATAAGGGCGGCACCCTCCATTAGGGAGCTGATAAGTGTCTTAAGACGCAAATGTCATGAGGTTTTTACTCACGGGAGTATCAAGGATTGTCATATTTGTGCAACAATTTTAAAAAGGCAAAAAGCCAAGAGAAAAAGATAAGACGAGATCAATGGGTTTTTGCATGAAAGTGTAAAGACGTCTTGCGATTTCGTCGCAAGACGACAATGTCATAGGGCTTTATTTTCGCAAGAAAACTTAGGCCTGTCATATTATCGCAACAAAATTGACAAACCGAGGATAAGGAAAGATCAATGGGTTTTTACATGCAAGTGTAAGAACGTCCTGCGATTTTGTCGCAAAAGACAAAACGTGGCAAAATAAGACCTTTAACTAGGAAGGAAAAATAAGACCACAAGAGGTAGTGCTTCATGAAATATATGGTTGCGAGATTATACAGAAATATCTGCGATACTGAGGCATAAATTTTCTTCAATCTTTCATATCACATATCGAATAACAAAGGCAAGTATGGGAATGAACAGAATCACAAAGTTGTTATTCGTTTTTATATAATAGATTTGCGCAAATAATTAAGAATTATATTGATTAACCATAGTGCAAAAAAGAATTATTTGTTAATAAATGCAGATAGAGATAAGGGAAATCCAAACATTAAGGGGCATCTGAAACTGGAGAAATTCGCAATCATATATTACAAGGAGAAGAAGCAAATTTACAAGTATTACAAAAGAATTGAAGAAAGAAATAGAAATTATTTCTCAATGGTTTCTTCACCATCTTCGCCAGATTTTTCTTTGTCATCTTTTTCAAATTCTCCTTCTTCAGATTCTCCTTCTTCATACTCTTTATCTTCTTCAGATTCACTCTCAGAAATGACTAGGTTAGGAGCCTTATCTGGAATTTCATCTTCAAGATAAGGATATGCAGAATGAGGAATCTTATGATCATCGCAGACCATTCTAATGGTATTGTTGCAAAAACCAATGGCATCAATACTAAAGTTCGCAGCAGTGATCTTCAGTTGATTCTTCAATTTAGAACATTTCTCATTGCGAGAAGAAAGATCCTTTGCGAGTTTCCCCTTGTATGCTTCCAATTCTCCAATTCTCTGGCGAAGTCTTCCTTCCAATTCTGCGAACAAGTAACAACAAATTAGTAAAATAGTGGAGATCCAATTAAAAAATGGATTAGAAGAAAAACAAGAGTAATAACCTTCTCTTTCAGAGATCATATCCTTAATCAAGGAAGAATGCTCAGCTTGAAGACTAACATCTACACCTAAATTATTTCTGGCGTTATCGAGAATTTTCGCAGCCCAAGCAAATTCATCATCATTGCTAATGATAAGGCAGGAACGAATTTGATTTTCCCTCTCAATAAGAGCTCTATTCTCGCAGATAAGTCTATCTCTTTCAATTTGAACTTCAAGAAGAGTTTTATGAAATTCCGCTAAGGTCTGAGCACCTTGTATAGATATAAGATCTTTGTCATCTGAGAGTGTCTTATTCTTGATCTTTAAAGTATTAATCTCTTCTTTAGAGTTGTGATAGAAGCGTTTAAATTTGTTATCCATATCTAAACAAGATCTATGGTCAATTTCTAAGAGGCGAAGCTTGGAACTGAGTTCATTTAAAGAAAGGGAATTGATTTTATTGGAAGAATTATTCAAAGAGTCATTGAGATGTTTAAGAAGAGTTTCATCATCTATTGGATCAGGAAAAGAACGAAGGGTTGTAGCCTCATCAGAGAGACCATAAATGTCTACGAGAATGATAAATCAAATAAGAAAGAATAATGGAAAGAAGAGATATGTAAGAGAAGAGGAAAATTCTCATACCATAGAGTTGCTTATTGGCATTTTCAAGATTAGATACTTTGAGCTGTTGATGGGAAAGATCATTCTCATATTGTTTATTCTTCTTGCGAAGTTCAGCAATTTCAGCTTCCATCTCTCCATTTTTCTTGTGATGATTAGCGGATTCAGATTCTAATTCTTCATTATTTTTACGAAGATCAAGATTCTTCTTTGTGAAAGCCGCACGCCTTTTTTCCAAATCTGGGGTAACATCATAAGAAGCTTTCACAGCCTGCGAAATAATGCAACAAATTTTTAGAATGAACTATGAATTCAAGACAAAAATAAAAAGGAGAAAGGTGTAAGTATGAAAATTTACCAAACTATTAAGTGAATGTAAGAAACTTGGAGAAATAGATCTTGAAACCCCGCGAAGAGATTCATTATTCTCCAAGAGAGGGGCATTACAGATAGATGTTATGTATTTGCAAGCTTCAGTAAGAGGAGTATCGCCAATCCATTTCTTGGTGTCAGAAAATATGCTGGACAATTGGGCCATAGAAGACTCAGATCGAAGAGTTTTCTTTGCAGAATAGGTAACATTATCACCATCATTATTATCATCACTAGAACTTTTGCTAGATTGAGAAGTGGAAGCTGAGGGAGATTGGTTTTTTGTTTCTTTGAAAGAGGGGCAGTGGATTTGTCCCTGCGAGAAATACTCTTGCCTTTACTCCTATTCTTCGCAATTTTGACAGGTAGCTCTTCTACTTCAGCAATAACCTACACACAGATAAAGATAAGAAATAGAGGCAATAATATATTATGAATAATCATAAAAGAATATTCTTACTTCATCTGTGAGTGATCGAAGAGATGATAAGGTACTGACTTTCCCAGTCTTACTATATCTCAGTTTCAACCTTTCAACTTGATAATTTCGCAGATACATGATCAGCAAAATCATATATAAGAGTAAAAATAATAACAACACAAATAAAATATGGGAATGTACCTCTGATTCCCTTTCCGGCCAGTTGAATACCCAGGGTAAGTACGCTACGAGATTCGCAGGAAAAGCATGAGATCCAGAGATGGATGGACCCTTTAGAATTAAAGGGAAGGTACACCACTTATCATCGCTGGAGTAACGTGGGGATATTTTTTTGCTAGGATGCCAATCAATGTCTTGCATAAGTATCTTGTCACCAACAACATCATCCTTCTTCTTTAAGCGAACGCCCCAGCAAGTATTGTCGTTCTTCATAGGAATTATCTCATAATTCGCAAATAAATTTTCCACGGTATAATTCACAGGAACAATTGCAACGTCAGCGAACTTAGGATTTTTATCTTCATCAGGATAAAGAGATCCCTTGCCAGCACCACGGCTGGCGTACTCAGGCATAAGATGAATGCAATCCCCACTTAATTGATATATAGTACAAGAGAACTTCACATGAGAAAGTATATCGTAAAATAAGGGACGTTCAGGATCATAAAGGAGAATGGGAAGGCCAGCGAGAAGCTGACCTAGTGAGATTATGACCTTCTTATGATTGCCAGGATGATCAAAAAATAGGTTAATGGAAATTTCAGACTTAGGGTTTTGACTAGGAATGGGAGATAAATCAAAACCTCTGGTTTGAAGATTCTTTCGAACTTCTTCAAAAGCAATCTCGTTCTTACGACCGGATGGAGACATTTTTAGTATGGGAATGAAGAAAGGAAATAAAATTCAAGAGAAGAAGAATCGCGAAAAATTTACAGTAGCAGAAGCGGAATTTGCGGAAGAATAGTAAAATTGCAGAAAAGCAGAGAAAGAAGTAAAAAGAAGAAAAGAGAAGGATAATAAGAATATATATAAAGAGTATAAATTCTCGAGAAGATAAGTGCATTTAATGCGAAGAATGGACGTGAGTGGTTAAAAAACAACGGTTGAAAAAGACGTGTCAAAAGATGGATGGAAGAGGAAATACGTGTAACAAAATTCACGCAGAGTACAGAATCATGTCACAATAAAAGAATATGGAAAGATGGGAAGTTGCGGAATTCTGAAGAAATAAGATTCTCATGATCTTCTCCCCTTCATAGAGAAGACATGAGAATAGGAAAGATGTAGGATCAGAATATCGCAGGAGTGATAATCTTGCGAAGCTAACAACAACACTCTTGCGAAATTTCCAACTGCTCATTACATATGTCGCAGAATGATTAGAAAAATGATATAATAGATGACGATAGCACAAACATGAAGAAAGTGTGATAATCTTGCGGAGAAAAGAGGTTTGCGAAGGAGTGCCACTAACAAGCCTGCGAGATTATCGCAAGTCAGATCCGAAATTAAAGGATGCCTTAGCTGTCATCCACTATGTAATTACCCTATATAAAGAGAACTAATAGATTCAGAAGGGGGAGATCAATTTTTGGAGTGTTAAGAAAGTTTTGAGGAGAGAGAAAGTTTAAGAGAGCGGTTGTATTCTTGATTTCTTTTAGTCCTTGTAATATTTCCGAAAATAAATTAATAAAAGTGTTGTTCTTAATCTTCAAGTATGTGTTGATAATTGTGAATTCTTGTGAGGGGTGTAGTGTAGGATTTCCTTCAACTACATATATGTTTTATAAGAAATTACGGCATTGTTTCAAAAATTTAGTTCTACAACGGGACCAACGCACGACATTGTAATATTGAAGCATAATGATGCTGGCATTGGCATGTCCATAGAAATGTCAAAATATCATTTAGTGATTACAATTCAAACTTACAAAAAAACCAAATGTTGCGTATTAGTGAACCACATATATCCAAATTACTCATTATCGCCAGCACACAAATTAACTTGTACCTTCTCTCGGGTAATTGATAGGGACAACTCATCCCAAAGTTGGTGATTCTCCTCATACAATTTCATCCATCCCGCCGAGTGATTGGGAGCTATATCCTTGTTTTTAGTCATCGCACAAATCGGTGGCAATGGAAAATTTTCCTTGACTTTTAGAATAATGAAATGATTCTCGCTCACGAACACCAAAATAATTCTTCTCTTCTTAAGAGATCATTCACACATTTGCTACTTTGGTGTATATGTTGCTTGTACGGTGAGGGTAAAATAATGAATAACACAATTAAATGTATCCACCACTAGATGCCCACAAACCGGTATTCTCATCCAATATTGAGTAGGGAGGAACTTCATCTAGTTCTCAGGCCCTAACACTTGAGTATACATACTAAACCATTCTTCATCACCAAGCAATTTCTCATAAAAGCTCTTCTTATTCATAAGTTATGCGGCCATCCTCGTTCTAGAATATCGGCGTGGTACCATCCCTTTACTAACTACCATCTCAAATATTCCTAATTGTTCGGTCACATCATGATAACCAAAATTCCCATCTCCATCGACACCATCCGTATATACAATATACTCGTGAATTATCTCGGGAAGTTGCTCTATATAAGATTATATTTTGGTATGGTAAGTTTTAATGGTTATACCTGTTTTCGCATCCTTATACATCTTCATATTACCATTTTTAGCTTCAATATCTCCAATCCATCCTCTGCATACTCTAGATTTCTAATGGGTATATTAGGTGATGGGAGTGCATACTTCCTTGGCCCACCCCTTCTCTTTGGAACCGAAACTATATCAACTTTGGCTGTGCTTATGGAGTTGTCACCATCGTGTTGTTGTTAACTAGATATGGGTTTCTTACCTTTCCTATCACTTATTTTTGGCATGACTTCAGAATTTTCACCTTGATGTGATTGACTTGATGTAGGTTCCTTATTCGGCCTTCCCTTTTTGTTTGCCACTGTCGCCCCATCAACTATGGGTATGCCTTCAGAATGATCGCCTTGTTTTTCATTGTCACTTGATGTTGGTACCTTCGTCGGCCCACCCCCTTTCTTTGCAGCCGCCGCTGCATCAACTATGGGTGTGGCTTCAGAATGTTCACCTTGTTGTTCTTTGTCACTTGATTTTGGTACCTTCGTCGGCCTAACCCTTTTCTTTGCAACTGACTCTCCATCAACTATGGGTGTGGCTTCGGAATGCTCATCTTGTTGTTCTTGTTCGATCGATGTGGGTACCTTCTTTGGCCTATCCCTTTTCTTTGGAACCTCCACTCCATCTACTTTTGGAGTGGATACAAAATCCACCGTTTGTTGTTGACTTGATAGCGGTTCCTTCCTCGGCCTACCTCTTTTGTTTGGAACCGGTGCTTCAGTGAACCTTGCTTCTGAAATCTCACATGTGGTTGGATCTCATTTCTTACTTTCCTCGAGTTCACATTCACATTGACTCATTTCTTTCCATTCTTTTCTTTGTCTTCTCCTTGCCATTTTGGTTTGTGGTCTACGAGAGGATCTCCTTTTGTTGGATATTCACTTTGTGTTGTCCATGGGAGAGTAATTAGCCTTATTTGGCTCATCAAGACTTGACGGATATCCGAGTTTCCACGTGAGTAAGCTTCGAATAATTCCTTTGCTTCGTTCGTATCCCATGGTGATTGTCCGGGAGCTTTCGTAGGGGGAGGGGTGAAAGATAGTTGCTTCAAAAACGGATCGATAACCTCAATAGGTATCACTTATTCATACTTTACAAGCATATGATGACACAGAAGCTCCAATGAAGATATGTAGGGACAAATACACACATCACCCGGTTTGTCGTAGTTTATCTCCTTTTGCATTTCTTTCATCATATGTTTTATTGCCCACTGAGACACATTAAATTATATTTATCAGAGAAACTTACCATATTGAAGATATTGAGTCATCCTTTCCATTGAGCTTTTCTCAAAAGCCTTATTGATCCTATTAATTTTACTCTTGAAGTATTGCTCCATTACCTCGGTGTCCGTAACCACTTCTCCTTGGTTATACTCGAGGAGATCTTTAAATCTCCCATGAGAGGAATCCGTTACAATATTTGCTTCATTCTCGTAGTGTCCATACTGGTTAGTCCATGCACGAAACAAAATTTTCCTTGTACTTATCCAACCATTGCTTCCGACACTTGGATACACTTCATTCCAATTGGCAATAAACTTGTCCAATTCTTTTCATGCGTATCCTCGGTAAGGGATCAATAAACTTTATCTCAATCTATTTGAAATTCTAACCACTTTTTATGATTTTCATCATATTCTTTTTCCACTCGCTCTTTGATCTTTCCTCTTTCACCTTCTTCATCTTCGGGTGATAGTTTTTTCTTGCGAACGTCTTCCTCTAGTTGAATAATCATTCTCTTCTTAATATCCGCCTAAGTAGGTTTAATTTCAAACAAAGCATGATAAGATTTTATCACATTTTGATGTATATGATATGTACATAGGAAATTTTGTGCATCCGGGAAGACGTCGGATATTGCATTCATTAATGCGTCATCGTTATCGGTTATGATGACCCTCGGAAGATGATTTTGCCGGAAGAGTAATTTCAACTTTCGTAATGCCCAATTATAATTATAATCCTTATATTTTTTCATTAAACACCAAGCCAATGTGAATGATACATTGTTCGATGTTTTCCCCACGATGTTGAACAATGGCATATTGTATTTGTTTGTCTTGTAGGTGCAATCCATTATAAGAACACCAAAATATGTATGAGCCAATTTTGCAAGCAAAGGATGCGAAATGAATATTTGAAGGGGCTTGTTGTCCGTCCCTCTTTTAATGATATGCGTGTAGTTGTGATCCCAAACTATCTTCTAAAATTCTTGCATAATGCTCATACATTCCCATTCCACCTTTCGAATAGTTGCTTTTATGCTATAAATTGTACTTAAAGAAGAAAGGTTCATCCAATCCTTTTCCTTGAAGCCTCTGCGAATTTGTCTTGGTTTGATACATGCTTTGGTCAATCTCTTTACATCCTCAATTTCATGAGGTTTTAGCTTTGCAACTAGGGAGTGACCAACAAAATCTTCTGAATTCGGGTGGTTATGGCTGCCAAACCACACCACGCAGTCCCATTCATTGTCTCTTAAATGGAATATAAGATTAAAGGGGCAATTATCCTTCCTCGTAAAAGTCTTCTATACCCTATTAGTCTTCTTTGGATATACATAACCCTTCTCTTGTGACTATTGTTCTCATTGTATTCCCCACTTCTCTCGCAAGCCATCTCAAAAAAAAATCTTTGAATCTTGGGTCCTCACCAACACCCACACGTTCTTAAGAGCCATCACTTTATCCCAAATAATTGCTTCCTTTTTAGATTTTATTCCATACATAAGGACAACAATGGGAGATTATAAGTTTCATTATAAGCGATCCATTAGTAAAGTTCAAGATACTAGGTGAAAAGTATTTTTGGTAACATACCGGAGGCATTTTATAGTATTCCGACGTATCCCAACCAACCGGTCCTGCATTTGTTGGATCAATATATGTCACAATCTAAGGAATAAATAAAAACAACATTAAATTAGTTCCAATTTTTTTTTTAAATACTATGCCAGACCAAAGTTCCGGCATGCCCGATCAAAGTTCCGGCATGTTCGAACAGAAATGAAACTGAAGACCAAATTTGAAATGCTTCCACATGTAAATTACATTGAAAATAAACGTCGGAAATATTGGTGCCAGCATGCTCATTTCCTATTGTTTCACGCCGGTACATAATGCCGGCGTGGTCTATAATTAATCAACCACGCCGATATTGAACTTTCAAAGTCACCAACTCCTGTATGTTTTTTTGGAGGTACCGGCTGTTGATGGTGGATTTTCATTTAAGGTTAAAATTGTAAAACCTAAAAATTATGCGCTAACATCTTGTAAAAGATAAAGCCATTAGTAAGTGATGGATACTCCTTCACTTTACTAATTCAACTTGAATGGAACATGTGGAAACAATCCCATTCTGTGAATAAAATACACGAAATTCATCCAGGTTGGAGCATGTAGCAACAATCCCATATACCCTGTGAATTTACAACATTATTAATTAATGCGCAACCAGCCTTGTATTTCCTGTACTCATTATCGGTGCGGCATGACGACTAAGTGTTGCTCTCAGCAGAGCAACACGAATCTCCAAGCATTATAATGAAATCATGTACGATATACCCGTATAGGCTGCAACTCTCGGTGTGTTATACTAGCCCGATTGAGCCACTCTCGGTGTGTTATACTAGCCCGATTGAGCATCCGGACTGACCAGTATCGATCGGATATGATCACGACCATCCAACTCCACCATCATGATTGGATGGCCCAGATCGATTCCATAACCCCAAGCAGGTATGGAATATCCGCTGCCGAACCAATGCGGACCCCGCATGGTCGGCCTCCCCAAAAGATTGGCCTAGCTTGCCAAAACGTTCAAACCATAAAAGTATGGACGGAAAACCCTACTTTAGGGTTTGCGGCACATTACATGTGTCGCAAAAGAGTCTCAACCATCCATATTCGTAGGTATAGATGGAGGGTGCAGATGTAGATTCAAAGGGCACGGAGCATGTAAACATAATCACCATGGGCCCACCTACATACCTGACTGATCGGTCAGGACCAATTATAGTTGGTCGTCCTAGTTTGTGCGCTCCAAACTAGGTAGAACACACAGCTGGCAATACCCTGATTAGGGTTTATGTCGCGATTATAAGCGTCCATCTTTTCCTGATCGGACGAATGGTCCAGGAATAGGCTAAGCAGGTCCGGTAAGTATCAACACGATCACTGCGGGCCCACCTATCTCTATAACCAATCAGCCAAGACCAAACTCTTTTTTTCTCCTCGGTTCACGCGCCTCCAACATGCATGGTCGCTCTTTCCAAATTGCAAACTAATCTCAACCGCTCGATTTCTCCGGACGAATTGAGCGGCGTATATCACGTTTTCATGGGACGGTAAGGCATAGGCGTGAACACCAGCCTACCACCTACACGTTGGAGCAATCAGCCAAGACCGATCAAGCTTGGTCATCTTGGAATGCGCGCCTGAAGTTGGTACGGTGTGCGGCTTTTGCGGCACTAGTTTAATGTCGCAAATTGATCTCGACCACTCAGCTTCGCCGGATAAATTGAGTGGCCCAGATCACACTTCCATGGGACAGTGAGGTATGAACATGTGTATCGGCATGCCGTCAGTATACATGACCGACCAGCCATACCAAAACCATGTCCCAAGCTTGAATTCGACGAAGCTGGAAAGTGGTGTTTGCAAACTTTTTCCTAAAACCCTAATTTCATCAACGGTCGCAGATGAGTGTCTCAAAGGTCATCTCGTCCGTCCAACTTCACCGGCTTAGTTACAAAGCCTTGGTCAGGAGTTAATTGGTCAGTGCGGAGTCATGGAGACCACCACCCGTCACTCTACCACACTATATGGTCGGCCAAGGGAGGACTTGTTTGCGCAACCTCCAAACCATCACATGAAGTAAGCTGGACATGAGGTTATTTTGAGACTCTCAAACATCGATGCTTCATACATGCTGAATATACTCGATGCAGTACCTGTATAGTATACACACGATACTTCACAAGTATCAATTTCCTAAATAATGTAGCATTACATGCTACTTTTTGTGGGTCCCATGATCCACACGTTCAAGACAATCATGTCACAAACTGGGGGATATATACTGGGGTATTGGTCCGGCGGTTTACAACGTGCAGTGCACAATGCGCCATCACAATAACGTGTCAGGAAGTCATGGACGGTTAGTGATGATGGGAGAAGTGGGCAAGCCTGGTCGTGCGACACCAATACACTACTCCACTACTCCATCACTCCAGTTTCTCCACTTCTCATGAGATACGAGGGTTAGGCTAAAAGACTTGTATAAATAGGTTCTCCGCCCTATTTTTCAAAACAGAACAAGACGAGACAACAGAGGAATGTGTTCATACAATCGTATTCAAACACCGAAACTGATAACTTACATCCTTCAAGCCAGTTCAACTTTATGATACAAGTCATACATAGCCAACACCTTCACAATCTCAACACCTTCTTCGCTTCCCTCCCTAAGATCAACCCCATCTCCTTCACTTTTTGACCGAAACAAGTCTGGAACGGCCATTTCTTGGTTTAGGCCGGACTTGTACAGATTGATCTCTTGAATCTACAAGCACTCACCGCACAGTGCATTTGTTTTAGGTTTAGATTCATTCCTCATCTACACCCCAAATTAGCAAAATTGGCAGGAATAGTTTTCACCCATAAATAATTGGCGACCACAGTGGGAGGTTGATCTCCCGGTTGCAAAAAAATAAATTCTCAATTTTTTGGTTTTCAACTCACGATGCATCCTCACCCGGAAACCATAGGTGGTTCAGATATCATGGGAAGTGTAGCTAGAATGCTGGAGGATGTCTTGGAAAATCAAGTCGGTATCGCTAGAAGACAAAGCGAAACATTCCGCCTCTTGAATGATATAACAACACAATTACAAGAAGGGTCGACATACGTCTACTCAGACAGTGCGAGAAACGCTGGATCCTTAGCCAGGGGTCACACCTTTACCAGTGGAGAAGCAAAAAGAGCGCATAATCGCAGGAGACTCAGGAAATATGAACAACATGGTCCAGACGACAATGAAGACTCGAGGCAACTCCACAGAGGGAAAGACTTGTCCGGAATACTGCAACGTCTGCCGGATAAAGAAAAGGAGCCTGCAGAGCCCTGCTAGAATATTTGTATCTCAAGACTCTTGTTGAAGTCTGAAAGGCTGTCCAATCCGTGTCGACCTTTCAACCAAGCGAAGAAGTGCTTGAGGAGGGAGAGATCAATTAAGAAATACGTGAATACATAGGATGGGAGCATTCAATTCTATCACTCAGCAGTGATGTTACGACACCTTCCACATCCCTTTACCCAGGCAAGCGATCCGTGGATATGATGACACTCGCAAATATTCCAACTTCATCTCCGAAACATGCTCCACATCAAAGCCACATAGAGACATCACAATGCCCACTAACGCAGGAAAATCTAGACTCAAAGTACCTACACTTTCCCTTCCCAATGAAGAAGATTTTGGAGTTGCTGGAGGCGTGGGTGCGAAGCGGAGAAGTAGAGCTACCTCCGATATGGCGCCCACCCACTGATCATGAAGTAATGGATCCAAGGTATTGTCATTTCCACCGGTTCCTTCACCACCCTACTAGTGAATGCAACGCTTTGAAGCGCATTGTTCAGGAGAAGCTTGATTCAGAGGGATATCTTTCCTTCTCTGAGAAATTAATGCGGACGACTTCCTTGGAGGGGCTACTTCGGTTTGATACAAGTGAGGTCTCAAAAACAAGTAAGTTATATTCAACAATCTTATGAGAGAGATAGTTTTAGAATTCACTGGGGACTTAGCATCCCACGCGTGGGAAAAAGAGGCTCAATAATCAAACACTATGTTCGTTTCCTTTCATACTTCCCTTTTACGCAACATTTGTAATTTCATATGTGCAATCATTCATGATCAAGATGCAAATTCCATTGAAAAATCCCTTTTAGAAAAGTCGATTCAAAAAACTATTTCAAAATAAACCAATTCAATTACTTATTAATTCAAAACCGGAAGTCAAATTATGAAAGGAAATCCTCACTATTACTCAAAAAGAAGAACATCTAAAGAAAAGACAAATAAGTTGTGTGAATCTTTCAAGGAAAGTCCTTCAATAGCAACTCGTCCTTCTGTGCAAAAGAGACTTTCATTTTCTGAAGGACGGCATGTTCCAGCTTCAACTCATTAGACAGCCTTTCAATTTTCTCTTCCCGGCGAGCAACGCAGTCTGCAGAAGGGACTTCATCTTGTAGTTTCTGGAGCTCCTGAATCTCGAAGAACCTTTTGAAGAACCAAGGAGCATTGAAATCATACTGCACAAACACATCTCGATGACACTTCCAATCTTCAATCATCTCCTTAGAAACTGTTCGACCGGTCGTGACGCTCATCCCATGAATAGAAAATAAAGCTTCTTGGACGCGATTGACCAAGGCAAGGCGACTTTTGAGCTTCGTAGTGGTAGCAATATGGTTGTGATTCTCCTATATCACCTTGTACAACCTTTTGAACTGAGCCGGTACACTAAATACTCCAATCAACACATGACCTGGATGAGGAGTAGTGGAAGGAGGATCGAACAAATCCCCATGATTCATTACCAATACCTCACCAATTGCAGGAGCCTTGTCAGTTGCAGGAGGCCTTTCGAAAGAAGTCACCACAGCTTGATTGATCGGAACCTGTTCAGAACGTTCTTCAAGGGGAGTCGTCTCAATAATAGCATATATTGCTTCTCCTACATTTCTCATGATGTCTACTTCGCTCTGGGTACTGATTTCCATCACTACCTCATCAACAATATCACTTACAGAGGCGCCTTGTCCAGCCGATCTTGCGTCATCTCTGTCATTGTCCAATGAATGAGCGGTTTCGGTTTCACCAGACTTCTCAGCATGAGGAACAGTATCGCCATACTTCTCAACATGAGGGCCAACGTCACTGGATTTTTCGTTCTGAATGCGCGCCAACCTTGTGAAAACATTCTCTTTAGGAATTCCCTAAATTCAAGCAAGAATCACTCTTAGAAGAGATCACTCCGGAGAAATAAAGGAGGCGACAGAAAGAGATTTAAATACCTGCATATTGGAGGAATTGAAGATCACCGAATTTCTTGCCTGCCTTTTGGACCCCCCATTCTTGGGGACTGCAATCATCAGCTCTGGTCCATTTTCCTGGGAGTGGTTTCAAACATAAATGTTTCTTCAAAACGTCAGAGGATGGATCACCACGAGAATCCGCCACAATGTCCTCCGAGAACTCCTGGAAAGCCAACAGTTATTTCCTCCAAAATTCCTTATACTTATCAGCTACCATGGGTTTTCTCCCGATGGCCCAGAAGGGAAGGCTCTGCAGTGTCAAGAACACGTCGGCATTAAATATACCTGGAAAACGTTCTTTTGGAGCCTCCGACGGACGAATAAATGGAACGGCTTGATCAAATCCCATTTGACGAGCAGCTCTGTCGATATTATAAGGAGTCATAGTAAATACTTCGTTGAATAGAGATGGAATATATCCTGGAATGCAGCTGTGCGGGTAAATAAGTTCTCCAAATTTCATGGTCTTAACGTCAGTACGCAATACAACATCAGGACCATCAGAAGCAATGGTAAAAGTCTTTGGCTGAACAATTGAAGAGTGGATTGGTCCCCATGGACGAAAATCTATGGAAGAAACATTGTCAAAGATATCCATGAGTTTCACACCGGCTCTGGGACGCCTCCTCTGCCAGCAGAGTATTCTCGAACCACCATACAAACTGTTGAGCGAAGTTGCAGGAATATGAGCATAACTTTTAAAATGTTCCCACAAGAATACCTGGAGAAAATCGAAGTGGACGTACGACTCCACCTTCTTGTACCCATTGGAAACATGCATGTCCATTTCTAAGGCATCCAGATGAGAATACAACGATCCAAGGAATATGGCACCAAGAGGAAGGACTTCGCCTTTAGCTAGCTTTATGGCAATCTTGACAAGGTTACCTTTTATGGTCTTCTTTCCAAAACCATCGACAAATATGTCTCTGGATAGCCATAAAGACAGAAATGCAATCACGCTGAGCTCGTTTTCCAACTACTGATCCGGTTCTGGGTCTGCAACAGACCATTCTGACACCCACCAGGTGTAAAAGCATCTCGTATCTTTTTTCTTCTCCTTATCCAGATCATCGAATTCTTCCACTTTTCGGAGTATAGCATCATGATCACGTTGTTCTGTGTCAGAAAGCTCGTAATAAAAACTTCCAGCAATAGGCAGGTTCATCAATGCAGCTACGCTTTCCAGAGTAATAGTTATCTCTCCCTATCTAGATATGGCTGTATGAGTAGAAGGGCGCCAACGAGAAATGAAAGTAATCAAAACTGTGGCGTCTTTCTTAATTTCAAGATTAGCAGATGCCATAAACGCATTGAGGATTTGCCCTTTGGTCAAATTAGCTCTAACATCCTTATCATTCAACATGCGCCTCATCTACCCTTCATAAGATCCCAGTGGAGTATGACAAATCCTGAAGTCGATGAGAGAGGGTGGATATTTATTTCTTCGAAGACAGAACCTTATCACAAATACTGAAGAAGAAGACGGATCAGCCTCCATATTTTCTGAACCGGAGAAAAGGATTATCTTGTGAGAAGGATGTTTCTTGGTGTTCGGAAAAGGTGAAGTGAACAATTCATTAGCAGTGCTCGGCATATCTTTTAAGCTGTCAACACTTCCTAACTTGGAACCAGCATTGTCTCCAGAAGACATCTCAACAGGAATTCTTTCCTTCATTTCACAACAAAGGGCAGGAGTCAGTACTTGTATAAAAAACGCATGAGATGTGTGGTCACACACGACGATACACAAATTGGAGTACACATGGCTGAGATCGGGTCCACAAGTCCAGACCAATTTTCAAGTCCGATATTGATTAAGTCACTAGTCCAGACCAATTTTCAAGTCTGGTATTAGTTTCAAGTCTGGTATTGGTTTCAAGTCTGGTGTTGCTCGAGTTTTAAGTCCGGTGTTGATTCAGGGTACAAGACTAGTATAAAGTTCACTCTCAGTCAGGCATGTGTGGGTGGGACCCATGTTCGACTCAAACTTACTTAGTGGGGCCGCATTCATGATCACGTATTATAAAAAGGTTTTCTTATATTCATGGGAATCGTGTTTACGAAATTCAAGTCAAATTTCTTTCCAAGATACAACCTAAGAAGCTAGGTTTTGCATGCAATAATGGAAGAAGAAGCAAAAAACGGCATATTCATGGGCTCGCGGTACCAAACAATTCTAGCAAAAATGGCCAGTTTTACTATCAATCTTGATAGGAAAGCTAAGCATGATGTATCTATCAGAAGGTTTTCACCTAAGAAATTAGGGTTTTTCCTAATAAAAATAAAATAAAATGAAACTTACCTTAGACGGACGGACGGCAACGACGAACTCCGGCGACGATTGGCAGCGACGGTCGGCGACGAGCAGCAATGATCACGGGTGGGAGCTGCTAAACCAAACAAAAAAAAAAGTTGTGAGGAAAAAAAAAGGGGTCGGTCCCTTATATAGACAAAATTTGGAAGAATCCTAATAGAACAAGGATCCCTCTTTTGATTGGATTCCTCTTTTGATTCAAATACCCAAAGAAGGAAACCGGTCCCACCAAAGGATTCCATACAAGCGCAACGGCTCTTCCAGGTAAACTTCCTTTATCCTGTCTTTCTCACATATGTATGTCACCATCTCATGCCTACCCCACAATAGTGTAACCATTATGTGCTAGGCATGGGACTTAATGTTGATGGTGGATTTTCATTTAAGGTTAAAATTGTAAAACCCAAAAATTATGCGCTAACATCTTGTAAAAGATAAATCCATTAATAAGTGATGGATACTCCTTCACTTTACTAATTAAACTTGAATGGAGCATGTGGAAACAATCCCATTCTGTGAATAAAATACACGAAATTCATCCAGGTTGGAGCATGTAGCAACAATCCCATATACCCTGTGAATTTACAGCATTATTAATTAATGCACAACCAGCCTTGTATTTCATGTACTCATTATCAGTGCGGCATGACGACTGAGTGTTGCTCTCAGCAGAGCAACACGAATCTCCAAGCATTATAATGAAAGCATGTACGAAATACCTGTACATGCTGCAACTCTCGGTGTGTTATACTAGCCCGATTGAGACACTCTCGGTGTGTTATACTAGCCCGATTGAGCATCCGGACTGACCGTATCGGTCTGGATATGATCACGACCATCCAACTCCACCATCATGATTGGATGGCCCATATCGATTCCATAACCCCCAAGCAGGTTGGAATATCCGTTGCCGAACCAATGCGGACCCCACATGGTTGGCCTCCCCAAAAGATTGGCCTAGCTTGCCAAAACGTCCAAACCATAACAGTATGGACGGAAAACCATACTTTAGGGTTTGCGGCACATTACATGTGTCGCAAAACAGTCTCAACCATCCATCTTCGCAGGTATAGATGGAGGGTGCAGATGTAGATTCAAAGGGCACGGAGCATGTCAACACAATCACCGTGGGCCCACCTACATACCTGACCGATCGGTCAGGACCAACTCTAGTTGTTCATCCTAGTTCGTGCGCTCCAAACTAGGTAGAACACACGGCCGGAAATACCCTGATTAGGGTTTATGTCGCGATCATAAGCGTCCATCTTCTCCTGATCAGACGAATAGGTCCAGGAATAGGCTAAGCAGGTCCGGTAAGTATTAACAGGATCATTGTGGGCCCACCTATCTCTATACCAAATCGTCCAAGACCGAACTCTCTTTTTCTAGTCGGTTCGTGCGCCTCCAACATGCATGGTCGCTCCTTCCAAATTGCAAACTAATCTCAACCGCTCGATTTCTCCGGACGAATTGAGTAGCTTAGATCATGTTTTCGTAGGATGGTAAGGCATAGGCGTGAACACCAGCCTACCACCTACACGTTGGAGCAATCGGGCAAGACCGACCAAGCCTTGTCGTCTTGGAACGCGCTCGCGAAGTTGGTACGATGTACGGCTTTTGCGGCACTAGTTTACTGTCTCAAATTGATCTCGACCACTCAACTTCGCCGGATAAATTGAGTTGCCTAGATCACACTTCCATGGGACAGTAAGGTATGAACATGTGTACCAGCATGCCGTCAGCATACATGACCGACCGGCCATACCAAAACCATGTCCCAAGCTTGGATTCGACGAAGCTGGAAAGTGGTGTTTGCGCACTTTTTCCTAAAACCCTAATTTCATCAACGGTCGCAGATGAGTGTCTCAAAGGTCATCTCGTCCGTCCAACTTCACCGGCTTAGTTACACAGCCTTGGTCAGGAGTTAATTGGTCAGTGCGGAGCCATGGTGGCCACCATCCGTCACTCTACCACACTATGTGGTCGGCCAAGGGAGGACTTGTTTGCTCTCCAAACCATCACATGAAGTAAGCTGGACATGAGGTTATTTTGATACTCTCAAATAGAGATGCTTCATACATGCTGAATATACTCGATGCAGTACCTGCATAGTATACACACGATACTTCACAAGTATCAATTTCCTAAATAACGTAGCATTACATGCTACTTTTTTTTGGGTCCCACGATCCACACGTTCAAGACATCAATCATGTCACAAACTGGGGGATACATACTGGGGTATTGGTCTGGTGGTTTACAGCGTGCAGCGCACAACGCGCCATTACAAGAACGTGTTAGGAAGTCATGGACGGTTAGTGATGATGGGAGAAGTGGGCAAGCCTGGTCGTGTGAGAGAAATACAGTACTCCACTACTACATCACTCCACTTTCTCCACTTCCCATGAGATACGAGGGTTAGGCTAAAATACTTGTATAAATAGGTTCTCCGCCCTATTTTTCAAAACAGAACAAGACGAGACAACATAGGCAAGTGTTGATACAATCGTATTCAAACACCGTAACTGATAGCTTACATCCTGCAAGCCAGTTCAGCTTTATGATACAAGTCATACATAGCCAACACCTTCACAATCTCAACACCTTCTTCGCTTCCCTCCATAAGATCAACCCTATCTCCTTCACTTTGTGACCGAAACAAGTCTGGAACGGCCATTTCTTGGTTTAGGCTAGACTTGAACAGATTGATCTCTCGAATCTACAAGCATTCACCGTGCAGTGCATTTGTTTAAGGTTTAGATTCATTCCTTATCCACACCCCAAATTACCAAAATTGGTAAGAATAGTTTTCACCCATAAACACCGGCATGGTAACGTTAGAATTGAACCATGCCGGTAGCATATTCCGTAGAATATTCCATGGTAGATAAAAATTAACTTTTGTACCGTCATAGTTTTTTTGGTTGAATACAATGCCGACTTGCATTTCAGAATGAGGGATATTATTGGTCGGCATGGTTGTAGTATGAATACTGTACCGTTAATGGTAACGCTTTAATTGTATTCATACTACATCCAAGTTGGCACCGAGCTTTTTCAGCTGCAATAATGGAGAATTCAAAGGAAAAAAAATCAAATTTTCAACACACTAACACCTGTACCTGAGTATTGGGAGTGATTGCATGTTGAACTTGTTTACTTTTTTGTGTTGGTTCTTCACGAAACACTTCATGCTCATAAAAATCATGATTTAATAATGTTGGTTTCAAAAATACTTGCAATCGTGAGTTGTTGTCATTAGCAGAAGATTTAAGATATGCGCTCCTTGTTGTAGTTGAGCTAAAGATTCAAAAACATTTCTCGCTTCACTATCATCCACCATTTTCACCAAAAAAACTTTTCTCTCAATTGTTTTTTTTTTTCCTCCTTCTACTCTCACTCAAATAATAATACACACTAATCATTTATCAAATAATCTTATAAATTTTCTAAGTATAATTAAACACTAAACCTGATTAGTGAGGGGTAGATTAGGGATTAGTTAAAAAACATAGATAAGGGGTAACCCTAATTTGATATTTGAATCCCATTTTTGTTCGTTTCCTCTATCCCCTATATAATTGCGCGTTCGACATAAAACCGAAATCTCGAGAAGAAGAAAAAAATAAAAAATAAAAAAATAAAATCTTAATATGTAACATATTTGTCCACCCCCATTTCAAAACATAAAATACTAACAGTGGAGCTCCACCAAAATTGAGAGTCTGAAGATGCATCCTATTTTTCCAGTAACTCAACAAATGGAAACCCTTTTTATACATGTGAACTTCTTGTTGCTATATCACTCATTGTGGTTGCTAAGGAAAGCTTCTTACTTAGTTTTGTTTTTTTGTTAAATTTGTGACAAGCTTAATAATGAGATTTTAGAGCTTCTTCCTATTTGTGGGTGAAAATGGTTTCTGCTGATTTTGGTAATTTTGGGTGTGTGGGTGAGAAACTAATTTAAACCCTAAACAACGTACTACAAGGGAGTACTCTTAGATTCGAGAGATCAATCTGTACAAGTTCGGCCTAAACCAAGAAATGGTCGTTCCAGACTTGCTTCGGTCACAAAGTGAAGGAGAATGGGTTAATTTTGGGGAGGGAAGCAAGAAAAGTGATGAGACCAGAATAGTTGATTCTGGAAGACTAGTTGTGTTACGACTTGTATCATAAAGTGGGAAGCTAACAGATGGAAAGCTATCAAATGTTTTCAAAGTGGTGTATGTTTCCTGAATGAACTTGTTGTTCGGTGGAAATAAGTCAGACCTATTTATACAAGTCGAAGTGAAACTTACTCTGGTCTCATTAAGGATGGAAAAATGGGTGAGTAAATGGGAGGAGGTGGTAAAAATTAACACATGGAATTGATGTTCCATAAAATTGTTAACGCATGGAATTGATGTCCCATAAAAGAGCGTTTCACCATTAACTCCATGTATTGACTAACCGCCTCATCCTTATGACACTTCCTTATTGTATGCCGCATGCTGTAAACCGCCAAACCAATACCCAAAAAGGATCCCCCAGTTTGTGTTGATGTCTCGAATGTTTCTGTGGAAAACATGTAGCATATTGTTGTTGCCTGGAAAGTCGTACTTGGGAGACTTGCTATCTTGGTGACCTTCGATGATCGAGATTTTGCATTTTAAGACAAAAGGTAGCCATTGATCATCGCACGCTTTCGTTTTTGGTGGCCGCATAGGGAAGGCCATCATGGTGGCGCATCTAGGTCATCATGCCATTGGCATGGAATTCATTGACGCGGTTTGGTGTGTCCAAACTAAGGTTTCGGGTCAAAGGTTACCGTGTTGTTGTCTAGTAACCTTGGACGGATATTATTTTCTCCCGGGATTGAAGGGAGACCATTTATTGTTGCACGCCTTCGCTTTGGTAGCCGTATAGGGAAGGCCAGCATAGTTGCACGGCTAGGTTGGCATGCTATTAGCATGGCATGCCTTGGCGTGGTTTGGCGTGGCCAAACTAGGTTTTTGGGTCAAAGGTTACCATGTGTTGTCTGGTAAATTTGGACGTCTAGGATTTTCTCCTGTGATTGAAGGGAGACTGTTAGGATCAAGAAAGATACCTACAATGATAACTGCAAGTGCACAGTGTCAACAAGCAACACATGGCAAGCACATGTCGATCCACATGGACTTGGTGGGTGTAGAAGTGAAGCTATGGTCTTACTATACTGATTCAATCAAGAGAATAACACAAAAGGGGTTTTGTTTTATCGATACGACAAAGATGTTGGTAGTGACTGAAATACTAAAAAAAGGTGCAAAACAATGACAAAGAGAGGATACTAGTGCCTTCAAACCTACCACTAACCTTCACTATGCATTTAACTAGTGATGTTATTCTTGTCCTTATAGCAGATAAGGGAGATGTGTCTAGTCTACCACTTATCTAAGGTGTTTCACCAATGGATATCTCCATCACAACTAAAGTATCTTTCCAAATCACTAACTGTCTTCTTAGGGCACAATTAGTCTAAAGATTAATAACCTTCATTGAAGCTTGAGTTGCAGCATAATCAACACAGTGATAGTCTAACTACAATGGATACATGGCATACACTGTGAAAGAAAAATGTTGATGTACTAAGATTGAAACTATCTTAACAATTTAAGCATTTAAGAACACAAAAAATATGAATAACACAATAACAAGTTCGGGCTTCATCTAAACCCTAGTTATGAAATTAGAACATGGTGATAAAACTGAAAACAAATACAAACTACAGCTTGGTGCACCGGCTAATCCGGGCATGAGTTTTACAAACACTGCCTTCTCTATTTTATACATAAAATTCCTCTCAATTCTTACAATTCAAAAATTGATAGAGACCCACTCACCGTGACAGCCTGAATTGGTTGTCCCCTCTGCTAATTCATCTATGCAACTCTATGAATTTGATGTTGGGGAAACCCTAACTCCATCTATCTCGAACTCATCTTCTAGGGTTTTGGGAGAAGCTAAGATCGAGATAGCTAGAGCTTGGAGATGTTGTGAAGATGGCTGTCTTGGTGCTATCGGGGGAAGAAGAAACTGCTGGTGTTGGCTCTGAAAATGGTCGGGGAAAGGTGGATAACTGAGGGTACTATTTTTTTTGTCGGGAAGAAAAAAGAAGAAAGATGGAGAGGAGTGTTTGGCTCTCTGCTGTTCGGCTAGGGAATAAAATAGGTGGCTAGGGTGTGAGGCGGGAGTTGCAAATGTTGATGCACAACAAGGCGATGACGTTGGATGCAGTGGTTTGATCCAATCTAACGGCTCAGGATGGAGGCGGGTTTGGATTCGGATATTGAGTAGTTTAAGCCCATGTATTTGTAAACAGGTTGCAACTGATGCGCGAGCGGGTTGCAACTTCTCTTCCATAGTCGCTAGTCTCCAATTTTTTGCTCTTTTGGCTCCTCAATTCATCCAAGCTTCATTTAGTACCTAAAAACACAAAATTAATTAGTACAAATATTTATTCTTGAAAACAGAGAAAATACAGAATTTGGGATAATATCTGATTTTAAAGCGCAAAAGATGAGTTAATTGCCAATAAAAAGGTGTAGAAATATGCAATATTTGGCACTCATCAAATACCCCCAAACCTGAACTTTACTTTTCCTCAAGTGAAACAGAAATTAAGAAATCCTAACTATACCACTGTCGCTGGTCTCTCGAATGTATTTAGCATATGCACTAAGCCTTTAAACCCCTAGGTGTCCCTAGTGGATGAGTTGTAGTCTCGTGAGGGCCTACCAGAGATGTACCCACAAAACCTTCTCCAACTTTAGAGCGTAAAAGAGTCTCAAGCATCTAAGAATCTATGAGGACATAGAGTTTCTGCATGCTAGTAACACGAAGTTAGAACTACCAAAGAACGCATTCTCATCCTTAAGAGTTGAGCGAGAAATAACCATACCATATGAAAGAATTCGGGTTCGAGAGTAATCACAAGCCTCGACTTCTGCCTTACCAATAGGTTTTTATGATAATTGCACTCAAAAAGATCGATTTTTTAGTTAATTAAATTGTGCAGACAGGAATAAAGAGAGAAATCCTGCACACGTTGAATGGTGGGAAGGAGAACCTTCCGAAATAATTTATGAAGACTCCACATAATTGTGGACAAAAAGAATATTTTTCTGATGAACTCTAAGAAAGGAAATCAACCATTAGCAAGGATGGGAGTACTCACTTACCTTCACATCTGATCGGCAATCAACACCACTCTCACAGTATCCATAGAAATGTCTTCAATCTTCGTTCTTCAACTGTTGATGATGAACTTCTGAATTTTGTAGAAACTTGACAATTTGTAACTTTTCTCTTCAATTTCCTTGTTACTTGGAATTTTCTTCTTGAATTCTTCTTCTTTACCATGGTGTTAACAAAACTAAATTAAGAAAATAAACTACAATTTTTTTTTTTTTTTAAACATGAAATGAAAGTAACAACAAAAATAATGAAACTAATAACTCCATGGATGAAGGACTTTATCACTCAATTTTTCACAACTTGTATTGTCTTGATTTTATGAACTTCACTATTTACCATCTTTTTCTTTTCTTTGAATTGTTGCATGTAAACCTTGGACTATTTCAACTTTTCTAAATATTTTGACGTTGCTCTGCTCGTTGATGATGATGTGTTTCTATGGATCTGTTGATGTTGTCGAGAGAGAGAGAGAGAGTGTGGTGCTAACTGCAAATCAAACTACAAAAAGGAGTTTTCATCTTTAGACGTCATCCTCATGATTGACAAAATTAGCACTCAAGAGATCAAAAATAGTGATGAAGGTGGTGCGAAGTTGGGTAGCTCACCATTCCTACCCGGAATTTATGTACGGTGACACACACTCTAAAAGGAACTTTTAGATAGTCACAAAAAAATGAAGGTCGGTGCCTCGCTTGATGTAAAAATGGGTAGTCTCCACTAAGGGTGATCACAAATCTACTACCAAATATCTTTGCAGCACCTAATTCGCCCTCTGGCATGATTAAATCCAACTTTAACGCTCGAACAACTAAGAAACCCGATTGCGTTCTCTAGTACTTCCAATTTCAGTTATTTCGGTCAGACTCTCTATGTAAACATAGCTAGAAGCATGCTAGTGACTCTAAGATCTCTAAAAGTTGGAGGTTTTTATGTACATATTTACAAAGAGTTTTGATTATTATTATTATTATTTTTTTATTTTTTTTTAAGAAGACTAAAAACTTTATATGAAAAAAACTCCCCCACACCTAAATTTAACATTATCCTCAATGTTTGAACAGATGATTTAAACAACCACATACCATGAGAACTATGATGAGAAGAGAAAAGGGAAGAGATTACCGGTATGTCGGCAAAAGCAAGATTAGAGCTGCATTATTCAATGCTAGAATCCAACATTAACTCAGTTGATGTTTTATTGGATTAGCACAATATATACAAAAGATGACTTAACCGATTCAAGATAGAAGATGTAACATTACTTACTGGATTATATACGGGGAGAATTTACCAAATATTAACAATCTAAAGAGTTGAGGGTCAACCCAAAAAAAGATATGCAGAAACATCAACAGCCTTACACATATATAACATGAGAGTGCAAGTAAGACTGCATATGTGAAAGAGTTACCCCCAAACCAGAACTTGTCAACAGATGTGTTTTTTAGCACAAAATCTTGCAATTTTAGAGGTAAATCATGCACAAGGTCTAGTTCAAAGTGAACTTTGTCAGGGATGGATGGAAAAACATGAGGGGATTCCAGATATGACTTCTCAATAACATGATATTTAGTGGACAAAAAGTCCAAAAGAATTTGAGATGCACATAACTCTAACCCTAGGTTTGGAACTGTCAACAACATTGATTCAACACACTTTAAAGAAACAATTCTTAGGTCAGGTACAAGACCATCATTTGGTGAATTAATCAGGAGAGTAGGCACGTCTAAGTTGTTCATATGGATGAGATCAAGAGTACCATTATCATTAGTTACATTAATATCTCCTAAGTCATCTACAAGTGTTACATCATGCTCACATTCATAAAACAATTCATCAAGCCCCAGCTCATAATCATCATCATCCAAAACTCTAGTTTCATGCATAAGCAAATCAGAAGAAACATCATGTTGTGAACTAGGAAGGGAATTAGACACATCAAAGTTATTTTCATGCATTATAGGATCAGAATATCGCCACAGCATTACTCTTGCGAAATTTATAATAAACATTTCTGCGAGTTTCTTCAACAACACACTGCGAGCGTCGCAGAATGATTCAAAGAATGACGTAACAAGCAATGACAGTACAAAACACGAGAAAGATGTGAAGATTTTATGGTTGTTATAGAGAAAGATCGAGAGAATGTAGCGGGATCTCGAGAGAATGCTCGATAGAATACTCGAGAGAATATAGCGGGAGCTTGAGAGAATGTAGCGGGAGATCGAGAGAATGTAGCAAGAGAGAGAGATCTTTCGAGAGTATAGAAAGGGATCCTAAAATAGAGGAAGTATGAGCTGTATGTGGGATGTCATCCAATATGTAAGCACCTATATAAAGAGAAGAGCAAGAGAGAGAAAAGGAGGAATTTAGTTAGACATAGAGATATTTTTCAGAGAGGGAGAAAGTTTATTTTTCTATCATCTTCTTCCCCTAAAAATTAGATTTAGAACTTCATTAAATATTCATTAATATAGATTGTAGATGTAGATCATATGTAAATTCAAATAATCATAGTGAAGATCCATGGATGTATATCACATTGATTGAACCATGTAAAAAATCTTGTGTGTCAATTTAAGTTTCTAGCACTTATATTTTAAGATTTAGATAATTCATATTTTTAGATCTAGAAGTTATTGTCAAGATATGATGAGGGGTGTGTTGTGGGATTTCCTACAACTACATGCATAATATCATTGGTGTCGACAGAAAACTCATCATTCCCTAAGTTAGACACAAGATGTGTGTCATGATCTTTTTCACAGGTCAGTTGCTCAAACCCCAATTCAAAATCAGCATCACATGTATTTATAGATTGAACATTAGAAGAGACATCATTCATAAGGGTCGCAGCAGAGAAAACTAATGTCCCTGAACCCAAAGGTTCGACAATATTTTCAACACAAACATGTTCTTCTAATATAATATCATCATCATCATCATCATAACAAAAATGCAATTCCCTATTCGAAATCATAGTGTCTCTAGTCCACTCATTTACCTCTAGATTAGGTTCATTTTCAACATTAGTAGCTTGACTATAAACATAAACACTATTTTCAACATTTACTTCATTAGGGCTGACAAACATTTCACCCTGAAATTCCTCCCTCTCCTCATTTATTACATCACATATTTGACCCAGTTTGAGTTCTAAACTCGTAAACCTTTGGTCAGTTAACTTCTGATATTGCAAAAGGTTTTGATTCATTTCTAAAACTGCATTAAGTTTTTCAATGGAAGGAGAGTCTTCAACAGTGGGTATTCTCATTTCACATGGATATTCAATACATGGTTGTGTATAAGGTTCACTATCGAATGAGCATTCAGATGTGTTGATATATGGATGATCATGCAATGCTTTCAACTCAAATCAAGCATTATTTTGCTCAATGAGTTTGATATTCTTCATCACAGATTGTATACAAGAATTCATTGGAGTACAAAATTGTTCAACCTCCCCTGGCGGTGGATGATACATGTGCGAATAATAACTAGGGTATGTGTATTCAAGCTCAGGACCCTGAAAAGGTTCATAATAATCCCTAAAATTATTAACATCATGGTATATGGGGGGTTCATAATGTGAAGCATGCCCGTAAGCAAGTTCTCTAATTGATTTTTTCTCATCCCCTGTTGCAGACCAAAATCCTGACATGATTTAGCAACTCCTAAACAAAATGATGTAGTACCACAGACCTATCCAAAAGTATCTGCAGTTCAGCAGTTCAGATATTCTACCAAGGGTGCATATTTATTGTAATCACAAGGTATCTGCCTGACAAAGCCTACATGTCCCAAATGGTTGTTTCTATTTGATTTAGAAATGATGTTACTGTTAACCTAATGAGAGGCCTGCTCGTATTTGGTAACAAATTATGAAGCTCTTTTCACTAAATAAAAATTCAAAGCAACTCAGATGCATAATAGACTCAGAGATTCACATATTCAAATGGACACAAACTTAATGCAGCGAAACAGAATTCATCTAGCAGGAATTTTACTCTAAGTGTCACAGAATCAAGCACACACATGCTCTATGTCGCAGGGTTAGATAATACTCAACAAGGTAGCTAGTTTATCAAGTATTCATGCCAATCAGTTTAAGAACATCACTCAACATGTTATGGCTTTCGGACAAGTAGCAATGCGCAAATCTGGGAATCAATGCTTATGGGAATGAAACACTAGTTCAGATAGTGAAAAGTGCACAATGAAGATATAATTCGATTCACACAATAAGCTACTCAAACATTACAGGGACATGCACTAAGATACCATGTGTTTTCAGGGATGGAGAATGTTCAGTGACGCAACTAGGTTATCAGGCTATCATGGTGTATCATTCATACAAACATAAAGAATAATGAGGTTCGAGAATGACACCAACCGGTTTTGCTATAATAACAACTGTGTTCTGCTCCTTTTTATCCTTCCTTTCCTTAGATTTTGCAGAAGTATTGCAGGTACATGTGAGCTCAAATGAGAGTTTTAGTTTCTAGGAGTGTGCAGGTAAAACAAAGAATTTCGATATTTAATAGCTAGGATTGCAGAACAAAAGATGGGAACTGCACTGATGCTTAACTGAAAAAATTATGCTTATTTGGACTGACTGGGGTCAAAGAAGTTCAACAGGGTAAAGAGAAAACAAAATGCGAAATGCAAGAATGCTTGGTAAATTACAAGGTGACAATGGCTATGAGCTACATATACATCTACATGGCTATGCAATATAAAAAACTAAAAATGCAGCTATATGAAACTAACTAAAACACAATGACTGAAAGTTTAAAAGTGATGCAGTTTATACAGATGGAGTAAAGCCAACCAAATTATAATAGCAGGCTACAGAACATTACTAGCTGCAAATGAAACTGACTCATACTTACAGAGATGACGCTACTAAGTTAAAGCTACAGATTCTCTGACCTATATCTAAGTTATGCTAACATAATAACAATGAACAAATGTTTCACAACTTTTAACACTACTCAGAAAATTTATAGGAGTACAACAAACTAGAAGCTACGTAATGCGATGACAGATATCTTAGATAAAGATGCAAGATATATGATGATGCAGGTGATGGAAAGACTGAAAGGACTTGATTAGATGAAGTTATGACTGAAAAATTGAAACTACCACTAGCAACAACAAACTAAGCTGAAAACTAGTAAACTGAAGATGCAGAAAAATAAATAAAAATAAAGCCAATACTAACAACAGAATGCAGATTAAATGAATGCGAGCTATAAGTAAGTTATGCTAATAACAGTACAAAGAAAGAATTTTTTAAATGAAAATGGAAGACACATAACACCTATTACTACTCATACATCATCTAGCACAATGTAAAGTTCAGCAATCTCAAGATGGATATTTACATATGGAATATGCTTTAGAATATAAAATAAATAAGTCTGACAAATGCACAAACTAATCTACAAGATTATAGAAAACTAATGAACTACAGTATGAGATGCAAACTAACTAACAAAAAGGACTGAAAGAATGCAGATATAGAATGATTGAAATTAAAGGCTAAAGCTAGAAACTGCAGGATGCTAAGGTGCAAATGTAAAGGAAACTTAACAGATTTACAACCTAAGTTAACAGGATGCAACTGGAAAAAAGAAGAATATGTCAATGGCTAAGTTATACCAAATGCATGCTAACATGAAAAGTGAAAAGTGACAATGCAGATTACAGAATTACAAATTTTTTGAAAATTACAAAACCAAGCTGCAAAATATTGATGGTTATAGACGCAATTAACTCACCTAGTCTTGGCAATGATGCAGCTAACCTAACAGAAACAAGATGCAGTAATGCGATGAAACTGAAAATTAAAAACTACAACTAGGTGTCACAGAGCTAAGCTACATATTATAGATTATTATGAAATATAACTATTTACAGGGCAAAGATGCAGATGACAAAATACTAAAAGGAACCTAACTATTATGCAAGAATGCTTACAACATGCACTACCTAAATTATAGCTAGCTATGGATGCAAATAGCCCTAAACTAGATATGAATATAAGACAATGATTCAACTAATCCAACTGAAATAATATGCAGTGAACATATAATCATAAAAATGCAAAAAGTTATAGTTAACAATGCAAGACTAAATGCAATTTATATGAATATATGGTTAACAACCAAGTTACACTAGCAATGATTAAAAGCAAAAATTTAGCACATATATACAAGGCTAGGCTAAAAATCAGTAAAGTAATAAAGTAACTTCACTTACACCGTTACCGAGTCCCCGAAATCGGCTCCAAAAACTTGGCAGGCTCAATAAAGATACATACAATGATAACTGTAAGTGCACAGTGTCAACAAGCAACACATGGAAAGCACAGGTCGATCCACAAGGACTTGGTGGGTGTAGAAGTTAAGCTATTGTCTTACTATACTGATTCAATCAAGAGAATAACATAAAGGGGTTTTGTTTTGTCGATACGACAAAGATGTTGGTAGTGACTGAAATACTAAACCAAGGTGCAAAACAATGACAAAGATAGGATACTAGGGCACTCAAATCCACCACTAACCTTCACTATGCATTCAACTAGTGATGTTATTCTTGTCCTTATAGCAGACAAGGGAGATGTGTCAAGTCTACCACTTATCTAAGGTGTTTCACCAATGGATAGCTCCATCACAACTAAAGTATCTTTCCAAAGCACTAACTGTCTTCTCAGGGAACAATTAGTCTAAAGATTAATAATATTCATTGAAGCTTGAGTTGCAGCATAATTAACACAGTGATAGTCTAACTACAATGGATACATGACATACACTGTGAAAGAAAAATGTTGATGTACTAAGATTGAAACTATCCTAAAAATTTAAGCATTCATGAACACACAAAATATGAATAACACAATAACAGGTTAGGGATTCATCTAAACCCTAGTTATGAAATTAGAACATGGTGATAAAACCGAAAACAAATACAAACTACATCTTGGTGCACCGGCTAATCCGGGCATGAGTTTTACATACACTGCCTTCTCTATTTTATACATAAAATTCCTCTCAATTCCTTCAATTCTAAAATCGACAGAGACCCACTTACCCTGACAGCCTGAATTTGTTGTCCCCTCTGCTAATTCGGCTCTGCAAATCCATGAATTTGATGTTGGGGAAACCATAACTCCATTTATCTCGAACTCAGCTTCTAGGGTTTTGGGAGAAGGTAAGATGGAGATATCTAGAACTAGGAGATACTGTGAAGATGGTTGTGCTGGTGCTGTCAGGAGAAGAAGAAACTGCTGGTATTGGCTCTGAAAATGGTCGGGGGAATGGGGAGAACTGAGGGTACTGGTTTTTTTGTCGGGAAGAAGAAAGAAGAAAGATGGAGAGGAGTATTTGGATCTCTGATGTTTGGCTAGGGAAGAAAATAGGTGGATGAGGTGTGAGGCGGGAGCTTCAAATGTTGATGCACGGAAAGGCGAGGACGTTGGATGCAATTGTTTGATCCAATCTAACGGCTCAGGATGGAGGCGGGTTTGGATTCGGGTCTTGGGTAGTTTAAGCCCATGTATTTGTAAACAGGTTGCAACTAATGCACAAGCGGGTTGCAACTTCTATTCCATAGTCACTAGTCTCCAATTTTATGCTCGTTTGGCTCCTCAATTCATCCAAGCTTTATTTAGTACCTAAAAACACAAAATTAATTAGTACAAATATTTATTCTTGAAAACATAGAAAATACAGAATTTGGGATAATATCTAATTTTAAAGTGCAAAAGATGAGTTAATTGCCAATAAAAAGGTGTAGAAATATGCAATATTTGGCACTCATCAGCGACCATTGAATGTCGCACGCCATCGATTTGGTGACCGCATAGGCCAGCATGGTGGCGCGACAAGGTTGTCTTGGGGCCATGGCGAGGTGCGTTTGGCATGGTGTGGCCAAGGGCTTGGCATGCCGTCGACACATGGTGCGGATAGCATGGCTAGGGAAAAGGCAAGGTGCGGTTCGGCTTGGCATGGTGGGGTCAAGGGTTTGGCATGCCATTGGCATATGGTGCGTCTGGCATGGCTAGGTCCAAGGCAAAGTGCAGTTTGGCTTGGCATGGTGGGGCCAAGGGTTTGGCATGCCGTTGGCACATGGTGCATCTAGCATGGCTAGGTCCAATGCAAGGTGCGGTTTGGCTTGGAATGGTGGGGCCAAGGGTTTGGCATGCCGTTGGCACATGGTGTGGCTAGCATGGCTAGGTTCAAGACAAGGTGCGACTTGGCTTGGAAAGGTGGGGCCAATGGTTTGACATGCCATTGGCATATGGTGTGGCTAGCATGGCTAGGGCCAAGGCAAGGTGAAGTTTGGCTTGACATGGTGGGGCCAAGGGTTTGGCATGTTGTTGGCACATGATGCGGCTAGCATGGCTAGGGCCAAGGCAAGGTTCGGTTTGGCTTGGCATGGCAGGGCCAAGGGTTTGGCATGCCGTTGGCACATGGTGAGGCTAGCATGACTAGGGCCAAGGCAAGGTGCGGTTTGGCTTGGCATGGTGGGGCGAAGGGTTTGGCATGTCGTTGGAACATGGTGCGGCTAGCATGGTTGGAATGCCTTGGTGCGGTAGTTGTTGCTGGCATGGTTTTCCATTGGCACAGTGGCGTGGGAATTAGGGTTTTGGCCTATCGAAACCCTAATTAGTAATTAATTAAAAAAAAGGTACACTGGTAATTTTCTCGCAGTCATATTAAAGGGTTTAATAAATGCTCTTAAGTCCTGGGACGTCACTGTCTGACTAGGGTTTTACGATTTTAACCCTATGTTAAAAACCACCATCAACATTAAGTCTCCTGCTTAGCTCGGAACAGGGGCGTTGTTACGAGGTAAGCATAAGATGGTGACAGACAATGACTGATTCGAAACATAAATCATGCAAGATGGTCAGGGGGATCCGTCTAAATTTTTTCGGGAAACAGGGAGAATCCGTGATCCTTGTATTTGGCATCTTTGCATAGATTTTGTGGAGTTGACCGTGAGATGGTGAAACGAGAAATCGTTAGTTCAGTCTGGCTGCTCATCATCTTGACTGGGTCTAAGAACATCATGACTTTGGCGTGGCGAGTTGGTGCTGGTGTGGCAAGTCATGGCATGGACGTCTTGGCATGATGGGGTCTGCGGTAATGGAGTGGATAGCTCGGCATGGTGTGGCCATGGCAAGGCGCGGTTTTGCGAGGCGTGCACGGATGACTCGGCGTGGTGGGGCCAAAGCAAGGCGCGGTTTGGCGAGGCATGCACGGATGGCTTGGCGTGATGGGGCCAAGACATGGCACTGACGACTTGGTGATTTTTTCCCGCGGTCCCAGTTGCCTATTTTCCTTACTTGGCTCAAAATAGGAAGTCCTTTCCTTATTAAAACTCCCAAGTATCACGCCTATAAAAGGGGGTCCGGCCTCTCCCTTTATTTCACGCCCTCATTTTTTTTCTTCTGGTCGTGTGGTAACAATAAAGTAGACGAGCGAATCCAAGTATGTCTTCCAGCACTTCCTCTTTAACTTGTTTTTTTTTGCTTCCTTGTTGGTGTAAAGCCCTAGTTGTGGGCGTACCTTTTCATGACCTTGTATAAAATGTTGTTCGTCTGTGTTAGTGTGAATTCTGGCCGTAGGCATGTTTTGCACAGGCTTGTAGTAGTATTTAGGCGTGAATACCGTATCAATGTTGAACGCCTCAACTTACTGTGCAAAGTAAGCACGAGATAGTAACGGTCACTCCCTTCCCATGAAAACCTAGTTTCTAGGGTTTACTCCTTGTCTTGGTATGGCCGCGTGAACGGTTCCCATGGTGGGGTGCGCCTCCTGGACACGAATTTTTTGTTTCACGAAGTGGTGATGCAGAGTCTATCAGTCCCCATTTATTCGCACATGTGCAAAAATGACTTTGAAACCAATTGGCTTGCATCCAGGATGACCTTCCTGCGTCTGATAAAATAATTTCCACGCACTTTTCTTAATAATCCCTCTTCATATTGTTCCATTATAGTTATCTCAGAGGATTAAAGTAGCGTAAGAGAATTTTCTTTAGGATGTCCACAATTTCTGCTGTACCGAAGGATGTTGGAAATTCCTAGCCAAACATGACTGATGAATTCTTCACGATAGTTTCTTCCAAGAGAAGTCATCTTAAGCATGTGTCGATTCTTCTGACCAGTACGGAGAGTGAGGGAGGGGATCAGTCGGTTCCGCCCGGGAATGTAATACGGTTTTGCCTTCAGAGGAATGAATATTCCTCCTCTCTTATTGATTTCAAAATCTCCGTGAGTCCATTGTGTTCCTTTGATAAATGGATGTAATTTATGATGAGTCAAGATCGTGTAAGAGCTAGTTTGGCCAAGGTATAAATCATTGATGCTGTCGCGGCTTCGGCATCACTTCAAATTAGGAAAGACATCCCGGGATTAGTTGCTTTCATCTCCAGGTGGTTTCCAGATACTCACACGGCCATATGTAGGTGGGGAGAAATGACTATATCCTTAGAAAGTGTGGCCATCCTGCTGAATCTTCCCATGACAAGAAACCTCAACATCAAGTTGTCATATAATGAAGAAAAAATGCGTACCGCCCTGGTTGCGAAGTCGAAAGGGTTTGTTCGGAAAGAGAACAAGACAAAATATTTCTATATATGGTGGATGTATCAATGGTTCCCTAATGAGATAGCACAAGATCAAAAGAATAGTACACTCCACGTCGCGACATTCTTGGTTCTTTGGTTATCCCGGGATGTTTTCGATGATGGATCTGGTAAGAAGGAGATAAGGCCAGAACTCATCAATTTTGGAAGCTTGTTTATGGGTTCTCTGTACACACACTTGGATCATTTGGCTATGGACATGCGCGCTTCAAATGGTTATATGAAAGTGGACTCGTATGTTTACGTTACTTTTCTCCAGGCATGGCTATGGGAGCATTTTGAAAAATACGCTCCTAAACCGTTGGTTTTAATTCTGCATCTTGGGGTGGGTCGAGAATACTTCGCTGGTCGAATAGGCACCCACGAGCTGGTTCAAACCTGGCTGATTTCCTCGATAATTTGCGCGCCACTAATTTCCATCCATGGGCCCCAGTGTGTACGTCCATAGTCCAGGTCAATACTTTTGCTTCTTCTCTAAACATGTCTTTGCTTTCTGACGAAGAGAAACTGGGCTTCGGTGAGATTGTATTCATGCGAAGTTGCACGTATGGTTATATATTGTCTTTCTTTTGAGGATTGTGTCAGGCAGTCTCTTACAATATTGATCGGGCAGCTCGACATATGGGTTTCGACCAAGGGATCCCTCTCGTTCTTCAGCTGCTAGCTCTAGAGGACTCATTACCGGCCATTCTTGATGCTAGTATTCTCATGCCAGGCAAAAACCTCCCTTTCTTGCTTTCGGAAAGAAATCCTTTGACTACCTCCAAGTATAACACGTTCTGGCAGGGTGAATTCCTAATCATCCAGGAATTTGTGAAAGTCGTAGTGGAGAACACCCGTGGGAGGCCTTCTGCCGTGGTTTTAGCAAAGCATCCGTTGTTGAGGGATACTTATTTATCCAAGAGAAAATCCGTCGGTCCGGACACGGACAATCCCCAAGCGAAGGTCTAAAAATAGTGCAGGAAGTTTTCAGTCAGGTTCCACAGCTCTACCGACTTTTAGTTCATCCAATATGCAGGTACATATGATTTTCCTCTTGACTTTAGTTAGATTGCGCATATCCTTGTTTCCTTTCTGAGTATCTGTTCTTGCGCCTTGCCTAGGGTCTTAGAAGTGTGAACGCCTTCACTAAACTTGCACGTAGTCAGAAGACAATATCTCTGGAGACGGAAAGTGGCGATGCTGAGCCTACCCATAGTGAAGGGGAATCCGAGAGGGAAGAGAGTTCGGAGTCCCGTGACGGGGAGGATAGTTTTTCTGGTAGCAGTGTCGAATCTTCCTCCAGCGAGTCCGGAAGTGAACCGGTGAGCCTTTCCTTTTCTTTCTTTTCTTTTCTCTTCCTTTTTTTTCCGAAGTAAAACCAAATCTTGATATTCTAGGAGGAAACCGTCCCCGAGGATGGCCTTGAAGTAGAAACCTTCCAGGGTGAAGTCGTAGCCATACCTCCAATTGCGTAAACTGTGTCGGCTGGTGACTTGGACATTGAAGTTCATCATCCTGAAGACATTTCCGTGGATCGAGTGGTGGGGAGTACTCCGGGGACTACTGGCGCAATTATAGTTAGGGGTCTTTTGCCGGTTGTTGATTCGGTTGCAAGCGCCACTTTCAACCCTCCGTACCTGGTCCCTCATCCGGGTCATGTGTTGATCGGGGGGTTTAGCGTGCCAGCCAAATATGCAATGCTATACACCAAAATATGGGAAAGCTATAGACATATTGCCACAACCAAGCAAATTACTAGTCGATTTGCGCTGGTTAAGTGGGTGGAGGAATCTTTGTCTTCTATAGACAACATGTGCAACATGACTGGTCATACGGTTTCTGAGGACGTAATCTCGAGATGGAGGTTCCACCGTGACATGTGTGTGGAATTCTAATTCAATGTTCCTTGGTTCTTTGAAGGTTTCTCTGAGGTTGAAAAGTTGATGGTCGAAGCAGTCGAAGGTCCTTTCGCAGACATGGTGAAGAAGCAGGAAACAGAATTCAAAAAATTGTGTAGGAAGCTGAAGTTGAAAAGGGTGGCCCTCCAGAGCACGAGGGAGGTTTTCTCTAAGAGGAGCAAGCCTCTTTTGGAAAACTTTCCTTGAATACATTTCTGTCTTTTGAACTTCTTATTTTTAGGCTTTTTTTTTGAAAGGAAAATGAAACGCCAAGTTCGTGGTTTGGATTTCTTGGGTTGATAGATAAATATTACCTTGACGGTTTTGAAGTATTCTTTTGGAATGAATTGTTTTGGAAATGATGTCGTTTTTGGTTATGATTGGTTATGAACGTTGCGTGTTGGTAGATGATGTGGTAGGAAACATAATGAGATTTTAGAGTTTCTTCCTATTTGTGGTTGAAAATGGTTTCCGCTGATTTCGGTAATTTCGTGTGTGCGGGTGAGAAAAGAATTTAAACACTAAATAATGTACTGCAAGGGAATACTTTTAGATTCGAGAGATCAATCTGTATAAGTCCAACCTAAACCAAGAAATGGTCATTCCAGACTTGCTTCGGTCACAAAGTGAAGGAGAATGGGTTGGTTTTGGGGAGGGAAGCAAGGAAAGTAATGAGACCAGAATAGTTGATTCTGGAAGACTAGTTGTGTTACGACTTGTATCAGAAAGTGGGAAGCTAATAGATGGAAAGCTAGCAAACATTTTCTGAGTGGTGTATGTTTCCTGAATGAACTTGTTGTTCGGGGGAAATAGGTAAAACCTATTTATACAAGTCGAAGTGAAACGTAATCTGGTCTCATTAAGGAATGGAAAAATGGGTGAGTAAATGGGAGGAGGTGGTAACAGTTAATGCATGGAATTGATGTTCCATAAAACCGTTAACGCATGGAATTGATATTCCATAAAACCGTTAACGCATGGAATTGATGTCCCATAAAAGAACGTTTCACCATTAACTCCCTGTATTTACTAACCGCCTCATCATTATGACACTTCCTTATGATGGGCTTAGTGTACGCCGCACGTTGTAAACCGCTAAACCAATACCCAAAGAGGATCCCCCAGTTTGTGTTGATGTATCGAATGTTTTTGTGGAAAACATGTAGAATATTGTTGTTTCCTGTCAAGTCATACTTGGGAGACTTGCTAGCTTGGTGACCATCGACGGTCGAGATTTTGCATCTTAAGACGAAAGGTAGCCGTTGATCGTCGTACGCTTTCATTTTTGGTGGCCGCATAGGGAAGTCCATCATGGTGGAGCGGCTTGGTCGGCTTGCCATTGGTATGGCATGCCTTGGCGTTTCCAAACTAGGGTTTTGGGTCAAAGGTTACCGTGTTGTTGTCTGGTAACCTTGGACGGCTAGGATTTGATCTTGGGATTGAAGGGCGACCGTTGATTGTCGCACGCCTTCGCTTTGGTAGCCGCATAGGGAAGGCCAGTATGGTTGCGCGGCTAGGTTGGCATGCCATTGGCATGGTATGCCTTGGCGTGGCCAAACTAGGGTTTTGGGTCAAAGGTTACCATGTGTTGTCTGGTAACCTTGGACGACTAGGATTTTCTCCTATGATTGAAGGGAGACCGTTGATTATCGCACGCCTTCGATTTGGTAGCCGCATAGGGAAGGCCAACATGGTGGCGCGGCTAGGTTGGCATGGGGCCATGGCGAGGTGCGTTAGGCATGGTGGGACCAAGGGCTTGGCATGCCGTCGGCACATGGTGCGGCTAGCATGGCTAGGGAGAAGGCAAGGTGCGGTTCGGCTTGGCATAGTGGTGTCAAGGTTTTGGCATGCCGTTGGCATATGGTGCGGCTAGCATGGCTAGGTCCAAGGAAAGGTGCGGTTTGGCTTGGCATGGTGGGGCCAAGGGTTTGGCATGTCGTTGGCACATGCTGCGGCTAGCATGGATAGGGCCAAGGCAAGGTGCGGTTTGGCTTGTCATGGTGGGGCCAATGGTTTGGCATGCCGTTGGAACATGGTGCGGCTAGCATGGCTAGGGCCAAGTAAAGGTGCGGTTTGGATTGGCATGGTGGGTCAAGGGTTTGGCATGTCATTGGAACATGGTGCGGCTAGCATGGCTAGGGCCAAGGTAAGGTGCGGTTTGGATTGGCATGGTGGAGCCAAGGGTTTGGCATGCCATTTTCATATGGTGCGGATAGCATGGCTAGGGCCAAGGAAATGCGCGGTTTGGATTGGCATGGTGGGGCCAAGGGTTTGGCATGCCGTTGGCACATGGTGCGGCTAGCATGGTTATAGCCAAGGCAATGTGCGGTTTGGCTTGGCATTGTGGGACCAAGGGTTTGGCATGTCGTTGGCACATGGTGCGGCTAGCATGGATAGGGCCAAGGCAAGGTGCGGTTTGGCTTGGCATGGTGGGGCCAAGGGTATGGCATGCCATTGGTACATGGTACTGCTAGCATGGATAGGGCCAAGGCAATGTGCGTTTGGCTTGGCATGGTGGGGCCAAGGGTTATCACGCGTTAGCTGGTGATCTTGGACGGATAAGATTTGCATCTTAGATGGAAATATGGCCGTTGATTGTTGCAGGCCTTTGTTTTGGTAACCAGCGTTGTGCATGGCGTGCTGGGACGGTAAGTATGCTTTAGCGTGGAGATGTGGTTGGCATGGTTTTCCATTGGCGCAATGTTGCGGCTAGCATGGTTGGCATGCCTTGGTGCGGTAGGTGTGGTTGGCATGGTTTTCCATTGGCATAGGGGTGCGGATAGCATGGTTGGCATGCCTTGGCGCGGTAGTTGTAGATGTCATGGTTTTCCATTGGTATAGGGGTGCGACTAGCATGGTTGGCATGCCTTGGCGCAGTAGGTGCGGCTGGCATGGTTTTATATTGGCACAGGGTGTGCGGCTAGCATGCCTTGGCGCGATAGTTGTGGTTGGCATGGTTTTCTATTGGCACATGGGTGCGGCTAGCATTGGCATGCCTTGGTGCGATAGTTGTGGCTGGCATGGTTTGCCATTGGCACAGTGGCGTGGGAATTAGGGTTTTGGCCTATCGAAACCCTAATTAGTAATTAATTAAAAAAAAGGTACCCTGGTAATTTTCTCGCAGTCATATTAAAGGGTTCAATAAATGCGGTTACGTCTTGTGACGTCACTGTCTGACTAGGGTTTTATGATTTTAAACCTATGTTAATAACCACCATGAACACTTCCATACCTCATCTTAAGTTTTTTGTTACTCTTTGTAGTACCAGAATATCGCCACAACGATATTCTCATGATAATAACAACGCTTTCACGAGAAGGTCAAATATTCCTATAAGTATAAATGACATTATTCACGAGAGTGTCATGAGGATTCTTCAGCAACATTTGGCGAGCGTCACGGGGAAGCATCATAGTAGTTGACGATTAAAGAGACATGTTGTGAGAGTGATGTTTCACGAGGATTACAAAAGTTGGCGAAGATTAATATTGCAAATACCACGATGAGATCGCAGAATATATCCAAAAGAAGGGGAAAACTTAGCTGTCACCCACTATGTAATTTCCTATATAAAGGGTTCAAGTAAGTCCAGATGAGGATGATGTATTTTTTAGAGTTGAGAAAATCTTGAGGAGAGAGAAACTTCAGAAAAGAAAGTTGTAATTCTGAGTTTGAATATTTTCTGTAAACATTTCTGAGATCTAAATAATAAAAGTGTCGTTTAATTCTTTAATCTTCAACTAGTTTCACTTAGATTTTTATAGGATCTTAATAGGGGTGTAGTGTGGGAAATCCTGCTACTACATTTTGGCGCCGACTAAGGGGATCGAAGATCCAAAATCTCTAATTACAATTTGAATATTTGGAGAAATTGAAGAAATGGCTGGAAGAAGGAGAAGAAATACATCAGAACCACCAACAATAGTGAGAAGAAGTAAAAGACTTGCAGGTGAAGAAACAAGTGTATTAGGAGAATCTTCAAGGATGAGAACTAGGAGGAATAGAACAAGGAATGAAAGGGAAAATTCAATTCAACAACCAAACCAATCAACATCGGTACAAAATGGAAGAGTGGATTATGATAGAGTAAGCGTGCATACATGGAGATCAGATTCAATGAGAGAAGAAACAAATCGACAATTAAGAGAAGAAAATGGAGTAGGAAGAAATCAGGAGGTAGAAGAAGGGTCGATTCATCAAGATGAAGATGAAACAGCAGAGGAATTAGGGCAAAGAATACAAGAAGAAAGAAGGTTAGAGGCGGTGGAACTTGCAAATTTAACAAGACAAAATCATGAGTTGAGAATGGAGAACTTAAGGTTATAAAGAAGAAGATCAAGAAGTACAACTAGATCAAGTTCAAGGTCACTTAGAGAAATACCATGGAGAAATTCCCTCATAAGAAATGATGGAGAAAATGTACAAGAAGAAATGCAAAATCCAAATAGAGGGCAATGCCATGGAGAAGAGAGAGTAAATAATGATTATAACAATCCACAGGGGGAAACTTTAAATGGAAGACGAAATATTGAAAATCAAAGAAATGAAGATAATCAAGATGGTGAAGAAAATCACGAAGAAGGTAGAAGAATATTACATGGACGCGAACACGTCAGAAATCAAAGAATTATTGAGAATGAAATAGATAGACATTATGCTGAACAGGCACGTCTAGCTTGCGAGAGAGAAAGACTGAGGGCAGAAATGGAAGAACAGGAGTTTCAAGAGGAAATAAGGCAAAACAATCATGATAATCGAGAAAGAAGACGTACACAAAATCGTGAAAATGGAAATATTCGGGAAGAATATGACAGAATACAGAGAAGGATAGAAAGACAACAAAGAGAATTGGTGAGAAATGAAGAAGTTGGTGGAGAAGAAATTAGGAGACAAAATCAACTGCGAATTTTAGATAGAAATGAAGAGGAAAATCGCAGGAGAAGAGAAAGTGCGTTAAAAAGACCAATAGAACAAAGCCCAACTGCATGAGCAAATTTTGAGGGAATTAGCAGAAATGAGAGGGATGATAAATAATAGAAGAGAAGGTGGAAGAAGGCAACTTGATGAAGAAATCGAAGAAGCAGCTAGAACTCCCTTCACACAGGAAGTACAACTAAGAGGAATTCCTCCAAAATGCAATTTGCCAGCACTAAACAGTATTTTCGATGGGACTACTTGTGTTATTCAACATGTTAAAGCTTATGTTAGGTGTATCTGCAGTGGGAGAATCATGATTTGTTTTATGCAAGTACTTTGCATCCGGTTTTGATGGAGAGGCGCTAAAATGGTTTGAGGGATTGCCGAAAAATACTATTACTTCTTTTGATCACTTACAAGCTACATTTTTGGGTGCATACATAAGCAACAACTCTTCACGACCAGGTATCGAAGATGTATTTGGATTAAAACAGAGAATTGGAGAGAGTCTAAAACATCTAACCATAAGATGGAAGACAATGTGTAGTGAGATGGCGGGAAGATTAGATGAGAGATATCTTATTTTATCCTTCATTAATGCAATGTTTGCGACCAATTTGCTCTACATACAAATTTTCAGAATCAAAAACACCATCACAATGACTGAACTAAGAGAACTACAAGAAGAGTATATTGCTTTAGAAGAAAAACAAAACGAAATGGAGTCATACCCAATTGCAAACACCAGTTCTGTAGTGGCTAATGGAAGTTTGCTTCCCAAAATGATTAATAACGTGGCGAGAACCTCGCAAGTTCAAGCAGAGAAAGTGGTGAATAATGACAAACAAAAGATAGTGGCTATGGGAAGTCGTGATCAAGAAGAATTTGAAAGAGAGAAGAATTATTACAATCGTGGAGGAAATAGTCAAATCCAAAGGCTTGACCAACCCCAAGAAACTTATGGTGGACAAAAGCAAAATAATTTCAGAAATCAGGGGAGCATGAGAACCATATGGGAGGAGATTAAGATGCCACCCTTGAATGCTAGTGTAGAAAAAAATATGGGAAGCTATCATTTTAATGGAAAATATACCCTCGCCATGGAACATGGGGAAGGAACCACATCCTAACACTCGTAATCAAGAATTCTGTCCTTATCATAATTTTCATGGGCATTCGATAAATAATTGCAGAAATGTAAAAAGAATAATCTTAAGAATGATCGATCAGGGGAAGCTAAATCATTTTCTAAAGGGCATCAACAATCGCAACAATTGCCACCACCACCAGACGATCATGAGAATGACTAATGTAAAAGGAGAGAAACTTTTGTTATAGAGGTTGGAACTAAAGCAAAGAATTTATTTTGTAATTCTATTGCATTCATTCTTTCAGAACCATCGAAGATTTCCACGATAATGTCTTAAGTAGAGTCTTTGCCAGAGATATGGATGGAAAAGAAATAATGAATATAGCGAGAATCTCGACATTAGAAGAGTGGTAGAAACAAATCCTTTCTTTTACAGAACAAGAAATACCAGAGCCTGGCGAGCTGCATGATAACCCATTGGTAGTAAGGTTGGAAATAAAACCAGAAGAAGAAGAAGAAGAAGGTAAAGAAAACAATAACGAAATGGAAGAGTCTTGGGCCATTGATAGAATCCTAATTGATACTGGAAGTTAGTAGATATCTGTTCTACCACACTTACAGAACCATGGGTGGGAAAGATGAAGATTTGATACCATCGACATACAGAATCTATGGTTTTAATGGAACTACCAACAAGCCTAAAGGGGAGATCACAATGAGAATTCCGTTAAGAGGAATGACTTCCAAGATTTTATTCTGTGTTGTCGATATTGAATCACCATATAACGCCTTGATTGGTCGACCTTGGATACACAGGATATTGGGTGTTGCATCTACCTTTCATTAGTGCATTAAATTCCCTCATCCAAATGGTGTTGGAGTAATTAAAGGAGATTGGGGAGAAAGTAAGAAATGTTATGAGATAGATAACAAGTCTTGTGAAGAAAGAGCAGGGAAGAACAAAAATTGGAAATACAAAATTAAGCAACAACAGAGAAGTGACAAATTAATGGTTGATTCAATAGAAAATCATGAAGAAGTAACTAACGAATCCCTCGCAGATATCAAGAAAATAATAAAACGCAGCAAAGGTACAGGTATAAAAAGCATAAAAGGAAGAAATGACAAGCAACTTACGGGAAAACACTAAGTAAAAGAACAGATGATAAGGAAGATGAGAAGAATGAAGTGATAGAAAGATGAAATATGACAAGCAGATCGCTAGAAGTGGAAAGGTAAAGTTTTTTTTTCTGTTTGAGTGAAGAAAATGAAATTGAAAAGTTAAAAGAAATTATTGAGATTTGAAACTCGCAAGAAATTTTAAGAAACGCGAATATAATTTCGTAGAGATTAAGAGAACGGGACAAACCTTTATGGCGTGCACCTTAGTTCGTGAATACAATTTCGTAAGAGGCAAATGTAAGACCTACAAGCACGTCATAAAGGGGGTATCTCTTTATATGATTCAGGGATAAGGTTATACCGCTACTGGAACCTGAGTCATACAGATGTAGGGGTTAAAGAAAACCTATCCAGGAGAGAGATATTGGATTTCCAGCTTTATAAGGTTATACCCTGGTTGGACGACTGAGAGTCTCTTCCAAGAAGTGCAGATTATGATCAAGGAGCCGAGGTACACGGTTTAGCCAAGGATTCCCGGGACGGACGAACCTACCCTGGCCATCTTTGGTAAGTCTTGGCTACAATGCACTTGGCCTGAAGAAAACCCCACCTAGGGTGCAGTCTTGTAACTATAAGCCATATAGGCATAAAGGACAAGAGGCTACGAAAACAACTAGTTGTTGGTAAATCTGGATGGGAGGAGCTAGTCTTGTATGGCCGATGTTCCCTCCTTGAAGGGGCAACCAGGGGGAAGATAAGGGCGGCACCCTCCATTAGGGAGCTGATAAGTGTCTTAAGACGGCAATGTCATGGGGCTCTAAAATCGAAATATCATTCAGGCCTGTCATATTGTCGCGTAAATTATACAGAGGCAAAAAGCCATAAGAGAAAAAAGTTAAGATGAGGTAAAGGGGTTTTTACATGCAAATGTGAAGACTTCCTGCGATTTCATCGCAAGACGGCAATGTCACGAGGCTTTGTTTTCGCGAGAAAACTTAGGCTTGTCATATTGTCGCAATACAATAAAGAAATGTAGATAAGACAAGATCAATGGGTCAATACATGAAAATGTAAAGACGTCCTGCGATCTTGTCGCGGAGAGAATACTATGGAAAAGTAAGTCCTTTAAGTAGGAAGGCATGATAAGACCATAAGATCGCAAAAATATCAAGGTTTGCGACAATATCGCAGAAATTATGAAATTCGCCAAAATATTCGTTTATTAACTTCCTCATATTGCAGATGAATAATAGAGGCAAGTATGGGAGTGAATAGAATGATAAAGATTATTATTCATCACCGTATGAGAAATTTATATGGATATTAAAGCGCATATAATTAGTAGATGCAAACTATATTGACCAAGTTATATTTGCAAAAAAGAGGATGTTCTTTCATTCATACAAATAAAGGGGAAAAGAAGTTTACATTAAATTGAAGAAAGTTGCGACAAATTGAAGAAACTCGCGATTGATTACATAAAAGAAAGAAGTTGGTGCAGATACATTTTTCATTTATCAACATTGTTATTTTTATCAGATTCTTCTTTTTCACCGGATTTCTCTACTTCATTATCTTTGAGGGGTTCTTCATCATCGCCAGAATTTGTTTCTTCGTCATTATTATCTTCTTCACTTTCGTCAAAATCTCCATCAGAATCAGAGACACCAATATCTGGAATTATTGATGGTATTTCCTTTGCAAGATCAGGATACAAAGAATGAGGAATTCCATGGTCGTCACAAACCTTCTTAGTGGTATCATTACGAGTGATGATGAGGGTTCTATTAAAATTTGCAGAAGTAATCTCAAATTGGGCTTTCAATCGCGAGTATTTATCGTTGCGAGCGATAAGAAGATCGTTCGCGAGTTGGTGATTAATATCTTCTAGTTCTCTCATCCTTACACGGCATCTATCTTGAATCTGCGAGAATAAGGCACAGATTAAGATGGAAGTTAAAAAAAAAAAAAGTTAATAGAATAGAGTGGTTAACAACCTTCTTTTCGAAATCAAGTCCTAATTAAGGCCGATTGAGCAGCATGAAGACTAGCATCTATACCTAAATTATTCCTAGCATTATCAAGAACCTGTGCTGCCCAAGAAAACTCATCATCGCTAGTGATAAGAAGGCGAGAACGAACTTGAGTTTCTCTTGCAAGAAGATCTTTATTTTTGCAGAAGAGTTTATCTCTTTCCATTTGAACTTTGAGAAGAATTTTATGGAAATCTGCTAGAGTTTCGCTGCCATTTCTAATTGTTTGATCTTTCTCGTCAACAAGATCACTATTTATACTTTTTAATCCATTGATCACTTCTTTTGATTCATGATAAAGACGCTTAAATTTATTAGATAATCCTAAAGTGTGTCTGTGTTCAATGGTCAGGAGATTAAACTTAAATTTAAGTTCCTCTATAGAGAGGATTTAATTTGTTAAATCGACAAAATTACTTAAGGAGTTATTAAGGCGAGCAAGAAGAGTATTATCATCTACATGTTTGGGAAAGGTTTGAAGGAACGTAGTATATAAATCAGTTAGACCATAAACATCTGGAAAAAATGATTGCTTGGATAAGCTATATAAAATAAAAATAAAAAATCTAAAAGAAAGAAAAAGTAAATCATACCATAAAGTTGTTTGTTGGCATTGTTAAGATCCAAAATCTTCTCGTTTATCAATCAAGCTTGATTTCCAACAGTTTATTTTTCTCATGAAGCTCAGCAATTTCAGCCTCTAGTTTCTCTTTATCTTGGCGAAGGTTAACAACCTTTTTCTTAAATGAAGCACATTTATTATCTAAATCAGCAAGCTGAAAAGAAGCTCTCCCAACCTGCAATGAGTTTTATAAGTACAAAAAATTTGACGAGAGAAATCTGGCGAATTAAGAAACAATTAAGAAAACATACCAGAATACCAAGTGCATTTAAGAAGCTTGGAGTTAGAGTTCCAGAAATTCCACGAAGAGAATTATTATCAGATAAGATTGGAGCATCGCACACTTTGACGAGCGCTTGAGCTATACCATTAAGAGTCTCATCACCATACTCATTCGCAGTTCCACGAGAAGAATCTCCAAAAAGCATAGACAGTTGGGCCATGGAAGAATCAGTGGGAGAAGAATTTTTCACAGAGGGAACTTCTCTAATATCTTCAAATTCTTCGATAAATTCATCATTAGATTTATCCAATTGGGTATGTTGAGAAGAAGAATGTTGAGTTTTATTCTTCTTCAAAGGAGGCTCGCTGGGTTCTTTATCACGATGGGCAGAGCGTCTTCCTTCACTTGGAACAGTAGATTTCCCTTTACGATTAGTTGAAGGTTTCTCCTTAGGTTTTGGCTCTAAAGGTGGTAATTCTTAAATACCTACAAACACAGATAAAGATAAGAAATAGGGGCAACAATATATTGTTAATTAATAAAGGAATATTTCTTACTTCATCTGTGAAAGATCTAAGAGCTAGAAGAGTGTTGGGTTTCCTATATTTTTGGTAATTAAGCTTCATTTTGGCAACCTACAAGATAACGGAAAATTTAGCGAGAGTGTGAAGGAAAAAATAATAATAGCATAAGAAGATGAGAGAATATACATCGGAAGACCTATCAGGCCAGTTGAAAGTCCATGGTTCATAGTGAGAGAGATTCGCAGGAAGTTGGAGAGAACCGGATATATAAGGACCTTTAAGGCATAAGGGAAAAATAAACCACTTATCGTCATTAGAATGACGAGGGCCATCATTTGTATTGGTATGAAAATCAATATCTTGCATAAGAGCATTTTCATCAGTGACCTTCTTTTTATGCAAATGGACACCCCAACAGGTACTATCCCTTACCATGGGGAGTAACTGGTAATTTAAAAAGAAGTTATCTACAATATACTTTGCAGGGATAATCGGAATATGTTTATATTTAAGACTTTTGTGTTCTTCGGAATATTGGGATCCTTTGCCAGCACCACGAGAGGCATATTCCAGTAATAATCTAATACAATCCCCGCCAAGTTGATACACCGCTTGTGAAAATATCTTATCAGAAATTATTTGGTAAAAGAGTGGAAATTCAGGGTTGTAGAGAGGAAGTGGAAGACCATCTTCAATTTAGCCTAACGAAACTATAATTTTTTCACGAGAACACTGGAAGTTAGAAAATAATTCAAGAGAAAGAACAGATTTGGGACTTTGATCTGGGATTAAAGATAAGTCAAATCCTTGATTTTTAAGTTTTTCTTGCATCAAATTGAAAGCAATAAGATTTTTAGCACCAGCAGCAACCATTTTGAGATAATGGAAATGAAAGGAGATTGAAAAAATGGCGAAAGATAGTAGATGCGCGATTTGCGGGAAAGCAATGAAATTTGCAGAGAAGAAGAAGGAAAGAGAATGAGAAGAAAGAAAAAGATAAGAATGAGAGAAGGTATTTATAGCAGAAGAAGTTTCTCGAGAAAATAAATATAGTTAATACAATGAAAGGACGTGAATGGTCAAATTACAGCGGTTTAAGATGACATGTCGAAAAATATATGGATGATAAAATTATATGAAGACAGCTGGTGAAAGGTTTAGAGACGTGTCGAATAAAGATGGAGGTGAAAAGATAGGAGATTATTTCAATTTATTCTCACGATCTTTTCTTCTTCTTGAGAAAATATGTGAAAAGAGGCAAGATGTAGTACCAGAATATCGCCACAACGATATTCTCATGATAAGAACAACGCTTTCACGAGAAGGTCAAATATTCCTATAAGTATAAATGACATTATTCACGAGAGTGTCGTGAGGATTCTTCAACAACATTTGGCGAGCGTCACGGGGAAGCATCATAGTAGTTAACGATTGAAGAAACATGTTATGAGAGTGTTGTTTCACGAGGATTACAAAAGTTGGCGAAGATTAATATTGCAAATACCACGATGAGATCGCAGAATATATCCGAAAGAAGGGGAAAACTTAGCTGTCACCCACTATGTAATTTCCTATATAAAGGGTTATGATGTATTTTTAGAGTTGAGAAAATCTTGAGGAGAGAGAAATTCCAGAAAAGAAAGTTGTAATTCTGAGTTTGAATATTTTCTGTAAACATTTCTGAGATCTAAATAATAAAAGTGTCGTTTAATTCTTTAATCTTGAACTAGTTTCACTTAGATTTTTATAGGATCTTAATAGGGGTGTAGTGTGGGAAATCCTGCTACTACACTCTTTCTTTTATAACTTCTGAATACATCTTACAAATCCATTTACCACACAGTTAGAATACTTAACGCACTTGATATAATCGACAATACACTCTTCCATCGTTCTGGAACATTCACATTCTATAATTTTTTCTTACTTTTCATAACTACTCCTAATATGTGCATGATTATTATGTTTAATAATCATTCTACGGGTTAGTTGTATATATAAATAAATAAGAAATTAGTGACAGAGTATATTTAGTCTTATGCAGAAAGTAAGATATTTTTTAAGGTTTGTCGCAATAATATAATTTGTTTTAAAGGGAAAAGAATAAGAGAGTTGGGTTGTCGATGACATTAATCGAAACAGATGGTGGCTATCCGATAACTTCCGAGCGGAATATGAAAATCAAATTATATTCCGATAAGTTCCTATAAATACAATTCCCTTTTTTCCTTCCTTAACCAAATAGGTCTTCATCCTCATTTGAGATTGCTTTTTTTCAACCAAAAGCACTTTGTAACAAACTTGTAACAAACTTTTACCAAAAATTGTGTTTGGTAAAAAAATTTATTCTACCTATTTGTCACCCATACTTTTCCTATTTGCCACCTCTTCAAAATTTCAAAAGTAATTTTGCTTGAAAAGGTGAGGGTACCCAAATATACCTCAAGTTAAAACTTTTCATACCTATAAGTCCTTTCTCTGAAAGTGATTATATATGGACTGAGTCGAGACAATGCAACTAATCAGTTCACACTTCGTGTGATCGTCTATGGATACGAGATCAAGACAATACAACAACGAAGTATGTTACTTGATAAACATGTTCGGAATTAACCAAACACAATAGGATTCACTTATCAAGTAAATAGGAATTAACGTTTGTGTGATTTACTTCAATTATAATAAAACAATTATAATGCGGGAATATAAAGTAAATGACACAACAAGATTTTTTTAACGAGGAAACTGCCCCGGGACCTTGTCCAGAATTGAATACTCTCGGGATTAAGCCGCTACAAAAAATTACACCTAACTTCGTATAGTTGAGACCAAGCAACTAAACCTATAGTTCACCTAGTTCCGTATGTATTCCCACGCCTCCAACTTATAAATAAGTCACGTACTTGGAACAATTCCTTTGGTTCGTATTCCAAACAGTAAAGGAACAACAAATCTATTTGGTATCAACTCTCTTCAACCAAGTGATATGAGTCGGACAAAGGCTCTTCCGTTTATCTTAACATAAACTCCTTCATCAGGTCCTTAGATCTATCTTATGTTCAATTAGCGAAGTAATCATTTAAGATTAAGCAATCAATACCTTTAATCACAAAGAATCGTATTGATGCCGATCTACTCAATTAATCAATCCAATCTATCACAAGGATATACCGATTATTAATTGGATTCTCTTTTACCAAAACAAGTATTGTGAACACCAAAGATTATGAACCCACAAATCAGAAATCTTCAATATCTTTTCTGTCTTCAAATCTTCTTAGATCTTCAATAAACACATGCACACAATCAATTGAATCTCTTATGTTCAATCACGCACAGAACGGAGTCTATTAACAATAGATTATCACAAGATCGTCTTTAGAACTAACAACAGTCTAAAGATCCCTGTCGAAACTCTGAACTAGTTTGAGTGAATCTTATATCATAAGAGAAGATTATCAAGCATAAAAAAACTAGGTGCAATCAAAGTTCAACCACCGTTGGTCAATCAAATCAATGAAAACAAAAGATAAACCGCAATTATTTAGTTTCCCACCAACGGTACATGCTAGAGCTTCTCAATCCCAAAGAAGACTTTAAACTGAGCGGTCGTAAGAGATTTCACCTAATTAGGTTACTCTCCTCTCAGATTAGGCGGCTACACCAGTAAAAATAACAAAAGAGGAAGTCTGTTGTTACGAAGGATTAGTTTGCTAAAAATGAAAACGTCAAGTATTTATAGGCATGGAAGTTTGGACACCAAGGAATTTCCAAAACCGAAAATATTCTCAAGATATTCATTAAAGCAAAAATTGGATTTTCATAATTCCTGGAAATGTTCTGTCCAAAAATAATGATCGAAATATCTCGGAAAATCTCCAATTAGTAAATGCACATTACTAATTCTTATTCCCCTACAAAATGAAGTTAATTACCTTAATTACAAGATTCTTAACTTATTTATGTTTCGATCCTGGGATTCTCTTCCCTTAGCTATTAAGGAATAACTTTGAACAATTAAAGAAATAAACATTCATAGCACATGTTCAAAGTAAGTCGACATCTTAACTTTGTAAGTTTTCTTTCACACTTACAACCATGAAACCGATTTTCCACACTTCCAAATAAGTTTAGAATTGGTTCATATGACTTTCAAGAATTATGCGATTGATCAAATAACATTCAATCACAATCATGGGTTTAACGGTTCTACCAAAACAAGTTTCGGTTCTACATTCCATGTTAGTATTGTGCATTGTCACACTAGCTTTCCAAAATTCGGTTGAATAGCCACTAGGATCGGTTCCCCACATATATATGGTATCTAACTTATATGTGTTGCACATGTCCATAGGATCGATTCCCCTTTGCCTAAAAACGTGTTGCACATGTTCATAGGATCGGTTCCCCTTTCTGCTATAAACCTTGTTGCACCTCATACAAGGATCGATTCCCCTTTGTGATGTACTACACCTCTTACTAGGATCGGTTCCCCTTTCCCATAATTGGTCAAACATAAAATCACAAACCCGATCATACCATCTCAGGTGATTACTTAAGATCAGTTTCACTAATAAAAGTCATACCAATACATAAGTCAGGCCTTTGTGAATAGTTCTACTAAGAACACAATAAGTTGTGAATGGTTATACTCAATCACATATATTGGTTGTTCATAAGATATGCAATGAATAACAAAACCAATAACGCCTGGCAATTTCCTTTTCGATTTAAAAATAAGTTTATCAACTTACTTCCTTAGAAAAGATGTAAACATTGTTCCCTAGGATGAAATCCTCACCTCATACCCATACATAATCACAATAGAATTCAAATGATTATGGCGATGTTTTATCTACAAAGTTTAATGGTTAAGAAATAAACCTCATATTGTATTCCTTAATACTATGTCTATCTAGAGTTCAAATATGCTTCGTATTTTTGTTTTCAATATGCGCGACTTGAAAGATACGTTAGGGAATGAAATAGTTCAAGTCAAATATCACTAGCCTCAAGTGGAATGATGATGTTGTCATGGTAGGTCCTTGTGTCATGTGTCTGCATAAATCTGTATTGAGAGTTCCCTTAGAATAACAGGTCGGTACCGTGATAATAGTTTGATAGATGTCTATAGTAGCCGTTGTGATCCCGACATGTGTCCAGTCGTGGCTAGTTGATTTTGATTAGGGTTGATCCAATAAATGTGTAAGAAGAACTCCTTTTGACAGCAAGAAATAAATGAAATAGAACTTAGTTTTCTTCTTCTCCTTCTCAGGATGGTTCTTACCAGATTTCTCTTAATTCTCTTGATTTTGGGTGTTATTTGTTGTGGTAACACAACAATTTGCCTCAGAGCCGTTTTATCCTCACCATGGGCGGAAGTAATCATCCCACTGTCAAAGAGGTGAATGATGATCTTTGTAAATTCTCAGAAAAATTCAGTAAACAGATTGACGACCTTTCTTCACAGAACACCGATCTCGCTACGCAATGTAAAGAGATAATGGAATCTGTGCTCTCTAAAGACGATTTTTTCAAATTTATGGAGGCTTTTACAGGGAAAAAAATCGATGAACATGTAGATCCAGGAGCAGAGCCTTCTCACTCAAATTTTTCTCACCACAATGGTGCGATGTTCAACTATCCGCAAGGCGGCCGTGAACCCAATAACGTCTATCAAATGCCAAAATTAGATTTCCCAAGGTTTGATAGAGAGAACCCAAAAGGGTGGATTCAAAAATGTGACAGGTACTTCTTACTCAACAATATTGGAGATGAACACCAGAAGGTTACCATGGCGGCTATGCACTTAGATGGAAAGGCTGATAGATGGCTAACGAATCTCCAAACAACCAGGTCTATTACCTCATGGTATGAACTAGATGAACACGCGTACATCAGGTTCGAAAATCCTGCTAACGACAACATCTTGGGCATATTCAGTAAGCTATATCAAACTACTACAGTAGATGAATATTTTAAGGAATTTGAAAATCTCAAAGCTCTGTTGTTCCATCAATTTCCTATGCTTACTGAACATTATTATGTTATGATTTTTATTGGGGGTCTAAAGGATGACATTAAGCATGTTGTCAGTATGTTCAATCCTACTACACTAATGAAAGCTTTCTCACTTTCTAAGATGCAAGAGAAAACCCTCACTACCTAACAAAAGTCATGGAAAGGCTCAAATAGGTTTTTCAGTATAATAGACCAGCCAACACTTCAAATTTCTCTCCAAAACCTACTTCCCTCCCACCATTGCTCCCATTACCATCCATCCATCCTCAATATCCTAGCCCCACTCCACTTCCCATTCGTCGACTAACACCTGAACAAATTCAAAAATGTAAAACTTAAGGACTGTGTTTTAACTGTGATAAGTTTTATCGCCCAAGCCATTTTTGTAAAAATAAGCAATTATTCTTGATGGTAGCCACAGAAAAGGAAGCAGAAATGCATACACCAGCATAAGAGGTTACTGATACTGAGGACACTCCAACAGTGGAAAGTGATATGGAAGTCTCACTTAATGATATTACTGGTAACTTCACTGGCAACACAATTTGAATTCCAGGCTTCCTTAACAAATAACAAATTTCTATTCTCATTGATACTGGTAGCACACACAGCTTCATTGACTCAGATTTGGAAAAATCTCTTGGGTGTTGTATTTTTCCAACTCCTAACTTGCTAGTTACGATAGAAAATAGTGAACATACGATGAGCTCTGGTATTTGTAAATCCTTAACTTGGACAATGCAGGGTTATCGATTCCAAGGGGATTTGAGATTACTTGCCTTAGGTGGCTGTGATGTGGTTCTTGGAGCAGATTGGCTGAGAGGTTTAGGTGACATCATCTTAAATTTGTCTACTTTGAGTATATCCTTCTTACATTAGGGCAAACAAAATTACACTAGTTGGGGCTCATAAACCTCCTTCTTTGATGATGATGGGCAGCAAAGGAGTCCAACAATTTTTCAACAACAATTCTCATGGCATTGTGGGACATTTATTCTCTGTTACTGCAGATAAGCCTCCATCACCTATCCCTCTTGTTATTGATGTTATTCTCAAAGACTTTCAAGATGTTTATTCTGAGACTACTCAACTACCTCCACATAGATCATTGGATCACTTCATTCCCCTCCAACCAAATTCAACACCTATTAACCAAAGACCATACAAAACTACTTATGTGCAAAAATCTGTTATTGAGCACTTAGTGAAAGAAATGTTGGACTCTGGAATAATTCAGCCAAGCCATAGTCCTTTTGCCTCCCCAGTTCTATTGGTTAAAAAAAAGGACAATAGCTGGAGATTCTGTGTGGATTACAGAAAGCTCAACAACATCACCATTAAAGATAAGTTCCCTATTCCAATCATTGAGGAACTCTTAGATGAATTACATGGTGCTTGTGTCTTTAAAAAACTGGATTTAAGATCAGGGTATCATCAAATTAGAATCACCTTTCAAGATATATACAAAACAGCTTTCAGGACTCAACAGGGACATTATGAGTTCAAGGTTATGCCTTTTGGCCTTACAAATGCTCCTGCAACCTTCCAGGCCTTGATGAATGAGATTTTTCAACCACATTTGAGGAAATTCATCTTGGTTTTTTTTTATGACATCTTAGTCTACAACCCTGACTTGGAATCTTATGCACAACATCTACAGATCACTCTTTCACTTCTTAGACAACATTAGTTGTATGCAAAAATCTCTAAATGTTGTTTTGCTCAGTCAGAATTGGAGTATCTTGGTCATATTATTATTGCACAAGGAGTGGCTGCTGACCCTGATAAATTTTCTGCTATGACTACTTGGCCTACACCAGCTAACCTCAAAGAACTAAGAGGATTTTTGGGACTCACAGGATATTACAGACAATTTGTGAGAAACTATGGCATTATTAGTAAACCTCTTACTGAGTTATTGAAGAATGATTCTTTTTCATGGAATGAATCAGCAACACATGCTTTCCAAACACTGAAAACTGCAATGACTACTACTCCAGTGTTAACCCTTCCAGATTTTTCTCAGCCTTTTGGGTTGGAAACTGATGCTTGTGGCACAGGGCTGAGAGCTGTTCTCATGCAAGATGACAAACCAATTGATTTTTTTAGTAAACCCTTGGGCCCTAGGGCAATGGGTCTATCAACATATGAGAAGGAACTCATGGTTGTGGGTTCAACTGTTACCAAGTGGAGACACTACTTGCAAGGTCACCACTTCATCATCAAAACTGACCATGAGAGCATCAAATATTTTTTGGAGTAGAAAATTCACACTGGCTTACAACATAAATGGCTGATAAAACTGTTGGGGTTTGATTATGATATTCAATATAAAAATGGGGTTGAGAACAAGGTGGCTGATGCACTTTCAAGAAGATCACACAATGCAGCTACATTCCATACATTGGCTCTTTCTAAACCCATTTGGATGCAAGAGGTCATTTTTAGTTATACTGGTGACACTAAAGTTCAACAACTCATTTCCCAACTGCTTATCTCCCCCACATCCATTCCACATTATACTTACCAGGGGAAGTGCTCAGATATAAATCTAGATTGTATATTGGTAGCAGCAACAATGTCAGAGCCATCACTGCATTCTATACATGCATCTTCTGTTGGGGGTCACTCAGGAATGCAAGCTACTTATAGTAGGGGAAAAGCTCATTTTTTCTGTCCTAAAATGAAGCAAGAGGTGTTCTTACTGGTGACAACTTGTGATATTTTCCAAAGAAACAAAGGAGAACACACCTTACCTGCTGGACTATTGCAACCTCTTCCATTACCTGAACAAGCCTGGAAACATATCAGTATTGATTTCATTGAAAGGCTACCCAAAAGTGACAGGAAAGATGTCATCTTAGTAGTGTTGGATAGGCTAACTAAGTATAGCCATTTCATCCCACTACAATACCCTTACACTGCTTTTTCTGTGGCAAAGTCCTTCCTGCATAATGTCTTTAGATTACATGGTCTGCCTACCTCCATTGTGTCCGACAGGGAAAAAGTTTTCACCAGCTCCTTTTGGCAGAAATTGTTCAAGAAGCTAGGCTCTCAACTGAAACTGAGTACATCCTACCACCCTCAAACTGATGGACAGACAAAGAGGGTTAATCACTGCCTTGAAAATTACCTCAGATGCATGACTGGACATCAATCAAAACAGTGGGTGCAATGGCTAGATTTAGCTGAGTGGTGGTATAACACCAGCTTCCACACTAGCTAAAAAATGTCACCTTTTAAAGCCATGTATGGTTATGAAGCACCTCATCTAGATTTTCCATCTACTACTGCTTCATCTGTGGCATCAGTGGAGAAGTACCTCACACAAAGAGCTGAAATGTTACATCTTCTCAAGGAGGCATTGTCCAAAGCTCAGGAGCGCATGAAATTTTTTGATGACAAAAAGAGAACTGACAAAGTCTTTGCAGTAGGAGACATGGTATACCTCAAACTCCAACTCTATAGACAAACTTCTGTTTCTCTTAGGAAGAATTTTAAACTGTCAGCCAAATACTATGGACCTTTTGCCATCACCCAGAAAATTGGATCAGTTGCTTACAAGTTACAGCTACCACCAGAAGCTCGTATACACCCTATTTTCCATGTTTCGCAGTTGAAGAAGCACATTGGAGTCACTCACATTCCTTCTCCAACACTTCCATTGGTTGATAATGAGGGCCAAGTGCTAGTCACACCAATTGCAGTTCTGGACAGACGCACCATCATCAGAGGCACTCACTCCATCACTCAGCTTTTAATCCATTGGTCTAACACCAAAACAGATGAAGCTACTTGGGAGGATGCTTCTCATATCTCTGCTCATTTTCCACATTTTAATCCTTGAGGACAAGGATTATTTCCTCGGCGGGGTATTGTCATGTGTCTGTATAAATCTGTATTGAGAGTGCCCTTAGAATAACAGGTGGGTGCCGTGATAATAGTTTGATAGCTGTCTAGAGTAGCCGTTGTGATCCTGACATGTGTCCAGTCGTGGCTAGTTGATTTTGATTATGGTTGATCCAATAAATGTGTAAGAAGAACTCCTTTTGACAGCAAGAAATAAATGAAATAGAACTTAGTTTTCTTCTTCTCCTTCTCAGGCTGGTTCTTACCAGATTTCTCTTAATTTTCTTGATTTTGGGTGTTATTTGTTGTGGTAACACAACACCTTGCTTCTTCACATCTTCAAGTCTTCGCAATACTTGTAAAATCTCAAATCCTAATACTTTCAAGCTAACCTATACGAAGTTGACTCTAGTACATAATCAAACGACTCTTAACATGAGTTTTGATTCACTAAAATATGACAACCAATCTTGACATACCAACACTTGGTGGGTTCAACCGAGCTATGCTCTAACAATCTCCCCCTTTGTCAATTTTAGTGACAAAATTCTTACATCATATGGATAAACAAATTATTACACATACGCTTGATTCCCGATTCAACAGCACATTAAACTACTTACATTCAATCCTTGAAAGTTCCATTGTTGACATTATAATAACAAAGCTAATACTCCCCCTAAGGAAGATAGGTATATATTCAATCCTCACGTCTTTGTTATACAACTCCATATGACATGTTACTCCCTCTTAGTCTGTGCTTTCACTCTTTCATTTAGATAAAATGCTTAAGTACCAATGTTCTTTTCCTTTAGCGATACCAATCAATATAAAATCAGTGTCAGTATCACTTGTTTACTCCATATATTTCTTCCCATTTTTGTCACAAAAATGACAAAGAAACGCAGAAAAAAAAGTACAACACGAAAAGAATCTTATAAATCTCAAAATAGACTTGCAAACCTATAGAGTTAAGCACGAGGGTTCCACACACCATGTTTTGATAACCAATATCAAAAACCGAAACTACAGGTAACATATCAAAATAAAACTACCTGTAGTTTTATTTTGATATGTTACCAAGGAAACAATTAATTGTCCGAAATAATTTTTCCAATTTAGTTTAGCAAACCAAAAATCACCTAAGCACCTTAATCCCTTTGCTAAACCGATTGTACAAAAACAATCGTTTAATTTGATAAGACCAAAATAAAGATAACTCTATTTTTCTCATCAGGTTCTAATTATCCATAAACTTAGACCTTTCAATTTTAAACAAGACAAATACCAGGTTAGTTAACTAGTATTTCACACAAATCGCCAATTTTGATTAACATCTAGTATTTGTCCTGACGATTTTGCCGTTAACTTTTACTTGGATTCTATTATTACACTGATCTAACTTGCACTAAACCATTTAAAAGAAAGATATTGTTTATTGATTGTACATGCGTCTGTTGACTTCTTTTACTATCAACTACTTAAAACCTTACTTAGCTGTATTGTGTAAATGGTACAACCTCGAGAGACGGAACCATCAAATCGTCCAGTTTTGGATGATTACATATAGTCGATCAGTGACAATGCCAGTTCATCTTTTATATATATTTTAAATATAGTGATCGTTCAAAATCTTGCCAATTAATCTAGAATTAGTCGAGCCAAATCCAACTGACTAGTTCTTCATCACAATAATAAAAACAGAATCAAAATGAATTTTATAAATGATTAGGTTTAATTTTAATTTCTTTTGGTTTATGATTTTGCTTGAACATTTCCTACTTTCCTTGGAGGTATATTTTTGATACAAAATTAAAAATTATTAGCAAAAATTAAAAAATGAGTGATGGTGGTGATTGGGGATTGGAGATGGCGTGGAAGATGTCGTCATGGTAGAGACGGCGAAGAAGAATTATTTAGTAACTTAGGGTTTTTATTTTTGTTTAGTTACCGGGTCATTGCATAGCTGTGGACATACGAGTGATGAAGGTAACTGCTACGAGGAATTGAATAAGGTCAAAATCTCTGCAAATGAAGAGTGGTACTATAATAAAAAGAGGAAATAATTCTCAATAAATAGAGAACAATGTGCATGTCCTTATTTGCTACTTGGACCCTTATACCGTTATAGAAAACAATAATGAATTGATGATTGATTCAACAGAGATCAGAAGCATTGAATATTTTGCCTCATTAGCTAATGTAGAGAAGATTCTGGTGACGGCAATGAGGAAAAGAGTTATCCAAGGAATGTAACATTTCTTGGGGTTACTACTTCTTTTATACCAGTGACTAGTACACCACATATGGCGAAGCCTTTTAACTTTACAACCTCGATTGGAACCCCCAAAGAGGAAAAGAGGAAAATAAGAGCATCTTTAGTGGGTTTGTGAATAATATTGAAATCAAACATGAAAATTAGGTGAGAAGGGTGAGGCTAGCAACAATCATCTAGGCAGAGGGAAAAAAACCTCAGTCAGGAAGAAGTTTTGATCTTGATTTTTTTTGATATTCTTTTATAACTTGATTTGGTAAGTTGCATGGCTTTTGCTCTTTATAGTTTTTCTCCAGTTGTTTTGATCTAGGTTGTGGCCTTGGCTCCTGGAAGCTGGGCCGGCCCTTCCATATAAATCCACACAAGTCGCGTCTAAGGCCACGCAAAGAAAGGGGCCACAAAATTAAAAATATTTTCTTCCGATTTCAGAAGTTACAATAAGGATGTTTTGTAAAACTAATAATATTTGTGGGGCATAACTTAAACAGTAGGTTTGCAAGGTATCACTAATAAAAAAACCTGATTTATGAGGGGCGAAAGAGAAATAATTTATAATGTTTTTTTGCTTGATAGGGGGCCACAAAAAAAATTGGGCTTTAGGCCACTAGAAACGCATGACCGGGCCTGCCTGGCAGTAATATTATATGCAACACTTTTTATGTATTTGATTTCTCGTTTTTCATATTTAACCAAATCCAAATCCAAATCCAAAGTCTTTTCCAGTAGCAAGTACAGTGTCGGCTAGAGAAAATCTCCTAAGAGTCGAACATAAGTTTTTCATATTTAACCCTCACTCCAAAAAAATTTCTTTTTATTAATAAAAAATCACTAATTTTATTTTATAAAAGAAACAAACATCGCCGCATATATTATAAATCGTACACTATATTCATCCCACATAAAAAAAGTTTTTTCACTTTTTGTGGGATGAAGGACGTACATAAGAATTAAGATCTACAAAAAAATAATCAGTTTTAGATTGTTACACTTGTAAGAGGATTGAATGACGAGTTTTACTACTCTCCCCTTTGACCTGATCAAACACGGTAGAAGAAAGTCAGTGGTTGAGGCGACCTAAAAACAGGGTTGGAAAAACGAACACCCTTCACAAAAGCGAAGAGAAAACCAAATCAAAGTCCTTCATCGTCCTATAGTGCAATGTAAATATTATTCGAAATCAAAGAAAAAGTGTAACTAAAAGCATGACTTAAAGTAACAAGTATAATAACGCATGTATAACTAACAATGCACATTAGTTAGCTCCAAGTTCAACAAGTTTTTTTTTTCGATGGAAAAAAGTTTATATTAAGAAAAAAAACTGCCAAAGACAGAGAGCAACATCGAGCCAAACGGCCAAAGACAAACAAACCGTATCCAAAGAACACCGGCAGAAGAATCTAACAGTGCAAAACAGACACCCAATCAGAACTAGAGCAACTAATTGTGCACAACAGTCACCCAATTGTGAATAACTTGACTGCTATCTACATACCGAAAAGTATTTGTATCGCAACTCCACTGAACAAGGGATTGTTTCACATGGACAATAACTTATTCCACATCTTTAGGTCTTCCACCAAAAACTCTATGGTTCCGTTCCTTCCACACATTCCAGATGATTGCAAAATGGAGGATATTCCAAATATGCTTGCACTTTCCAGTGAAAACATTATTATCCCAGGCTTCTAACAATTGCATCACAGTTCCTGGCAAAGTCCAGGGAGTGCCCAACAACTTCAAGAAATAATCCCACAGTTTAAATGTGAAAGAACAGTGCATCATCAAATGGTCCGATGTCTCCAAAGCTTCATTACATAACGGGCAGGCCGTGGCATCCAACTCAACACCATGGTTCCATAACGTCGCTCTCGTAGGTAGCGAACCATGGCATATAACCCAAACTAGAAAGTTAGATTTTGGAGGAATATGGTCTCTCCACAGAAACTTAGAAAAAGGAGCATCTGGCACGTCTCCAGCTAGGAAGTCATAGAAAAACTTGTTATTATAGTTAGGAAAAAAATCTACCTCATCGTATTCATCCACCAGGTTAGGAGAAGCACCAATATCACGTCTCAACAGGTCCCATTCCAGCTGTTCATTGGCGTTGAGTTGGTGTCTAAAATTTCCATGCCATTCACCATTTCTGATCATCTGAGCTATCGAGTCTTGCTTTCGAATGCAAGTTTTAAATATCACCGGGAAAATATCCTTCAAATATCCCATACCATGCCATCGATCCAACCAAAATCTGACCCCTTTACCATTTTGAATTTTGATTGTAACCAAAGAATGAATTTTAGGGACCATCCTAGTAACATTGTGCCATAAGCTCCTTCCTTAGGCAGTTTGTCATCAACTGGCAAGATCAAATCAGCATCATCCTTCATCTTTTGTTGAACAATAGTTCTCTACAATGCCTTCTTTTGTTTTGTATATCGCCAAATCCACTTAATGAGTAACGTCTTGTTTGTAATGCGAAAATTCTTCACACCTAAACCTCCTTGATCTTTGGTTAAATTGATCTTATCCCACTTTACCCAAACCATTTTCTTACGCCCTTCAACAGCACCCCAAAGAAAGTTTCTCATCAACTTTATCATTTTCTTCTCCACACCAACCGGCAAATGGAAAAGGGATAATAAATACACTGGAAGGCTAGCAAGGCAACTCTTGATAAGCACAAGTCAACCCGCTTTATTCAAAAATTTCTTCTTCCAAGATGCCAGCTTTTGAGCCATCTTTTCTAAAACCGAATCCCAAATTGAAGTGCTTCTCGAAGTAGCTCCAATGGCCATGCAAATATATTTAATTGGAAAAATCTCAGTTCTACAACCAAGCTCCTTAGAAACTCTCCAATAAATTCATCCGCACCAACACTTATCATAGTACTTTTATCAAGATTAAGTTTCATACCCGTAAGAGACTCAAACATAGCCAAAATTATGAAAAGTCTAGTTACCTCATTCTCATTTGCATCAATAAATATGAGAGTATCATCCGCAAACTGTAAATGAGATATCATACTCCCCGTTTCTGCAACTTTGAACCCAGTAATCTGACCTCGTTGAATGACATCATTCATAAATTTTCCAAAAATTTCAACCATGAGAAGAAAAAGATACGGAGAAAGTGAGTCACCTTGCCTCAATCCCTTATAAGGTTTGAATCTATCCGTAGATCCCCCATTAACCAGAACTGAGAGATGAGAAGATGTGACACACCAATTTATCCACGAAATCCATTTATTACCAAATCCGTGCTTATGAAGAATACGAAGAAGAGAATGCCAATTAATGTTGTCAAAAGCTTTTTCCATATCAATCTTGCAAAGAATTATAGGTTTCTTCGACTTTATTCTACTGTCGACATACTCATTAGCAATCAAAACACCGTCCAAAATATGCTTCTCGTGATAAAAGCCCCTTGAAAATCCGAAATGAGCTTTGGCATTAAGGTTTCTAATCTTCCATCCAACACCTTCGAAAGGATTTTATACACACTGCCAATTAAGCTTAGCGGTCTAAAGTCCTTTGGAGTACACGAATCTTCCTTCTTCAGAATAAGAGTCAAAAAAGAACAATTTAACCTCCAATCTAACGAGCCAAATTGGTGAAAATCATTAATCATATTCATAAAATCTTCTTTGATTATATCCCAACACTTCTTATAGAACTCGGATGTGAAGCCATCCGTCCCTGGGGATTTATTTGAACCTAACTTCTTCACAACGTCCCAGACTTCCTCCTCTAAGAAACTCCTCTCCAACCAAGCTTTATCTTCATCGTCCACCATAGGAAAAGACAACCCATCTAAGGACGAGTTAATATCACCATTATCCGTGAACAGATTGATGTAATATTTCCTTATCTCCTCTTTAATTAAATTCTGATCCATACAATCCACCACGTTGATTTGATGTTTGGCAATAATATTTCTCTTTTTCCGAGCAGTATCTATCCTGTGAAAATATCCAGAATTGGATTCACCCCATCTAAACCCATTTTTTTCGCCCTAAGTTGCCATTTCCTAGCCTCCAACCTTTCGATATTCCTAAGCTTCGTCTTACAATGCAGTCTTAAAACTTGTTGTTCAGGGAGTAGCATCGTAGTTTCTTCAAGTATGTTTAGCTCACCTATCTTCTCAGTTAACGCCACATTTTCTCGTTTAACCCCACCAATCTCTTGCAAAGCCCACTGCTTTATGAAAAAATTCAAGTTTTGCATTTTCAGGAAGAAAAATGTACTCGCATCTCCTTGAAACTTCATCGAAGCCAATATTAAAGAGAAACCTGTCTAACCTACAAAGTAACGGTTCAGAATGGTTGTTCGACCAAGTATAGGATCCACTAATAAGTGGTTGATCTATCATATCCTGCTGAATAAATTGATTCAGAAACCCTGAATTTCTACTATCACCTACTCCCATATTCCATTCGTCATCTGACCGAATGAAGTTGAAATATCATGCAACACACCAAGGACCATTCCACCAATGGCTTATCTCGTTCAAATCGTCCCAAAATAATGATCTCAAGTTGTAATCATAAGGGTTATACACATTTGTGATGACCCATTTGAATCTGTTAGTTCTGTTTGAAAGGATTATAGAGATATTATTTAAGCCAATCCGTTCATCCACCTTCTCAAACCTACTGCTATCCCATATAGAGAAGACCGCCACTGGCTCCTACTGACGAGATAAAGGTCCATTCGAAATTATCATCATACCAAATTTGTTTGATAAACCAGCTAGTGAGTTTCATCATCTTTGTCTCTTGGATGAGACAGATTGCACATCTCTGATTGGAAATTAAATTCATAAGAGCCGTCATCTTATCAAAGTAATTCAAACCTCTCACATTCCAGCATAATAATTTAAAATCCATCACCATCTATCTGCTCCCTTTGTACCTCATCGTTTATCGCTACCTCTTCCCGTGTCGGATATCCAAGCACATCATCATCTAGGGGAAGGTTATCTCCTACATAGTCTTTTTCTACATCCGTAGCGTCGCCATTACCTTCACGAACTTCTTCTTGTTCATCTTGTGCTTTAGAATTTTGAAACCTTCCTTTATATTTTAGCAGCAGATCCATCAATTTTTCCTTCAGAGAGACCACATCCTTATCATTCAGATGACCGTAACTTTTTTCCAAATTAACTAGAGAATCAACCGTCTTCAAAACAACTTCTTCTCCATTCTCCGATTTAGCATTCTTTAAGTTCTGCATAACTGCATTCTCCATTGCATTCCTGTTAGTTCCACCAGGAGTTTCTTCGGAGTTTCTCGAGTCTCTGCTGCACGGACTTTCTTGAACTTGTAACACAGATAATCTGGATCCTGAATTCCTCGATGGGCTCCCTTGGTTTTCTCTAATTTCTTCAGTCCACCGTCCACCTCTTTGGGTCTTTGAGATGTAAACCCAACTGCCTTGTTCATCTTCTTGTATAATATGACCCGATCCATGCATGATTAGGTTTTTAATTTCCTGAGAATGAACCTCCCTTGGATTTGTTCCCTCTCTACCGTCTATTTATTTCCTTGAACTTCTCAAGGAAGAAAAACTTTTGGTAATTTCCTGGCATTCAAAATTTTTATTCTCCTTGAATAGCTCGTCGAACTTACTCACCTGTCTAATATAGTCAGACGTGGTTAGTTGAGAATCAGGGGAATAATCTGCATCCCATTCTATCTTTAGCCACACCTTTTCACCACCTATGTCAGTCAGAAACACCGCCGGAACACCTTCAAATCCACCGTCAATGTACAGACGGAAATAATGCAAATTTTTCTTTGATTTTATTTGAAGTGTCTCCATGGATATCCTAACCAAGCTTCCTAGTTCGTTTCCGATTTGTGTGATAGTTTTAAAATTCCACCATTTTGATGGTAAACCCTTAACCTTCATCCACTTTTCTTTTACATTAAAAGACTCCACCGGATATATCTCCTCATGTACCTCATATCCTTGAAGCCCAGACTTCCGCTCCTGCACCGAGCTATCCTCTTCAATACATCTACAGATTTTTATTATAATTCCTTGATGTTGCCAAATGATTGGAGCCCATAATCTTTTCCACTCCTATTCTTCTAATGGTATGGATGCTGTCAGAGAATTAACTTTCTTGAAATCAATATACCTTCGAGTCTGTAGCTTCCCTTTGATCACCCCCGCCAATCTAGACCATGTTGTTTGATGAGAAATCTTCACCAATCCTTTCCTATAGTCCGTGTTGTTGGTTATATTTAGTCTTGGATAATCTTTCTCAGATGAGAACAAGCTCACTTGTTTGTTAACAATTTCAGGATCCGTGAAAGCAGTAAGAACTTCTGCCATAATTGACCAATATTACCTATTCTCTCCACTTGGTAAGCAAATACTATACTTCTTTCCATCCCATTCTCTTCTAAATCTTGAAATCCTCATGTATTCTCCAGCTTCATTAGATTGTATCTGAACCAAGTATACATCCTCTCCCATTCTTTCTGACCACTTGTTCTTCCCGTCTCCAGACGTAGCCGCAGTATCCATCGTTTTCTTCAACCATCCCATAATCTTTGGATTCAAAGCTAACCAAGATATGTATCCTATGATGCCTCTCTCTATAAGTTTTATTATTTTTATGTTTCCAATAAAATCTTCTTCAATTGAAAGAGATTTCCTCTCTAACTGCACTATTTTCTTCAGTGGCTGTAAGACCCCGATGTAGTTTCTTCTTCCTCCAGAACTGTCCACCGGCTCCATGGATTGTGAATAATTTCCACATTTCTTCATCTGTGTTTTTCTTTGAACAGATCTACCAGTTATCACCCCGTTGTAGTTTCAACAAGTTGATCTTCATGATTGAGAACAAGTCACGTCTTTCTTTAATGTAAATGAAAGCAAAAGCGGATTATATTTTCGTACAATATGTTTACCATCATCTTCTTACACCCATCATGTGGAGTATATGAGAGGATTATCCCCATTTAAACGTGCTTAGAACGCCTAGCGAGTTACCTAAAATGTGTAATTTAGGCGATGATACTGCGTGCCGTGTTAGCCAACTGCGGTGTAGGGTAAGTAATTGTTGGGAAAATTGGCACCCTAACGCAGCGAAATCACAGGATCACAAAGGGTAATTGGCAATTTGAACCAAACATGGTAGAAATAATAAGAGATACATAAGATAAAGAACACTACAGGAAAAATATACATCTACAACTGGAGATTTACAACGCTTCGTTAAGTATTGTAGAAAGTCCTATGTTTTACAACTGGTTTCAAAGAAAGAGTTGTCGTATATCATCACTGCCAACACTTAGGAAACAAGGGGTTGCGCTAGGAAAACAAACGACAACTCCTTAAGCAAAACAGTTGTGACAACATTTAGCTATAACAACGTTGTTCCATATATGTAGTAACTTAGCCTATCACAATACTCACAAGTGTTGTTGAAGAACACAAAAATATGATAATGAAAAATATGTTAGAGGGGAGATTCGAACATGAACCTACTACATGGAAGTCTATCTCATCAACCACCCTTTCAGTTCACAAGTTTTGATTTATTTATTTTTTTAAATATAAACCTACAACAACACTTATAAGTGTTGTTGAAGTACACAAAAATATGATAATGAAAAATATGTTAGAGGGGAGATTCGAACATAAACGTACTGCATGGAAGTCTAATGTTTCAACCACCCTTTCAGTTCATAAGTTTGGATTTTTTTTTTCTTTTTTTAAAATAAAAAGCTACAACAACACTTATAAGTGTTGTTGAAGTAAAAATATATAATGTTGGAAAAAATAAGGTTGGGGGATTCGATCCTGAGCCTCAAGCGTGGAAGTCTACACCACTAACCATCCTACACTATAACATGTTCTGTTAAGTTTTTGTTTCTTTAATACACTAATTATAATTATACACTAACTTTATGACAACCCTTCATAAGTGTTGTAAAACAAAATATAATGCTCAAAAAGTAATGCTCATGTGACTGAGCCGCAAACATCGCGAAGCCTTCTCTGAAAATTACTTATTTCCAATTAGGGTAGTCTGGTAATTTTCACAGTCTCCATAATGTTTATTGCACTTATTTCCATCAAGGGTAATATGGTCATTTTCACATTCTGAAATATTTACTTTACCTATTTCGATAAGGGTAGTCTTGTCATTTTTCACAAGTCTCCATAATATTTATTGGACTTATTTACATTAGGGTAATATGGTCATTTTCATATTTTATAATATTTACTTTACTTATTTCCAATAAGGGTAGTCTGGTCATTTTCACAGTCTCCATAATATTTATTGCACTTATTTCCATCAAGGGTAATATGGTTATTTTTAAAGTCTGTAATATTTATATTACTTATTTCTGATAACGACAGTCTGGCCATTATTAAAGTTTCGATAATATTTATTGCACTTATTTTCACTAAGGATAATATGGTCATTTTCATAGTCTCTAATATTTTCTTTATTTATTTCCGATAAGGTAGTCTGGTCATTTTCACAATCTCCATAATATTTATTGCACTTATTTCCATTAAGGGTAATATCGTCATTTTCACATTCTGTAATATTTACTTTACCTATTTCCGATAAGGGTAGTGTTGTTATTTTTCACAGTCACCATAATATTTATTGCACTTATTTCCATTAAGGGTAATATGTTCATTTTCACATTTTGTAATATTTACTTTACCTATTTCCAATAAGGGTAGTCTGGTCATTTTCACGGTCTCCATAATATTTATTGCACTTATTTCCATCAAGGTTAATATGGTCATTTTCAAAGTCTGTAATATTTACATTACTTGATTCTGATAAGGGTAGTCTGGTCATTATTAAAGTTTCGATAATATTTATTGCATTTATTTTCACAAAGGGTAATATGGTCATTTTCACATTCTGTAATAATTACTTTACCTATTTCTGATAAGGGAAGTCTGGTCATTTTTCACAGTCTCCATAATTTTTCACAATCTAGTAATCTTTGAACCCGTGATGTTCAAATCTGATAAATTTTATTTTCAGTTCATCCGAATGAGAAACTCAGTTCCAACTCTAGTAATCTTTGAACCCAGGATGTTCAAATCTGATAAATTTCATCTTCAGTTCATCCGAATGAGGAACTCAGGTCCAACTCTAGTAATCTTATAGTGGTCCACTCCCGGCCAGGTTTCGACCTTGGAGCCATGATATGCATACAATATGCTAGAATAAGGTTTGTTTAAATTTTTGGGAAATATTCCAAAGGAATTTTACCTGTAAATGCATGGATTCATCGTTCTTACCAAGTTTTCGGCTTATAATGGTCCACTCAGGGCCAAGTTTCAATCTCGGAGCCAGGTTATGCATACAAAATGCCAAAATAGAGTTTGTTTAAAGTTTCGTGGAATATTTCGAAGGAATCTTACATGTAAATGGATGGACTCATCATTCTTACTAAGTTTCTAACTTAGAGTAGTCAACTCGCGGCCAGGTTTCGTGGAATATTTACTTTACTCACTTCAGATAGGGGTAGTCTGGTAATTTTCACAGTCTCCATAATATTTATTACCTTTATTTCTAGTAAGGGTAATATAGTCATTTTAACCCTGGTAATCTTCGAACCTGGGATGTTCAATTCGGATATATTTCTTATCCAATTATGATATATTTCTTACCTGTAAATAGATGGATTCGTCGTTCTTACCAAGTTTCTGACTTAAAGTTGTCAACTTACTACCAGGTTTCGATCTCGGAGCATGGTATGCATTGAAAATGCATAAATAAGGTTTGTTTAAGGTTTCGTAGAATATCTCGAAGGAATCTTACATGTAAATGGATGGATTCGTCGTTCTTACCAAGTTTCTGACTTAGAGTAGTCAACTCACGGCCAAGTTTCGATCTCGGATAAAGGTACACTTACAATCTGGCAGAAATAGGGATTTTTTAAGGTTTCATATAATATCTCGAAGAAATCTTACCTGTAAATGGATGGATTCGTCGTTCTTACCAAGTTTCTGACTTAGAGTAGTTCACTCGCGGCCAGGTTTCGATCTCGGAGCCTGGTATGCATACAATATGCATAAATAGGATTTGTTTAAGGTTTCGTAGAGTATTCCGAAGGAATCTTACCTGTAAATGGATGGATTAAATCGTTCTTACCAAGTTTCTGACTTAGAATAGTCAACTCGAGGACAAGATTCGTCTTTCTTACCTATAAATGAATGGATTCATCGTTCTGACGAAGTTTCCGACTTGAAGTAGTCAACTAGCGGCCAGGTTTCAATCTCGGAGTTGTTATACTATATTTGAAGTTCGAATCAACACTGAGCTTCATATTTATCGTTTTCGATGATATATCCTGCTAAGTTTGAAGTATGAACCCTCTCGGTTCATAATTTGTTTGTCGTTATACCACATTTGAAGTTGGAATCAACACTGAGCTTCTTATTTATCGTTTTCGATAATATATCCTGCTAAGTTTGAAGTTTGAACACTCTCGGAGCTTCTCGGTTCATAGTTTGTTTGTCGTTATACCACATTTGAAGATGAAATCAACACTGAGCTTCATATTTATCGATTTCGATGATATATCCTGCTAAGTTTGTAGTCTGAACCCTCTCGGAGCTTCTTTGTTCATAGTTTATTTGTCGTTATACCATATTTGAAGTTCGAATCAACACTGAGATTCATATTTATTGTTTTCGATGATATATCCTGTTGAGTTTGAAGCCTGAACCCTCTCGGAGCTTCTCGGTTCATAGTTTGTTTGTCGTTATACGACATTTGAAGTTGGAATCAACACTGAGCTTCATATTTATCGATTTCGATTATATATCCTGCTAAGTTTGAAGCCTGAACCCTCTCGGAGCTTCTCGGGTCATAGTTTGTTTGTCGTTATACGATATTTGTAGTTGGAATCAACACTGAGATTCATATTTATCGATTTCAATGTTGTATCATGCTAAGTTTGAAGTCAAAACCCTCCCGGAGCTTCATATTTATCGATTTCAATGATGTACCATGATAGGTTTAAACTCAGAACCCTCCAGGAGCTTTGTGATTCATAGTTTGTATGCCATTATACCACATTTAAAGTTCGAATCGACACTGAGATTTATATTTATTGATTTCGATGATATACATATGTTGCTAAGTTTGAAGTCAGAACCCACCCAGAGCTTCATGGTTCATAGTTTGTTTGTCGTTATACCGAATTTGAAGTTCGAATCCACACTGATATTCATATTTATCAATTTCGATGATGTATCATGCTAAGTTTGAAGTTAGAACCCACCCAAAGCTTCATAGTTCATAGTTTGTTTATTGTTATACCGAATTTGAAGTTCGAAATGACATTGAGCTTCATATTTATCTATTTCGATGATGTATCATGCTAAGTTTGAAGTTAAAACCCTCCCGGAGCTTCCTTTTTCATATTTTGTATGCCGCTATACCACATTTGAAGTTCGAACAAACACTGAGCTTCATACCACTTATAGTAGTCCACTCCCGGTCAGGTTTCGAGATCGGAGCCACTTTCTTTTTCGAAGTCGTCAGAAAAGAGTTTTTTTAAGGTTTCAGAGAATATTTCGACGATATCTTATCTATAAATGGTTGGATTCATTCTTACGAAGCTTCCAACTTATAGTATTCCACTCCTGCTAATTTGTAAGTCAGAACCCACTTCGGACCGTTACGGTTCATAGTTCGTAGTCACATTTGAAGCCTAAGTGAGTACAAATTAGAGTTTATGCTTATAATGGTTTTATTTTTTTTTGTAAAAAAGTGCTTAAAATATAATTAATCAAACACAAGTTATTACATAGCAGGCAAGCGAGCAACAAGCTGCGCCGCAAGCCCTTTTTGAATAGCAACGAACCAAATTATTTTTAATCCAACGAACATGGTTTTATTGTAATTATTTTTAATCCAACGAACCAAATTTTAGGAAATCAAATCATGCGGATCACAAGCCAATCTAACGGTCGGCAGTCCTGTTTGGTTTACCAAATTTTGTGTTTTCTTCTCAATCCGTATGCTTTGTTTAAACCAATGGGATTGTTCAAATGTTAATCTAACGGCTGTAAATCAACATCATGTGGATCTCCACACTCTTACCCATACATCTAGCTACTATTCCCTAATTTTTTCTTCATTTCTCTTTTCTTTCTCCGCCTCCCTCTCTTCTTTTTTTCTTCTGCAGATCTAATTCGTGTTCTTGATATTTACTTCTTCCATATGGATCTGCAGAGTTCTAATGAGTATTCATATTTGATTGTCATGTATAAAGAGAGACTGAGAGATTAAGAAATCAGGGATTTGGTAGATAAATGAAAAATTAGTGTTTTAAAATCTCTGACAAAAATCAGGTGAAGATTATGCTGCATCAAATCGGAGTTAAAGGGTTAGGTTCTGTAGGAGGTGTAGTACATGGGTTCAGATTTGGGGATCTGTTAATTTCTATCAAGAACAAAAAATCAAGGGTTTGTTCTGTAAGAAGAGAGGGAGAATTCGATTTATATTTCTGATAAGCAGAGAGTGAGACGGATTTGATTCTATTCATGGAGATTCAGTCAACAATATTGTTTAATTTTAGTTGTGGTAATGTTTTTAGATGAAATAACTAAGAATTAGGGTTTTGATTTTTAGGCCTGGAATCAAGATAAGAATCGAGATTTAGTTACAGGGAGGAAGGTGATGAACATGGAAAGAATGCGGTGAACAATCTCTCCTGCAATTTCTCCTTTGGGGATCGATTTAAGGTAATTACCTTGGTTTTGAACCAATAATCCCCTGTTCTTCCCAAATTAGTTAGTTAGGGTTTGTTCGAATCTATAGCTGCTAGTCATGGTTAAAGGGAGTTGCATTTGTGATTTCTCTTTGTATTCCTTGAGAAAATAACAGTTGATGCTACATATTGTTCAGATCTTAATTTTTATTTCTTATCTTTGTGTCAATAATCTTTTCGTATCAAATCCATGGTTTTTTTAAGTATGGGATTTGTTTGATTTTTGGATATCTTGAGCGGTTCATTTAATTTTGGGGTTTTAATCAATTTGTTACTGAAGTGCAGGAATGGATTGAATCTGGTGAGGCTGGTGAATGATGTCACTGCAGTTTTGTTCTTGCTGCTACAGATGGATTTAGTGGAGCTGTGCAGACATGAAGACTAGTTTTAGAAGCTAACTGTTGTCATGGGTTATGAGGTGTTCTGTGATTTACTATGGTCAGATCTTGGTAGAGATTCTAAGGGGTGGGGGATGAGCGGCAGAGGAGTTTCATACACTTTCGGTGCTGATGCAGGGGAATGCTAGCATGGCAGTGAATTCTCACTTCCATGGGAAAATTACTTATAGAGCAGGAACTAAGGTATTGTTTTATGCAAGACATATAGTAATTTAGTGAATATGACTTTTTATGTTTGCATAATATGCTAGAGTTGATGGTCAAGTCTGATTTCCAGCTTGTGGTGCTCTTATGTTATCAAATTTGAATAAATGAGTAATTCATTTGGTATTTTATTTGAGCAGGTAATTTGCTGTCTGGAGGGAGCAAGCTAGAATTGGCATCCAGTATGAGACACCTTTTTCCGGTAAAACCCATCATTTATAATGTTTATAATTTTGTTTTCGTGGCCATACAAACACTCAAGTTCGATCTTAGAAAGATCTTAAAAGTAAAATGCCTAAGAAACTAAAGAAATCAATGTTTTTAGGTATTTTTTTCTCTGATTGTGCGGCTTTTTATGGGATCCCATATTATGAAAATGTAGTTGCAGATGTAATTAGGGTTTTAGAGGGGTTTTTCGTTTGGTAATACTTGTCTGAGGCGTTAAGCATCTCATTTTGATTGTTTGATAAACATTTTGTTCCATGCTTATTATGTGTTTGTTAATATTCCTCTGAGAAATAATTATTGTGAAGTGATTTATAGTGTGATTCATTCAGTAACTTGAAGGCAGTTCTTTGATAATATAGTTGGATTATAGTAGCCTTTGATAAAATGGTTGATTATAGTATGTCTTTCTCTGTATTGTTAGCATGGGAGATGAGGTAAAGTCATTAAAGTTTTGGTGAATTAAATATGGTTTAGTCTTTCATTCGTAGTCACTTATTCATTTTTTTTTCTTTCATAGTGTTTACGTTGGGATGAGCTAGAAGGGGATTATCACAAAGTCTTGGCGAGGTGATCCCTTGCACTATTCTCTACCAGGTAGAAGTGTTATTGCAATTCTGGAGAGTTGAAATTTAAGTCGCTTGACTTCTTACATTTTTTCAGTTACCTTGTGTTGGTTTGCTAATTTATGCAAGTGGTTAATTGCAGGAACATGGCAAATTAATTCTCAATAGGAATCTGCAACAAATGTTACATTCAGATTTTAATGCAGTTATCAGACGTTGCTTTGCCTTCGCAAGCTGCTAAAGTGGCAAGTATTCTTTTTAAAGACAGTTTACTTGTTTTTTTCCTAATTTTTTGTATCTTCATCTTAATCCGACCTTTCCGTTTTGTGATGTACTAATAGGTTTACGAGGTTATTTTAAAGTGGGATGATGATTTAAAATCTGGCTTGTTAAGTCTAGAAGATGTTCTTTACCTGAAAGAGTTTCTTCTGAAATTGGAAAGTACTGTTCTTCCCACTGTACTGGATAAATGGGTTTCACTTCACCCAACATTTGGTGTTGTCTGCTGGTGTGACGACGAGGAACTAAAAAAGCAATTTAAACACTTTGACAATATCAGTTTCTTGTACTTTGGTGAGCTTAGTGATGCTGACAAAGAAATGCTCTCAGAAAAAATTTCTGGGCTTATGCAAAGTATTGGAGTTCCTGCTCTTTCTGAGGTAATGCCATTTTGCTGAATTTTTATTAAGATAAGGTGCAGATTGCCTATTAGGACCTCCTCTTCAGGAACCCACCATCTATAGATCTGCTCCTGAATTTTATGCTCCAAATTTTGCGACACCTTATGCTGATGGGTTTTTGAAGCGCAGAGTTTCAATTATCTGAATAAATGAATTTTAAATTTTCTTCATATACATTCTTAAGGATGGTTACTCCACCTTTGCATGTGTGACTGGCTAAATGCAGTTTGTGCACATATCCTATATATAATCACCATTGTTAGTTTTTTTCGGCTGAAATATCTTCCTTCTCATGTATTGCAAGTACTTTATTGGTACTAAGGTTTCATTTTAACCCATTTCCTTCGCTTAGGTCATCACCTGGGAAGCAATATTTTATGGCATGGAAGATATCATTGGTGGACTGGATTCTTCAGCGTTATATCTCCAAAATGCACCCTGATAAATACTTTCTTCTCAAGCAAGCGGGTTTTGAAAACATGAGTTTCCTACAAGTTGTTGTGGTTGATAAGCTACTTTATAAATATACCATAAAGGGTGGAAACAATGCATCCAATAGACGTTCAGATTGCAATTGTCTTATTCAGGTATGTCAGCTTCGTACACCCCTTGAGGTATTTGTTCATGCTGCCACGTGTAACCTGTTGCCATGCATTAGAATTATAGTTAGCTATGTACATTATCCGCAACCCACCTTTTTAATACCGGAAGCTGGTTGGCTGTTTATTGTATTTTGTTTTTCGTGGTTCCTTTGCCTTGTCCTTTCGATACTTTTACTTGTTCATGCTTGTTCACAAGTAGGAGCACAATCAGTTATTTCTATAATCTGTATAATCTTAAAAACAAGTGTAGTTCATTGGCAGACTCCAGGGTGATTGCTCTCCATAATTGTACTATCCCTACTAATATTCAAGATTCACGGTATACGCGTATTCTGTTTAGTGGTATGGCCCTGCTTTGTTGTATGGCATGTCCTTTATCCTTAGAACTATCTTGCTGGCTGAACCTTTTACGGTGCAAGTAGTTGTTGAATGGGTGTTCCATCTGGACATGTTTAAGTGGTATCGCGTCATGTGCTACATATAGGAAATAAATATTCTAGTCACTTCCTTCCGAATTCTGCAGGATTCATATAATTCGTACATCTTAATTTTGCAGGGTGAAATCTTATATGTCCGTGCCTCTACGGTATCATCTACCACTATGTTTCTCATAATCGTCGTTTGGTTTACCAATAAGAGAGTGCAGCAAATCCAGACTACCATACGTGAACGTGTATGCTACTGTCACATTTGTAGGGGTGGCCAATAACTGTGTTTTACGATTTATATATGATAGTTTTGGTTCTGTTCAAAGAATGTATCTTTTTTTTTTCTTTCGCTGCGGAACACACTTGTATGATTTTGGCAGGTTAATGTGAAAGTGAATTACTTTCTGAAATTCGGGTTCAGGTATAAATTTTTTTTCAAAATAGTTTTATGCACACAACTTGTAACCAATGTTGTAGTTACACATTACTTCAAATATTACAACCCTGAAGGATGTTGTGCTAGAGATTTTGACTACACAAGACAAAGTCTTTGACAGAAAGTTCTACTACTCTAGAAAGTGTAGTGACCGTAGTATTCACAATACTAATAAATGTTGTCTTTCGTATATTTTAACTACACAAATCAGATATTGTGAAATAACGTATTTACAACATAACTATGTGTTGTCCAAGATAGTTCCACAACTCATACAAGTGTGATGTAAATCTTGTTCATAATACTAATAAGGGTTGTTACATATGTTTCCACGATACACAAACTTTGTTGTTCAAGATAGTCATACAACACAATCAAGAGTTGTGTTAGGCTTTCAAAAAAATCGAAATAGAATCACAACTTTGGAAAAATATTGCCAAACAATGAATCACATCACCCTTTACAACTCTTAGTCAAGTATTGTAGAAAAGCTTGGACTTTCTACAATACCCCACCTACACAATACATAAAATAGTGTTGTCGTAGGGGTACTACAACGCTAATAAAGTGTTGTCAATGATGATTTTTCCCATAGTGGAAGCACACACAACCACAATACAAGATATACGTGGTTCAACTTTACAGGCTACATCCATGATCAACACCACCAGAAAAACTTTTATTAACATCAAAGACCATTACATGATCTTTCCGCAACCCAAGACAAGACCCAAAGAGTTTTCAAGACATACCCGAGAACACCATCAAAGAAACCATAGAAACAATTATCTAACCATTCCTCGAACCAGCCTCATATCTTCTCTTATACACCGTCTTCACAGATGCTAGTAACAACGGAGAAACATGGAAACCCTAGAAACGTGGTTTAGGGCAAAGCCCCAAACCCTAAACAATAGAACTCCAAAATCCTCTCTCTAGAAGTTTTTTCTCTCACACCGATATTGACCTTCACGGTAACACACGATCCTCCCTACCAGAGAGACCAAAATCCTAAGCACATGGATTTACCACTCTTTTAGGTTGGATTGTTAACAAACCTACAATTCTAGTCCTATATATAGAGACAAAAACTTGTCCCTTAAGAAATCATTACTTTAGGAACAAGGTTTCCTAACTTGGTTTAAAAGAAACTAAAATTTAGGCACAAGTTTATTCAACGTAGAGTTTAAGAAAATCCAAACTCTTTTCCACCGATTAAAGTAACAATTCTCCACCTCATATCATGCTATCAAGCATGAGACGATCACAGGAAATCACCATCCTCTTCCACCAGAGTTGTTCACCATCTCTATATACCCGTAGAATTACTTCTAAAGCTCAGACATGAACTTCCAACTTCATAGAACCATCTCTTTGATCAAAACACCATGACATTGTTAAAAGTCTTCAAACCCTCTTCTTTATGAAGAACACTTGTGAAACTGGCCACACTTCACACACACCATAAAAATATTTAATCACCATCAACCAATCCTTGCACAGATTCCACCATTGATCACCAAGAGAACCATCCAAAAGAATCACCATTAGCTCCACCTAACCAGTAAGCTAACCACATATTGAACTCTAACCCAGAAAGGAAGAATTAGATTCAATATCATACTCAAGTATATGTCATGATTATTGTATATCTGAAACAAACCATCAGATATTCAATGTGATTAACATGCTTAATTCTTTGAGCGATTCAAAAAGCCATCACCAATCTGACATACTCTTTACCACCTTCACACCTAACATACTCGCTCAGAATATATACCGTATGACCATATTACCGTGGTACATGCTTCCGAGACCAGGCACATTCTTGATATTACGTGCAAGCCATCAAGAATACTTTAACATAGACTTAAAAACATAAATCTACAACATCTCGTGCATAACTTCCATTCGTCCTTATTTTTCATCCCATACTACATCATAAAACCGAACAAAGAACATACACTTCTACCAAGTTGAACCTCCGACTTGTAAATCACATCACAAATCCATCTTTGTGTAACATCGGTTGAAACATTATCTTCAAAAAAAAAATTCTCCACCCAAACAATAAACCATCGTTCAATTTCAGGTTCAATCACACCAGCCCATCCTTGCTCTGATACCAATTGTTGGGAAAACTGGCACCCTAGCGCAGCGAAATCACAGGATCACAAAGGGCAATTGCCAATTTGAACCAAACATGGTAGAAATAATAAGAGAGACGGAAGATAAAGAAGCACACACAACCACAACACGAGATATACGTGGTTCACCTTTACAAGCTACATCCACGGCCAACACCACCAGAAAAACTTTCATTAACATCAAAGACCATTACATGCTCTTTCCGCAACCCAAGACAAGACCCAAAGAGTTTTCAAGACATACCTGAGAACACCATCGAAGAAACAATTCTCTAACCATTCCTCGAACTAGCCTCATGTATTCTCTTATACACCGTCTTCATAGCTGCTAGTAACAACGGAGAAACATGGAAACCCTAGAAACGTGGTTTAGGGAAAAGCCGCAAGCCCTAAACAATAGAACTCCAAAATCCTCTCTAGAAGTTTTTTCTCTCACACCGATATTGACCTTCACAGTAGCACACGATCCTCCCTACCAGAGAGAACAAAATCCTAAGCACAAGTATTTACCACTTTTTTAGGTTGGATTGTTAATAAACCTACAATTCTAGTCCTATATATAGAGACACAAATTTGTCCCTTAAGAAATCATTACTTTAGTAACAAGGTTTCCTAACTTGGTTTAAAAGTAACTAAAATTTAGGCACAAGTTTAGTCAACGTAGAGTTTAAGCAAATCCAAACTCTTTTCCACCGACTAAACTAACAGTAATAACGTTACATTTAAACATTGAAGTATACTGCATATAGAACTCGAATACCGCATCCAGCGGTGATCCTACCGTCCACGTTATCCATGTGGCGACATGACAGCAGTCCAATGGTTCAAATTTCTCCCAGGAAACAGTTCATTACAAGGCTCTTCCATGAATTCAATGTGTGCACGTCAATCAAACATTCATCAAATGGTTTGATTGCCTCGTTACAAAACTTCTAAAATCAAACAGAAAATCGTGATTGATATGTCATGTGAACACTTTCTATTAAATGTGCACAAAGTCAGACTCGTCTGCTAGACTGCGATGTACGCCTGCATATGCCACGGCCACCCACATATACACCATACGAACAGCGGTCCACGGGCATTAAAAGAGAAAAGGATTAAAATCAAGCAAGTTAACATATATATATATATATATAGAGGGAGGATCCCCTCACACCCTTAATTTTACACTATCACACATTTTGGACGTCCTTTTTGTGGATAAAAACCAAACGATAACGTATTTGAAGCTAAGATTTTGGGGATATATTCTTCTTATAAAGATGTACGTACCCACCAAAAATGATCACATTCCGAAACGTATAACTTTACTATCTACTACTTTGAAACTCAACCGTCGAAAGTCGACAAATTCTTAACCGTTTAAATTAAGATTGATAGATGATGAGGTTTGGTATTTCGGAATGTGCTCATTTTTGGTGGGTACGTAGATCTTTATACGAAGAATATATCCCCAAAATCTTAGCTTCAAATACGTTATCGTTTGATTTTTATCCGCAAAAAAGACTCAAAAATGTGTGATAGTATAAAAATAGGGGTGTAAAGGTATCCTTCCCCGTATATATATATATATATATATATATATATATATATATATATATATATATAAGAGATAAACATCAGCGAGCAAAACTCGAAATGATTGAAAAGAGAGAGAGGGGCAGTCTTTACTGCATGAGAAGGACGCGTCAATTATTGTTGAAAGCCACTGTCATTCACAGCCATCCTTCCAACCACTGCTCTTTAATTTTTGAGTCACTTTTTTCTTCGTGACTTAGCTTTTCTTTCCCTTCCTTTACAAGATCTGCCATTCAACCAAAGACAAACTCTTTTTTTGTGGCTAACCTGCATGATTAACTCAGTAGACTACGTGCGTGTCCAAAGTCTATGGATTATTAATTTCATAATTAATATGCATTCATGCCGGTGATCGTTAGCCAGGGACGCAGTAGTATACGCATATACGGTAAAAGGGGTTAAAGTGCATGAGAAATGCGTAGTTATGTTTTGCATTTTCTTTTTTCTTCTAGAAACTAATATGTCAAATATGGCTTAGAACAAACCGTATGAATAAGTAACGGTAACCTGTTTGATACGTACATGTATGATATTTACGTGTTTGTCATGCTAGGTATATGCAGTTGCAAGGACGAATGGACTATTGAGGCAGTAAAGAGATGCATCCATTATTTTGTATTACATATACGTTAAAATAGAATCCACAAATGGGGGCAAGTGATGTAGGGTGCGCGTGTCTTGTCGTGTCTTCCGTTTTGAATTTAAAGGAGAACGTTTGTAATTTTCCGTCTTTTGAATCTTTTTCTCAAGAAAAAAGGAAAAAACATCTCAAAAGAAAAATTCCAGAAGGAAAAGAAAATTCAAAGTCTAGAAGAATTAATTTAATGAAAACATAAACTTTAGAAAGCGTTGTTACTTTGGATGCACTTTCTTTAACTGGGTTAGTCTAGCCTCCCACGTCCCACCCTTTTCAAAAAGCAAGCCTCTTTGGTTAGTTCAATGCCTCATTCCATGAAAATACCTCTTATTTCCTCACATTAATCCTGTTTTCAGAGTCTTATGCTGATCAGGGACTCCATTCTACAGAGGCGTCCACTTTTTTTTTTTTTACCGAAAGTTCTAGCATCATCTAGGTGCTTCTTCCTTTTGAACTTGTTGAAGGAGAGAATCAGTTAAGATTACTTGTTTGTATATTAGTAGTATTTAGTTTCGGATCGAGCCAGTATTACCACAGTGCAAACTATGCATTTGAGCGGAATTAGTTAGTAGAGCAATCTTGACAACTTGTAGGCCTTTTCTTATGTTCTGGCGGCAAATAAATTACCATGAATTTAGTTTATTGTAATGAAAAAGATGGTATCATTATTAAGGGAGTAATGTATGGGCAATGTCAAGTGTGATACCCACAATGCAGGACCTAAACGTAGAGGGTGGTCCGGTGGACTGGCTTCTCACTTAGCACATGAGGTAAACAAACGGTATCTAGAACATTGTATATGCCACTTGTTTCGTTGAAAGCGAATGCACTTCCCTTTTATCTGGATGATTTATGGTTTGTCTAATGAAAAGTTCTTAAGAATTGCTCAGTATGAACTATTGCATTTGATAGCTAGGAACAAGAGTAGGGTAAGGGTACACTGCATACGAAATTTAATAGTATGAAAACAAATATCAAAAGAAGGGCAGAAGAAACAGCTTACAAGGTACACCAATCTGCTTCTTATACTACATCATTTGCGGTCATGCACTTGCAACGTAGGACTCAAGTACGTGGCAGCAAGATAACTCAAAGTTCATATGAATCCTTCAAACCAATTTTGGAAGTAAATAGATACGTGTGGTGTTCATACCATAATTAATTATCATCAGTCAATCGATCATCTCTTAAATACAAGTTGCTTGAAATGTGGCTCTCTTTAGTTGGTAATTAAGTCGAAACGCCATTGTCATATTCTTAATTTTCTAAACCTTAACTCACAGTTTTCTATTTTTCCGGTAGAAAATCAAAGTATACATCAAAGTTAATATATGAGACATCTAGTGAGCAAAACGTCTACGTGTTAAGTAACAGACCAACATTCCCAAATAACAAAACGTCTAAAAATTGGCAACTATCCACGATTTTGTGGAAAGCTTTGATCTTACAAATGCTTGGAGTGCTAATTAAGCATCCTCTGCTCAAAATTTAGGTCTCTAATATTAGCATCTGTCATATAATGCAGTGTTTTAGTAGTATCTTTCAAACTTAAATGTGTGGCATTTATTAGTATCCAACGTTTGACATGGTGTCAGAGCCAATTATTTTTTGTAGTACTAGCTAGACAATGATTCTTCGATGATTCATATAGTGGTGGTTCTTCTGACATATCTGCCGGATCCTCTCAATAAATAAAGCTTAAAAGCTCAAGTTCTATCTTCCAGCATTTCCTCTACCAGCGTCGATTAGCTTTAAAGTCTCTTTTTTTCTTCTTTCAAGATGATAGTACCAAACCATTACTACTGTTGCATAATTCACCTTCACCACAAAATTACTATATTTTACCTTTCATATACCAAATGGAAAGTTTAAAGAGACGAAGTACTGTCAAAGTTGACTTGACAAGTCTATTGAAATGGTATTTTAAATAAAATTTTGAATCATCACTTAAATTGCCTTAAATTGACCTATAAATCCCAACAAATTTGGAGACCCACCCAACCACCTTTCTCATATGAACCTAATAGTAGCAGGAGGAAAAGTAGAAAAAGATACTACAAAAGAAGAAGCTTTAAACTTTAAAGTTCCTTCAATGAACTAACCCTTCATCTCCTCATGTTACCTACCTCTAAAGCTAAATTTCTAAGATCTTCACGCCTAAGGAAACCAAGAGGGTAATCTGGTAAACTAATAAACCTAATAACTGGAAAGGAAAAAAGAAAAAGGAGAAGAAGCAGAATTAGTAGCGAGCTGAGAGATACAACTGCTAGCTAGAAATGGAAATGCGGAAAACTGGTACACGGCTGTACTGCACAAATCTTAGTGACACACACAGGAAACAAGCATCACCAAAAGAATAAAGAGAGACTACTACAAGTACCAGTGATCACCAATTAGGAAATGAAGTTAACTAGCATAAAAACAATTAAAGAAAACTACTACTGCTAATTAGGAAAGAATATCTTGCAGGCCAGCGGGGTATAGTGACATGAAAATATCAAAGTTCATCTACATTATAATATGATATTCGTTTTCTAATCCCTCATATTTTCTAGTTTCTCAATTATGACTTGTTCAATGATTTGGACCAAACACATCCAAAAAATTTGGAGTCAAGTCATCTTAATTGACACTAATTAATTTAATTAAAATGACATGAATAAGTATCAAACATGTAAGCAAAAAGTCGTCGTACCAAGAGAGAAATGGACATGGTCTATTTTGTTATATTAACTTGAATCTAATTTACTCGACATTGTATGTCGGAATTTTTCTTACATTATAAATAAATTGTACCAGTTTTTTATACTTATTTTCACCTCAACAAGATTTGCACAATTTTTGTACAAATTCTCTAATCAAAGAATCCATGAAAAAAATATATCACATGATCTGAATTTGATCTCGGCAACACCAGCTAATCAAAAAAAAAAAAAAAAGTTAATCACTTTATGTAACCATAAATTTTGGTTTTAGATACATATTGGGGAATTGTAAACCTGTCAAAAATAACCTTTTTTTGCTAGAAAAAAAAAGTATGTAAATGACATATAACCTATGATGGTCTTTTTCGAATCTATTAATTGTTTTTGACTCTTTTTCGAATCTATAATGGTCGTATTCAAATTTGCATCAACTCTTTTCAATAATTTGTAGTATAAATTTTACCTTATCATTTCTATACACCAATTTACCAACAGATATGCACATGAGTAACTAGGATTTTACCACCGAAAAACAATAAGAAAATGAACGCAGGTGTGCAAGGGCACGGTTATTATTCTTCCTTATAGAGCAGTACAAAGAGAAGATAAACAAGAAGTAATATACACTATAAAGGCTAAGCTGCTTATATATTAACTAAGAATTACAAGAACCACAAATCCAAATCATTGCCCGAAACAAAAGAAACAGTAAACAAACAAAAATCAGACCAACAATCAAATCTGAATCTTAAACCGGGGCCATTTTCTTCACTCCTTCTACTATACCATTAGCCCACATGTAAATGATTCAATGTCACAAAGCCATACACCAAATTAGTTTTGCAACCTCAACTGATTATAAAAGTTCTTAATAAATTCTTCAGCTTCTTTATCAACGTGGCAGTCTTCATCATCATTATTTTTTAACGGAAATGGTGAATCCGTTATTCTCAACTGTCTAACAAACGGACTATTCCTTCCATACCCTCCAAATCCTGGTACAACAGGTGAAGCACCTGACTGATCCGTGGTTAAGCCTTCATTGTTCAACATTTCAAGAACCTTCTTAACCGCACTGACAGTCGTCATATCGTTAACAGTGGTGCCGCCGTTGTGATAACTGTTTTTACTATTATGATGACGATAGTAACTGTTGTAATGATTATGGTGTTTACGATTCTTACTGACATGAAATGATGGGAAAGCAGGACTATTACTACAGCTAAATTCATAATCTCTGATACGACTAGGGTTTATGAAAGCAAGATTTGGATCTTGTGGTTTACAACTGAGATTTGATATGTGAGTGTTGTAATGATGATGGAGCATCATATTTCCTATAGCTTTACTTGCAATCTTTCCACGTTTCATCATCAAATGAAAATCAACCATTAATTTATTTTTTGATGATATTCCTTTTCTCATCATCAAGATTACTATTCTAACCATACTCCATAATTTCTTTGCTAGTACTGGTGATGGTGTGGGTTCCATTTTAGTACACTGTACAGAGAGTACTAGCTCTGACAGAAGTAGAGAGGTTTATGAGTTTGTAGAGACAGAGAGTTAGGGTTTTTGTTTGTTGGTTAGTTTGTTGTCAGAGATATAGAAGAGGGTTTAGGTTTGGGTTTGGGTTTGGTAGAGAAGGATCAGAGAGAGAGAGATGTTAATGCTCAGATGAGCTGAGATTTCTTGGCAGAAAGAGTGAGAAGTGAGAGAGGTATTTAAAGGGAGATGCAGCAAAAGTAAGAAGAAAGAAAGAAAGAAGATGCTAGAGATTAGTGGCCGGTATGAACAAAGTATGATACTATAGATTCAGATGCTAGATTATTGTAGTGCTACTTGTTTAATTATTGATGGTAGGTCTCATGATAGACCATTAAAGGTCCTTTGTGTCGTTGTATTAGAATAAGAGTAGATTTGTAGGTATGATTTGAGTTGTATTATATCTAAGTCTCTGACGGTAGAGATTTAAGAATTTTGGTTTTGTGATATTTTCCTTTGCCGAGACGGCGGGACTCTTGCTCTTTTAATGTTTGGAGATCGCTAGAAGGTTTTTTGAGGTCTTTGTACGTTTGAGTTTGCTCCATTACTTTCATTTTGGGACATATGGAGCTTGTGTAAATTTGTAACCCTTATATAAAGTAAAGAATTTTTTTTTGTAACGAGAGTCTGTTAAAAATAGAACGTGTAATTGGGAATATTAAAACTAATCGGGAATATAAAATAAAATTATTTGTTTGCATGGTTTTTCAATAGCGAAATAAAAAATTCTAGTAACGATAATATTAATATTCATATCCCTTAATTAGTTTTAGTATTCCCAATTAATCCTTCTAAAAATACAATAAAGTTGCAAACCCCTATTTGAGATTGATGCTTCATTAATTAATTAGTTAATTCAAGAAAAGATAGTTTAAAATCTTGTCATATGGCTTCGATGTGCCAAAACATCTAAGATGCCACTTTTGCTACGCCTTGCAAAAGCTAGAATTAAAGGGAAAGATTGGATTAGGATGTCAACAACGTACACGTGATCACAAAATTATAAAAAAGAACTCAATTACAAAAACTTAATTAAAATTTATTCAAAATTAATTAAGAAACTGAATTGAACACACTATATGTTTCTCAACTTTGTGCGCCATGAGGTGGTGGTGAAGAGAACTTGGCAAGGTAGAGATCGCGGTAACGTGGTAACTTGAGGAGCATAAGGTAACAATCACGAATCCGGTTATGAATCCTCAGGTTTGCACGATGACTCTCTAGTAGACGAATCTCTTCTTCAGCCATCATATCAACATTGGTATATCTGTCAATCTGTCTAGAAAACATACGCTGGCGTTCGCTAACCCTGTCAAGACCTGCAAGAATTTTTTGAAAATTATCCCTTGTGTTGCGATCAGCATCTACTTCCTCATGACTGCCCATAATTCAGATTGAATTCTCCCGATTCTTTAAGCTTTCGTTCTCACAACTTTGGTATCTATCTATATATATAAATCCATAAATCCATAATTCACTGTGAATAGGAAATCGTTACCTTCTACAACATGGAACTAATATCCTTGATTCTGTATTATTTCCTAATCCAAGACTTTTCGATTCAAGATTTTTATGTGGTTGACCGGATTTTACTCTATAGTCCAAATAGAGGCGCATGCAGTAGTCTGAAATCAACAGTGCAACCGACACCTAATTACATGAGAAAATTACCAAAGAGATGAACATGTAAGATAAAAGTTTCAATTATCCATCACAATCACAATTACAAAAGCTGCACGAATAATTAGCTTAAGTTGAGATGTACACAAAGTAGCAGGTCGCTCTCCTACACTCCCACTATTTAGGGTTTGTGGCAGAGACAGTAGGCTCGCCAGCCATGTCCATTGGTCGACAGGTCCACAAAGAAATGAATAGAATCGAAAGTCACCTACTCAACCTACCTGGCATTCTCGATCATTATAAACTTTGACACGTCCCTGGAATACGTATAGAACAGACTCATTCAAGCCTTCTTGGCAATTCAAACTTTGATCTAATCGCATACTGCGTAGTGACAGTGACCAATCATAATGTTAAGCCACGTAATACCGCTGCAAATTTATTACAAGTTGATATTTGGATGAGTAGAAGCGTTAAATTTATTACATGTCGATTTTATGGATGAGTAACAGCGTTGCAATATTTTTGTTTGAGTTTGTTTTTGTGGTTATTACATTATAAGCAGGACCCCAAGATAAAAGACTCTTGTATTGAATGACTCAGCTCAAAAATAGGTCCCATCTTTGTGTATTTGCCTATCTGGTGACTATATGTTTGAGTTGAGGCGATTTGAAGAGCTAGGCCGCAAGATATAGTTTTGACTTCTCTCTTTCGATTCAAAGGGTGTTCGTTCGGCAACCAAAAATAGAAGTGCTTCTCGTAAGAAAGAAGCAACAATATTTTGCTTTTCTTAACAGACATTTTTAGATTTTTAAGCAACTTCTTAGATTTATTAGCAACTTCTAGAAATTGTTTTGTTTTACAAATCCATCAAACTTGCTGTTAGTGCAGCCTTTTCATAAATCCATTTCATCAGAGACTTTAGCTACTGGTTTCAAAACTTACTTTTTTAACTTTTTAGTTGGCACCTATACATCAACATTTAGAATCCTTTTGATATGTGAGACATGATTATAAATTCATGCCGCATTCTTGATAGAGGTTCCTATGGTTTAGCTAGCTAGGGAGGTACCGTCCAGTTGTTTTTTTGGTTGACCCAACTAGTCTCTTGCCACCCTAGTAGTTCTTGAAGAAAAACCCCACGACAATTGAAGACGCCTTTATTTAAACAGGTTGTCGTCAATGAAAAATTGCAAACATGACCCTGAACTAATGAAGAGAGACGTGGTAGATTGTGAACTGGAATTTGTGTTGGAAAATAAATAAAAGTTACGTAACAAAAAATGGAAGTCCAATGCAATATAAGGCGATCACATCAAATTTCAAAGTGATTCATAACCTGTTATAAAGCTGCTTATTGATTGAGATGTACGCGAAAGCTAGAGAGGAAAGATTCAAAAATAGTAACTGTAGGAGCAGAATCTCGCAACAACATTTTGTTTGTGTGCGAGATTCATTTATTTTTTTAGCCTGCGAAAAGGTAGCAAGAGTCTGCGAGAATGTAAGAGAGCCTACGAGATTCTTAGTTGTACTCCACTACTTGTGAGCTGTCATCCACTATGTAAACACCTATATAAAGAGAATAACAGGAGAGAGAAAGGGGAGAAGACACATTTTTGTAAATCAGAGAGACAGAGACACACTTTGTAAGAGAGATTTATTTTCCGGAAAATGGGTCATTTGTCCAAAAAAAAATTAAAACACGGTTCAAATGGACGAGTAAAAAATTTTATGGGTGAAATGGACAAAAAAAAAATAGCAAGGATGAAACTGGATGCATCCTGTGTAAAATAAAAATAAGAAAAAATATTTGAAAATGGGTAGGATGAAACTGGTTACATCCTGCCTATTTTTAAATTTTTGTCCATTTAAACAGTATCTAAATCTAACTGTCCATTTCACCCAGGAAATTTTGAATTTGGTCTTTTTAACCAATTTTGTGTTTATTTTCTTTATCATCTTCTTTCCCAAAAACTAGATCTAGATCTCTGGCAAATATCCATTAATGGAGATTCTAAATGTAATACTCATGTAACCTCAAAAATCATAGTGAAGAACCATAGATGTAGATCACATTGATTGAACCATGTAAAAATCTTGTGTGTCCATTTTACAATTTTAGCACTTTAACTTTTATTTTAATTATGAAATAGATTTAGATCTAGAAATTATTACCATAATATGATATGGGGTGTGTTGTGGGATTTCCTACAACTACGGTACTCACTTTGAGACATACGCAAAAGCTAGAGAGGAAAGATTCAACAATAGTACTCATTTTGAGAACTAGAAATTTAAACTATTTAATGTGTAATTTGGTCAATAGATCATATATTTATTATCGGCAAGTATTTCGAAAATGTGTAATCAAAGAATCATCAACTCTAGATGGTCTGACGAAATCTTAACCATTGGATCTTGTATTATCCTAGCTATACAGCTTAAAGTATAGTTAGTGAACATTCTATTTTCTTATAAAAAAATGCAATATTAAGGCAGCGAAAGTCTCTAAAATTGCAGATTTGTTATGAGTTCGGATATCGTGCACACCTTTCTTGGTGCACATATTGAAACTCTTATCACCTTTAAGCGATATATCCGTCTAGCTAAGTGTACCTAAATAGGAAAATGAACAACCCAAAATGCCATTTGTCATATACAGTTCCTACATAGGGACCGGTGCATAAGCCCAACTCAGTTAAAACATCAAGTGAAAGAATAAGCTCCGGACAAGAAGATTATGAAACGCTAAAAAGGTAACTAATTACCAAATGCTTTAATGATGAAAATAAATATTATGTACTATCAAGTATCAACATAAAAAATGCACTGTATATTTTTTCTCATTACAATAATGCTCTCGTGGTGAACACGCTCTTTATGCGTTTTCCTTTTTACCAAGAAAGAAGGTTAGTTCAATGTTGCCATCCTTATTGCGCCAAAGACGCCAACTGACTGAGGTCTCAACACTTATTCTATTGCTGCTTTTGAGCAGTTGGTACACTTTTTTTTTTGCTGGAGGTTGGAGATTCCTTGGCTCTTTAGAGCATGACTGATAGGCCCAAAGCATGAAGTAAGTTAGGTAAAGTTTAGGGCACTAACAAATTAACAATAGAAGAACAAGAAAGAGTTACTAGAAACTTGAGAAAAAGATTTAAAAGGAAATCTCCACTTGGTAATTGGTATGCTTTCAATTCTCTAGTCTAGGCCAACTTATTTTGACTTCATAATCTACTTGATTGTTAGATATTTGGAGTTGTTGGAATGTTGTTTTCTAGTCGTTTTCGGCCTTGCAAACCTTTTCTCATTTTCGTGTAAATTTGGGATTCACAGTTGGTGCGATGGATTAATTTTAACAATGATTTAAGAGTAATGGGCTCCATGTTTAGAATTACGACCTTCGTTACATAACTCCTTAAATAGCATCAATGATTGAGATTAAAATGTTATGTGCACACTCGTTAAGGAGTATGCACAAATTCGCACTCGTGATTTAATAAATGGCAACTCCCTGAGAGTATAACGTGTCAAACTAATAAAACTATATTTATTGTGTGAACTGCCACTTGCCATCATTCGTAGCTTTTAATGATAACAGGTCGATCCAAGAACAACGAACACTGATGGCCTTCTTTTTTTGTATAGGGTAAGATATTGATCGTTAGACTATATCCAAACTCCTTTAAATGGGAGTTTGTTTGGTAATTATGGGATTCGAACCCCTACCTCCGCAGTAGGAGGAAGCATGAGAACACTTGATAGTTTTGTAATAGGGCCATCTCATTATAATGTTCTTTGAATGATCCTCAAGGCTTAAGTAACCTAGTTTTTCTTTTTGATCGTAACGAAAGGATTAGATTGGTCAGAAAAGAGGGAGTATAACAGGATTATACCACTCTAAAACAGAGTACAAGAAAAAGAAGAACAAAAATGAAACTAAGAAAATAAAATAAAAAGTAATAGACATAGGCGTTACGGAAACACTACAACCGAGATGAAAAGTAAGAAAAAATAGCCTTTAATATTGTAACAGGTTATCCTCGGAAAAAAGCTTGTTGTAAATAAGATACCAAAGAGGAAAAATAGCCTTTTTAGAGTAAACTAGTGTCTTTCCCATGCGTTGCACGGGGATAAATTAATGTAGCTCAATCATCTTCTCTGTATTTTTATTTATGCTGAAAATGTAGAGATGGGTCTCTCTTATTATGTCAAAATGTAGTATCTACTTGCATAGATTTCGCAGAGTATTAGCACCTCGGATAGTTGTACTGGGGAAAAAATTCAGTTCAAGTTAATTGGATTATTATATTAGCTGAAAATATAGAGACTGCATAGTATTAGCACATCAGATAGAACCCAGATAGACAAAAATCCCAATCTTCAGTAAGTATTTTGAAGTTGACAACTGACATAGTTTACAGTACGGTACTATTAAGTATTGGCATCTGGAATGCTACATAATTCACCACCTCTTTCACATTAACTGCTCAAATAATGAAACAACTACTAAGAAACAGTTAATTGATATTCATTTTTTTGACTACATAGATATTTTCTTTGCCTTCTATATCATTGTTTACACGGTTGGTTCTTAGTACATGAGCCTGGCAGCAAAGTGTATACAGAACCTTTCGGTACACTTTGCAAACGGTTTTCATTGTTTTTGATGTCTTTACGACCCAGAGCCTCCATCTTTGTTGACGTCCCCACTGTCACCATAACCTCCACCACCATGGCCGCTGAAACAACCAAAAAAAAAGTTAGTCATTCCAATTCGGTTAGTGACATCTCAATACAACATGAGCAAAGAATTCTTAGATGTTTTTGTCCCGTTGTGTTTTACTATGTAATTTCACCTAATATAACTAATGAAGAAATATGCATTGGGAACCCCTAGTGCCACAAAACTGTGGGGAAATCATAAAAATACTAATATCTAGATGAATTAGAATTCTTAATTTGTTATCAAAAATCAAGGATGCCATATTTTTAGCCCATAATGCAGATACATAATGCACTACAGTACTCCATAAATGATTGAGAAACATACATTTGCCTGACATAAGGTCTATCCCTGCAATAACCAAAAAAAAAAGGCTCTATCAGCTTATCAGCAGCCAAATTCGAATCATCAGTGTGACTGTGGAAAAACTACATCGATTCCAAAGTTATTATTTACATCACCATGAGTACGATAGGATGGTCATGATTATTGGGTCACGGATAACGGATTTTGGGTTTTATTAACCTCCTTGCTTGCATGCTTCCCCAACCTAAAAATAAATGCAAAGGTAGACAGCAAATTAAAGATATATGTAAATGAAATCCCGGGCATAGTAATTTTTTGTGTAAGCGGTACTAACTATACTTTCTCAATCTCTCAGAGATACCATCCATAGAGTTTACTTGCTGGTAATTCATCCCCTTCTCTCTAGTGTGAAGTCTACTTGCTAGTATGTCGGGTCTCTCCTCGAGGAAGTAACAGAAATCCCTGTGCAGTTTGAGTTACAGAAGGGTGAAACAAAAATTAACGGTAAAATCAAAAATGTTTTTGAATTTACCAATGGATGAAAGAAATTAGGGGGTATTTTGTGATGTCAATGGACGTTCAGCATGATAGATAGTAAATCTATATTCACGTTTGGGAAGGTTAGTACTTTGTAGTGAGATGGGAAAAGCAATCAGTTGATACCGCACTTGTCCACAATATATAATATGCAGCTGGTAATTAATCCCACTTATACGTGCAATGTATATCAAAATTAATTAAGGGAAGGAAATTTATGAACTTACCATAAAATATGTTTAATATCTGACCATAATAACTTCTTTAGTCCTCCACCATGATACTCTGTTTGATTAACAAAGTGTTAATTTTATCACGATCTAAGCTCAATATTGTTAAACAATTAGAAGAACAATACCTTATTAAATTGATTTGATGCATATAGAAGAGGACACTTACATTATCCACGGGTCAAGAAACTTATCAGTAACTCGTTGTAGCCATAGTGAGAATTGAGGGCATTTGATGCCATTTAATCCGCATCAATACATTCTTGTAGTTCTGGTATCATTTCCACTAATAGTCCAACATTAGCAGCACGAAAAAATCCTTGAACCAAGATATCTTGCGTGCCTAAAGAAGTTGCACAATAGAAAAATAGATGAATACAACAAAACCCAGTATACAAAAAGTATAAATTTCATTAATCTTCTCAATCAGAATCTATTAGACATGAATTATCCTATTTGTCATGATACTGAATTCCAGTAACTTGGAAATGAATTATACTTGTCAGAACTCAATAGAATTAGTTATCAGTTGTAAATAAACATTAGTTTCTACAACAATGGTACCTACAAATCTATAGATTAGTATCGATGTTCGTGAATACCAACATGGAACCTAAGCTCTCAATATTAAACGAATCTATCTAATCCCATTCTGGGGATGGGATAATTCAGAAATTAATAACAAATCAGCTAACCCACATAGAAATGATACAACTTCGACTCAATATTAAATATAACTTCAATTTTTCAAATATATTAGGTAATATTTTGATTCTAATAACAGAATCTAAAGAAACAAAATTAGGATAAAAGAAAAGTGTACCTGTTTCTACAAAGGATTTTCACATAATGTAGCTTAGGGAAGACATGTCTGTGAATCCCTCAAAATCACCTCAGCGGATATTTTTCCAATTCATTTGCCTCTAATTATGCTACGCGAACTGAGATGGTGACGTCTTCTACAATCAATCCAGCCTCCACTATAAAACACCATATTATCACAAACAAACTTATAGTGATAGAATTGGATGTTGAAATTTTGACTCACCCATACTTCTTTCTCATGAAGTATTTGTCATTGTTATCTTTCTCAATTAATTAAACATGGAGGGAAAGAATGGGAGCGGAGAGGAATGACAAAGTATTTAGGGTTTAACATAGCATATGAAATAATAAAAAAGATGATTAGGATGTTATATGAGACATAAGGTATCTCCCACCCAAGCGTGAGCGCTGAAAAGCATTCAAAGTAATTTGATACTCTCGATTTCCTATCCTGCAGAGGTAGAACTACCTTAATCGTTGTATTAAGAAAAGAGACATCAGGGTCTTAAAACTATCAATGTCAAGAGTGGAGCTGATATCAATCTAATGCTCTTTATGGACAAACAACAAACAAAGCAACAGATCATAAGTTGATAACATGTAAAAGATAGCATATCTAGTTCTCAAGGGTGTTTCCTGTTGGAGTACCTGGCTAACAATGCATTATATTTAACTCTAAAAAAAGAGTTTATCTCACAACGATAATATAGCTGGTATTATTAAAGAAGCTCACCTGATTCGAACTAGTAGATCTTCAGCTCCAAAAATCTACCATTTAATCAATAGAAAAGGAGCAAATCCAATTTATAAGAACAAATCTAAAGGTCACGAAGATTATTTTGAAAATCGAACAAAACAGATAAAAATAATTCAAACGATTTAGGAAAATTGAAACCTCTATGATGCAGATGCACTTTTGATTCTCCATCACTTGCGGGATTAAAAAGACCACAAAATAATAATATATCAAAGAGAACATAGAGCGAGAAGAGGAGTGAAACTCAGAAGTTAGGCTTATATTCTGCCTCAAATAGATCGTGGACGATTATCAACACAAACCTAACTACAAACAAATTAATTTTATCAACATGTATATAAATCACATGAATTCAAGTAGATTAAATATATGTTGATTTTCCTACCTTTTTGTTGAAGCTCAATGTGAAATACATCATCATATGTAGATAAAGCGATCAACGGGAGATCGAAACAAAGAATAATTTCTAGAAGGTTCAATTGAAACAGAGAAAAAAAATTAAAAAAAGAAGGCGGTAGATCATGAAAAGAAGATTAGGGTTTTCATAATAGCTTTGGGTGGTCACCGGAGAGAAGAGAATAATACCAAAGAGGAGGAGAATATAACCCGTGAAAAGATAATTAGGGTTTTGTTATCAGGTTCAGGTAGTCACCACCCACCCTTTTGATTGGAACAAAAACTGCCTGAATAGAATATAACCCTCAATTCCTATTGGTAGGGGGCCAGGAGCTCTAGAATTCAAGCTTTTGGACTAACTTTCAATGTGAGGCCAGCAATCTCTACTCAAATTATATATTCAATTTTTGTTTCCAACTAATTAAATTTATACAGGAACAAGTGTGAACTTCCGTGAGTAACTGTTAAAATAATATGGGCAAATTAAAAAAGTAACCAACTTTTGGACCCCTAATTAATAAACATGCCGTTTTTTTTGAGCCATCATATAAAATGACCATTCCGTTAGTTTTTCCATTGAGGCCCACCAATTTGGTCAAAAGAGCTTATTTGGTCAACATATCTTGCTGAAATTACCACCTTTTCCTTATCCCTAAATAAAGTATCATTCCTCTTCGTCTTAATTTACTCGTCTGTCATAACTCATCGGCGGTATTGAAGACTGAAAAGGCGAGGGTACCCAAATATACCTCAAGTTATTACTTTTCCTTCCAATAAGTCCTTTCTCCGAAAGTGATTGTCTATAGACTGAGTCGAGACAATGCAACAATTCGGTTCACGCTTCGTGTGATTGTCTAGGATACAAGATCGAGACAATACAACTATGAAGTGTGTTTACTTGATACAAAGGTTCAGACTTAACCAAACTTAATTGGATTGCATATCAAGTAAATAGGAATTAACGTTTGTGCAATTTACTTTAATTAAGATAAAACAATTATAATGCAGAAATATAAAGTAAATGTGTTAGAGCACTACTCGGTCGAACTCGCATGCGTTGCTATCTCAAGCATGTTTGTCAATGTTAGTGATCAAAACTATAAAGTCTTGATTTCTAGTCTACTATAGTTAAGGTCTCGGACTAGGATAGAAAGTGTAGTTGAGCTCAAGAACTCGATGGCAATCATTATACAAGAATATAGACATATGATATTTCGAGCCGAGTATATCTCGCTTATCTATTTCTCGAAATATGTGTTGGTAAAGCTTTCGCTTTAGCCAAGTTCATCTTTACCTAGTGACGAAAGTCATGTTATGTTTCAATTATTTTGGAAGTCGCTCTGACGAAAAATAGTTTGTGAATAACAACTACATAACGCCCTCTAAGGATGTTTCAATGATTGAAATAAGAGTTTAGACAATATAACCATCGGAGGATATAAGCATTGTTATGGTAACACATATATGTATAAGTACTTATTGCTTGAAGCGAAGTTTGCGAACTTTGTTGATCAAGTGAAACCGGAGTAGGGCGTGAGCTCAGTCTGCGAACTCAGCATACAAACTCAGTCTGCGAGCCCAGTCCGCGAACTGGCGTAGTTCTCGAATTTCTTCTGGAGTTTGTGAACTCCGTCCGCGAACTTGAGTAGGTTATGTCTAAAAACGATGTTTGTGAACTTATCTTAATAAACTAATGTTATTGCAAACCGTGGCTTTATAGTCACTACACCAAAACCAGGATTTTCTCACAGTGTAACCTGTCACAGTTTATTTTTCAGTAACAGATATACCTGTGATAAGTCCTGCAACAGTTATTACTGTAATTAAATTTTGTATTCGTGATAATAATTAGGACTTTTATTAGTCACACAAATATTTGTTGATAATTATTTGAACAACAACAATTATAATCTAAAATGATATTTCCACCCAAAAATTCCACCACATCAAAAACAACCCCGAATTAATCACTCTTAAAATTTTGGTTGTCACTACTTTCGCAACAATTATACAAAATAACAATTTTATTTAATTTCTAAATATCAAAATTTATTTAATTTTTAATTTTTAATTTTCTTAATATTAGAAAATAGGATCAAGACCAAGTCAACAAGTCATGACTTTGTATGACATTTGACTTGGACAAATACCAACTTTTTCTTTCGATTTTCTCGACAAAACCACAACAAAAAATTCTGCTTCTTCCGAAGAACGTGAAAATGACCATATTACCCTTACTCGGAATAAGTGCAATAAAAATTCAGAAGAACGTGAAAATGACCATATTACCCTTACTCGAAATAAATGCAATAAATATTATAGAGACTGTGAAAATGACCAGAACACCCTTATTGAAAAAAATAAAATAAAAATTACGGATTGTGAAAATGACCATATTACCCTTATTGGAAATAACTGCAATAATTTTTATGGAGACTGTGAAAATGACTAGACTACCGTTATCAAAAATAAGTAAAGTAAATATTACACACGTTGAAAAAGACCATATTACCCTTACTAGAAATAAATGCAATAAATATTATGGAGACTATGAAAATAACCAGACTACCCAATTAAGTGTAATAAGTAAAATAAATATTACAGACTGGAAAAATGACCATATTACCCTTATTAGAAATAGTGCAATAAATATTATGGAGACTGTGAAAATGACCAAACTACCCTTATCGAAAATAAGTAGATTAAATATTACAGACTGTGAAAATGACCATATTACCCTTGTAGGAATTTAGTGGAATAAATATTATGGAGACTATGAAAATGACCAGACTGCCCTTATTGAAAATAAGTAAAGTAATATTACACACTTTGAAAATGACCATATTACCCTTATTGGAAATAAGTGCAATAAATATTATAGATATTGAGAAAATGACCAAACTACCCTTATTGAAAATAAATAAACTAAATACTACATATTGTGAAAATGACCATATTACCCTTATTGGAAATAAATGGAATAAATATTAGGGAGACTGTGAAAATGTCCAAACTACCCTTATTGAAAATAAATAAAGTAAATATTACATACTGTGAAAATGACCATATTACCCTTATTGGAAATAAGTGCCACAAATATTATAAAGACTGTGAAAATGACCAGACTACCCTTATCGAAAATAAGTAAAGTAAATATTACAGATTGTGAAAATAACCATATTACCCTTATTGGAAATAAATAGAATAAATATTAGGAAGACTGTGAAAATGACCAAACTACCCTTATTGAAAATAAATAAAGTAAATATTACATACTGTCAAAATGACCATATTACCCTTATTGGAAATAAATTCCATAAATATGGTCATTTTCACAGTCTCCATAATATTTATTGCACTTTTTTTCAATAAGGGTAATATGGTCATTTTCACAATCAATAACATTTACTTAATTATTTCCGATAAGGGTAGTATGGTCATTTTTACAGTCTGTAAGAATTACTTTACTTATTTATGATAATGGTAGTATGGTCATTTTTATAGTCTCCATAATATTTATTGCACTTTTTTACAATAAGGGTAGTATGGTCATTTTCACAGTTTGTATGAATTACTTTACTTATTTCTGATAAGGGTAATATGGTCATTTTCACAGTCTCCATAATATTTATTGCACTTTTTTTCAATAAGGGTAATATGGTCATTTTTAGAGTCTGTAAGAATTACTTTACTTATTTCTGATAAGGGTAATATGGTCATTTTCACAGTCTCCATAATATTTATTGCACTTTTTTTTTCAATAAGGGTAATATGGTCATTTTCACAGTCTCCATAATATTTATTGCACTTTTTTCTAATAAGGGTAATATGGTAATTTTTAGAGTCTGTAAGAATTACTTTATTTATTTCCGATAAGGGTAGTATGGTCATTTTCATAGTCTCCATAATATTTATTGCACTTTTTCCAATAAGGGAAATATGGTCATTTTCACAGTCTCTGTAACATTTACTTAATTATTTCCAATAAGGGTAGTATGGTCATTTTCACAGTCTGTAAGAAGTACTTTACTTATTTCTGATAAGGGTAGTATGGTCATTTTCATAGTCTCCATAATATTATTGCACTTTTTTACAATAAGGGTAGTATGGTCATTTTCACAATATATAAGAATTACTGCACTTTTTTTCAATAAGGGTAATATGGTCGTTTTCATAGTCTCCATAATATTTATTGAACTTTTGTCCAATATGGGTAATATGGTCATTTTCACAGTCTCCATAATATTTATTTCACTTTTTTCTAATAAGGGTAATATGGTCATTTTTAGAGTCTGTAAGAATTACTTTACTTATTTCCGATAAGGGTAGTATGGTCATTTTCATAGTCTCCATAATATTTATTGCACTTTTTCCAATAAGGGAAATATGGTCATTTTCACAGAATCATAACATTTACTTAATTATTTAGATAAGGGTAGTATGGTCATTTTCATGATCTGTAATATTTATTTTCAATAAGGGTAGTATGGTCATTTTCACAGTCTGTAAGAAGTACTTTACTTATTTTCGATAAGGGTAGTATGGTCATTTTCATAGTCTCCATAATATTATTGCACTTTTTTACAATAAGGGTAGTATGGTCATTTTCTGATCTATAAGAAATCGCACTTTTTTTTCAATAAGGGTAATATGGTCATTTTCATAGTCTCCATAATATTTATGGCATTTATTTCCTATAAGGGTAGTATGGTCATTTTCACAGTATGTAATATTTACTTTATTTATTTTCAATAAGGGTAGTTTGGTCATTTTCATAGTCTTCATAATATTTATTGCAGTTTTTCCAATAAGGGAAATATGGTCATTTTCACAATCTGTAACATTTACTTAATTATTTCCGATAAGGGTAATATGGTCATTTTCACAGTCTCCATAATATTTATTGCAGTTTTTTCCAAAAGGGGTAATATGGTCATTTTTAATTCTGATATATTTCGTCTTCAGATCATCCGGACGAGAAACTCATGTCCAACTATAGTAATCTTTGAACCTGTGATGTTCAATTCTGATATATTTCGTCTTTAGTTCATCCGGAAAAGAAACTAAGGTCTAACTCTGTTAATCTTTGAACCTGTTATGTTCAATTCTGATATATTTCATCTTCAGATAATCCGAACGAGAAAATTGGGTCTAACTCTAGTAGTCTTTGAACCTGTGATGTTCAATTCTGATATATTTCGTCTTCAGATCATCCGGACGAGAAACTCTGGACTAACTCTAGTAATCTTTGAACCTGTGATGACCAATTCTGATATATTTCGTATCAAGTTCATCCGAACGAGAAACTCAGGACTAACTTTGGTAATCTGTGAACCTGTGATGCTCAATTCTGATATATTTCGTCTTCAGATCATCCGGATGGGAAACTCATGTCTAACTCTAGTAATCTTTGAACCTGTGATGTTCAATTCTGATATATTTCTTCTCAAGTTTATCCGAACGAGAAACTCAGGTCTAACTTTGGTAATCTGTGAACCTGTGATGCTCAATTCTGATATATTTCGTCTTCAGATCATCCGGACGGGAAACTCATGTCTAACTCTAGTAATCTATGAACATGTGATGTTCAATTCTGACATATTTCGTCACAAGTTTATCCGAACGAGAAACTCAAGTCTAACTTTGGTAATATGTGAACCTGTGATGCTCACTTCTGACATATTTCATCTTCAGATAATCCGAACGAGAAACTCGGGTCTAACTCTAGTAGTCTTTGAACCTGTGATGTTCAATTCTGATATATTTCGTCTTCAGATCATCCGGACGAGAAACTATGGTCTAACTTTAATAATCTTTGAACCTGTGATGTTCAATTATGATATATTTCGTCTTCAGATCATCCGGACGAGAAACTTAGGTCTAACTCTAGTAATCTTTGAACCTGTGATGTTCAATTCGGATATATTTCGTCTTCAGATCATCCGGATGTGAAACTAAGGTCCAACTCTAGTAATCTTTGAACCTGTGATGCTCAATTCTGATATATTTCGTCTCTAGTTCATCCAGAAGAGAAACTCAGGTCCAACTCTAGTAATCTTTGAACCTGTGATGTTCAATTATGATATATTTCGTCTCTAGTTCATCCGGAAGAGAAACTCATGTCCAACTCTAGTAATCTTTGAACCTGTGATGTTCAATTTCTGATATATTTATTCTCTAGTTCACCCGCAAGAGGAATTCAGGTCTAACTCTAGATATCTTTGAACCCGTGATGTTCAATTCTGATATATTTCGTCTCAAGTTCATCCGAAAGAAGAATTCAGGTCTAACTCTAGTTATCTTTGAACCCGTGATGTTCAATTCTGTTTTATTTCGTCTTCAGTTCATCCGAAAGGGGAATTCAGGTTTAAATATAGTAATCTTTGAACCCGTGATGTTCAATTGTGATATATTTCGTCTCAAGTTCATCCGAAAGAGGAATTCAGGTCTAACTCTAGTTATCTTTGAACCCGTGATGTTCAATTCTGATATATTTCGTCTCAAGTTCATCCGAAAGAGGAATTCAGGTCTAACTCTAGTTATCTTTGAACCCGTGATGTTCAATTCTAATATATTTCGTCTCAAGTTCATCCGAAAGAAGAATTCAGGTCTAACTCTAGTTATCTTTGAACCTGTGATGTTCAATTCTGATATATTTCGTCTTCAGTTCATCCGAAAGGGGAATTCAGGTTTAACTCTAGTAATCTTGGAACCCGTGATGTTCAATTCTGATATATTTCGTCTCCAGTTCACCCGAACAAGAAACTTAGGTCTAACTCTAGTAATCTTTGAACATGTGATGTTCAAATCTGATATAATCCTTCTCAAGTTCATCCGAACGAGAAACTCATGTTTAACCCTAGTAATCTTTGAACATGTGATGTTCAAATATAATATATTTCGTCTTCAGTTCATCCGGGCGAGAAACTCAGGTCTAATTCTAGTAATCTTTGAACCCGTGATGTTCAATTCGGATATATATTTCGTCTTCAGTTCCTCCGAAAGAGAAACTTAGGTCCAACTTTAGTAATCTTTGAACCTGGGATGTTCAAATCTGATAAATTTCGTCTTGAGTTCACCCGAATGAGAAACTCAGGTTTGACTCTAGTAATATTCGAACCTGGGATATTCAATTCTGATATATTTCCTCTCCAGTTTATTCGAGTGAGAAACTCAGGTCCAACTCTAGTAATCTTTGAACATGTGATGTTCAAATATGATATATTTCGTCTTCATTTTATCCGAATGAGAAACTCAGGTCTAACTCCAGTAATCATTGAACCTGTGATGTTCAATTTTGATATATTTCGTCTCCAGTTCATCCGAAAAAGAAACTCATGTCTATTTCTAGTAATCTTTGAACCCGGGATGTTCAATTCTGATATATTTCATCTTCAGTTCCCCCGAATAAGAAACTCAAGTCCAACTCTAGTAATCTTTGAACCTAAGATGTTCAATTCTGATATATTTCATCTTCAGTTCACCCGAAAGAGAAACTCAGGTCCAACTCTAGTAATATTTGAACCTGGGATGTTCAAATATGATAAACCTTTATCTTCAGTTCACCCGAACAAGAAACTTAGGTCTAACTCTAGTAATCTTTGAACATGTGATTTTCAAATCTGATAAACTTTTATCTTCAGTTCACCCGAACAAGAAACTTAGGTCTAACTCTAGTAATCTTTGAACATGTGATGTTCAAATCTGATATAATCCGTCTCAAGTTCATCCGAACGAGAAACTCAGGTCTAACCCTAGTAATCTTTGAACATGTGATGTTCAAATATGATATATTTCGTCTTCAGTTCATCCGGGCGAGAAACTCAGGTCTAATTCTAGTAATCTTTGAACCCGTGATGTTCAATTCATATATATATTTCGTCTTCAGTTCATCCGGATGAACTATTTTAACTACCGATTATAAGCTTAACCAAATTAGAAAAACAGAGGACTTTTGCAAAATCTCATTTTGGGCAACTCTATATTCGGTAGTCATATGAACTATCCTAGGATTTCGGTAAAGAGGTCCAATGTATAATCCGAAGTCAGGATACCTTCATTTACTAACGATTATAGGCTCAACCAAAATTCAAAATTCAAAATTAAAAAAAAAACATGTTTCCAAAATCTCATTTTGGAGCGATTCTATATTCGGTAGTTATATGAAATATCTTGACTATCGATTATGCTAGGATTTTGGTAAAGAGGTCCACTGTATAATTGGAAGTTAGGATACCTTCATTTACTACCGATTATAGGTTAAACCAATGTAGTTGAAAAAGATCGGTGCGGGCATGGACGTGGTATGAATACAATGCCGGTATGCTATACAGGGGGTCTGGGGTAGGTGGGGGTGGGGGGGCGTAACCTCTCCCGGATGTGTTTGACCTGACAGGTCAGGTCACAGGGGTCTAGGGGGAAGCGCTCCCTAGCAGAGTGCGAGACAGCGTCTCGTAGAAAAAAAAATCTACGAGAAAAATTCAATTTTAATCTGTTTTGAATTTTTTTTCTGGTTTTCAATCCACTGCCGGCACAGTCAATTAGTTCTCGAGAATAATTGAATCGGGAGTCAGGGTACCTTCATTTACTACCAATTATAGGATAACCAAAATTCAAAACATAGAGGATTTTATTTTAGGGATAATTTATATTCGGAAGTTAAATAAACTAAATTGACTCCCGATTGTGGATTAACTTCCGATTGTAAAGGGTAGTTTGGCTATTAAAAAAAAACACCCCGAAAATTATATACCGATTGTGAACTTGCCTACCGATTAACCATTCTTGAGAGTCGGGCTCCTGGCCAACTGGGCTAACCCCAGATGGTTAAACATTCTTATAATATATTCTTTGGTGTAATTTATGCGTGGAAATAAGCATTATTATATGATATAGATGTAAAAACAATGACCACCGTTCAATGACCTTTGTTTTTTGACGCGTGGTTAGAGATTAACCATTTGATCCCCCATAAACCAATCATGTTGGTGTCGTATGAAATAGGCGTCCATCTTTGATACCCTATAACCTAAGGTTCTATACAAAGATAGACGAGAGAGAAAGTCACCCAAAACCTTATCTATTCTATTTTTTTCTTCTCCTTATCCGCCTCCCACTCCAACTCCCACATCTTCCTCTTCATTTTTCAGAAACCAAACTTTCTTCTCCCTTTCTAAATCTGAAATAATCAGTACCCAAATCGAAACCCTAACCTTTCTCAGTAGAAACCTCAACAACAACGAGAAATATAAGAAGTGTATGTTTTAAATCTACTAAAAACAAAACCCTAAGTCAATTTTTTTATGAAGAATCCCTAATCCCGTCACCTGAAGAAGAAGAGATAAGTTTCTTAACTACCAGATCTGTAAATCTAGGCGTCGAAATCTCTAATGAGTTTTATTATTTGTTAAGATTAAAATTCTAATCATGTTTTCTCTGTTCTCTGTTAGGTTGCTTGAAGAAGTAAAAGAAGAGAGAAACCCCTAAACATGAGCGAGAAAAAATGAGATCAACTTAGTTCATGTTGATTCAAGGTGGGTGTATTCTCAAATCCCTTACTTTTTTATTCTCCCTAGTCTGATTTGGCTTATCAACTTGATTCAGTTTTTTTTCCTCTACTGTGCAGGGAAATGTGAACTACCTCTTGGACTTGCTGAATGATAGAACGATGTAGTTATAATTGCTTATTCTGTTCAAGGATCTGTTTCCATTTTATCAGTTTTGTTGTTTTTCCAAGAGATTTGAGTTTTTATATTTGTCGTTTGGGTAATGAGGGTCTTATGAGGTAGGATTTTGTTTTTAAGGTTATATATGGATCTAAAGGTATAAATGAAAAAAAAGAAAAATACATTTTTTTGATGGTTCAATTTCTTAGAGGTAATTTTGTAAATTTTTATTTGCTTGTTCAATTTCTTAGAGTGTTTGTATGGTTTGGTTAGTGATTAGTGATTAGTGTTGTTGCTCAATTTTAGTTCAGTTTTATTTGAGTGGCCTTTAATTTTTTTTTATTTTGGGATTTGATGTTCACCCCCATGGCTTGTTTAAGTGACTATGGGATGATCAATTCCCATTAGAAAAATTTATTTGAATAAGTATTTATTTTTTTGTTTGTAAAGTGTTGATGATGATAACCTAAGGCTTGTTTCTCAAGAACAACTGCAGTTTCTTTCGCCTTTTGTCGGGATTGAGAGCTAATGCTGACTTGGATCTCTGAAACATCATCTTTACAAACTCATTTTTTTCGAAAATCTTCGGATTTCATTTTTTGATTAAGTTTTTATAGTCCCTGAATTTGTTGTGATTTGTGAAAGCTGTATCTGAATTGTAGGAGAATTTGGGAAATCTTGTAGAGAAAAAAGTCTACTGTTGATAGCTTTTATGAAGCATTCCACACCCTAAGAGTAACCTATGGCATCAGTCATTTGCAAAGTAACAAAGCAACATTGGTTTGAAGGATTAGCATGAAGCAAATAAGTTTGTATTCATTATATTGTTTTGTTTTTCCTAGTCAAAATCTTGATTTGTATGTTAATGATATGAATCGGGTATGCAGATGGATGTCGATAATTTTTTATTTATTTTTTGCTGTCATTGCATATGTCCTGCTAATTTTGGTTGAGTGGTTGGTTATTAAGAATTTGGTATTACTACATGAGAATGTAGTTAACTTGAATATTTGTTTAGTGTCAGTTCCTCCTAATAACAGTATGTTATGCCTGTCACATGTTCTGTGCCTAGTGCAGAACAGAAATAGTCTATGTCCAAGTTATACCTTTGGTTGAATGTTTCGTCTTCGTATTTTGCAGTCATGTGATTGTAAGCTATCTCCTGCTTCTCCATGTGTTGATCACTGGTAAGCTAAGTGTGTGTTGTTGTTGGTGGTGGACTGGTGGTTCTATTGGTGGTGATGTTGGAGTTGGCAATTGCTCTTTGGTATTGGTAGTGTTGTTACGTGTTCAAGAAAATGAGAAATCGTATTTTTATACTTATGTATACCTCGATAGTGATATACTTTTTCTACCTTTAGAAGTATCCTAGGATTGACTTGTTTGTACTAAGCTTTGAACCTGAACATTCACAGATTTGCAGTACATTCAATTCCTTGGAAACTCTGCGGTTGAACTTTATGGGTGGACTTCAACTGCATATCAACATACATTTGTTTTCATTAGATTGATTAGTTTGACTACAGTTTTTTAATTCACTGATGTATACTTGACCATTCAGGTTAACTGATGGAGACTCTGTCGAAGATTGGAGAACAAAGTACGTCTAATTAGAGGTTTGTTTTCATATACTTTAACTCGTGATAGTTTTCTCTGTATAACTGTTTCTTATGTGCGTGGAATGTCATCTGAAGGAAATGATGTTTTTATTCTCGCATTTGAGATCAAAAAGTGCAAACATTTTGAGATCACTTTCAATGGAAAACATGCTTCACTTGAAGCAAAGGGTTCTACAATCGGATAGAGTGCAAAGATTGGTGTCTGCTGATATGGAGGAGTTAGTAAAAATTGCAGCTGTTGACAAAAGGTGGCAAAGGAAGCTGAACTTAATATAATATCATATTTTCCTGTATGCATATGGTGTGTTTTATCAAATTTATTCCGATCATAACTCTTTACGCGTATTTTACTTTCGCAGGGAGGAGTTTTCTTTTTTCTTGAGAGCATAGTGTGATTTAGGAGTCTATGCAAGGCTCCAGAATGGCATAACCTAGGCCCCTAATTTCAAAAGTAAGGTATATGCTATACACTAGTTAGTAGTTTTAAATCTCAGTTTCTCAGGTAGTAGTTCTTTAACATTCAGGTTTCGTGTTGCAGGGGGTATTTAGATGGTATCACTTACAAAATATCGAAAGAAGATGAAAAATTGACGGTAAGGAACTTGTATCTTTAGCTCAAATTACTTTTGTGAGTTTTTACAAGGAAAACTGTTGTTACCGGATCCAGGTCAACAACTAAATTACCTTGACAGATATGCAGGAATTATAACATGAGTTGCACACAGTCAACAGATCATAGGCGAAGGACTGAGAAAGTACAACACTTGCAGCTAATTGGAAAAAAGGTCAAAAAACTTAAACCCATTTCTCTTGTACACTTTCTCAATGTTCTGTAACATTCGTTATGCTTTCTCTTGGGAGATAATCAAACAAAACTCTTTGGATTAAGATTTCCATTTTTTTGATGTTTTGTAGAGGTTAGCCTCATGTTGCTCAATATTGAGCTGAACCACCAAAAGAAGCTTGTAAGGAATCTGCAAAAGAAATCTTTTTGTTCGAAAGATTTAGGTAAATATTTGTGAACTACTAATTTTCTCTTCATTACTTGGAATAAACTATCATGGTTTGGAGAAACTATGTAAGTCTTGTAGTGTACTTTGCACTTTGAAATGAAGTGATCTTCTGTTAGTGAAATACGAGGAACATGAAGCCGATGAAATTAAAAATTCTCAAGAGTACTGATGACGTTGTTTCCATTTCAGGTTATAGGAAAACTTATTGGGGCCATTAAGATAACGCATCTACAGATCTCATAAGCGTTCGGCAGTAACTGTACGTGGTTATAAAGAATTTATCACTATATCCTCTAATAATTAACTACTTGGTCTATTGAAAGCTTTGAATTTATATAATTTCTGAGTATCATAGTTCACTTGCATTCTTAAACAGGTATCAGCAGTAGACCAAAACAAAATTCTTAAAGGTTGGGTCCATGAAAATTATTCCGGTCATCTGACAAAGGTTAGTTGTTAACCAAGTCATGCATGTACTCGTTCAATTTTTCAAATTTCATCTAATTCACTTCAGCTCATATACAAGTGCCTAATATGCATATAATAAAAACAAAACAGTCTCTCCACCGTGCCCCTGCCTCCAATTTCAAATTTGAAATCCTAGTTTCATCACTGTCACTACACCATTTTAAGGTATTTGTAACTCAGATTAGCAACGGCAGAAGCGCCGTTGCTAATTTTCCATTGCTAATTTCGGTTGGAAATTTTTTGCAACGGCATGATGTTGTTGCTAATTTCGCAACGGCGAATAAGAAGTTGCGATTAGCAACTGCAGGGTCTTCAAGCGTGCGAAATACGCGTGTGGTCGGGAACACTAGGGCTTGTAAATACACCCAAGTCAAAGTTTGGTCAAGTTATATGGTTTTTGTTTCCACCCTTTAGATTAAGCAGTGGTCGGGCTTATCTTTGTAGGAGCGGAATATCACAGCAAATAATAACTTACGAAATTGTGGAGAGAAAATACATTTTGGGAGCAAGAAGGACATTTTGCGAGCAAAGGAAGCCACGAAGGTTCGCAAGATAATCTTCAAATCCGAAATGGCGGGACAACACAACTGTCATCTATTGTAAAATCATATAAATAGCCATTTAGGCATGAGAAGTGGGAGAGACACATTTTGAGAGAGAGGATAATTTTAGGAGGAGAGAGAAAATGTTAGGAGAGATTTATTTTCTTTATCATCTTCTTCCCCAAAATTCTAGAGCTCCAAATATTCATTAATGGAGTCTCAATTGTGAAATCATGTAATCACATACAATCACTAGTGAAGCACCGTGGATGTAGATCACATTGATCGAACCACGTAAAAATCTTTATGTCTCTTTATAATTTTAGTACCTTAATTCTTAGTTTCATATCAAATTAATTAGGTTTAGGAATCATTTTAATGGATTCTAATGAGGGTGTAGTTGTGAGATAATCCGCAACTACATAATTGGCGCTAGAAACAGGGACTAACCTTGTTGGTTCAAGAAAATTCGAAAAATTGGTTATTGATGGTGATGAATTGTACCGGATCTATGAGTCTTGAAGACAGAAATGGAAGTTCTTTTATTGGCATCTTCAAACAACAAACACATTAGTAGTAGTTCAGGAAGAGAGATGTGGATATGGAGAAATCGTCAAGCAAAATGAAATTTACACATGCTACGTCAACAATCACTTCCAAAAAGGACAAATTTCTTCTCACTTTTCTTATTCTTTGTTTCATTTTTCAAAATTTGGGAATTTCAAAACATAAATTGAAAAATAAATTTTTTGCGATCTAAACTTTGATTTTTGTAGAAATTTGATTTATTGTGGAAATCTTGAATTTAAAAATGTTTTTCTATTTTAATTTGTAGTAACGAAACTTCGTTTTACAAATTTGTTTAATGAATTTCTAAAAAGGTCAAACTTCGAGATTTTCTGTTGATTAGAAATTTACATTTCGCAAAAAACAAAATTAAAAAGATTTTATTGAAAGTTTTCATTCTTCGTAGGGATAAATTATTCATCTTAATACCATACATCTTACTAACCAAATTCATTGATCGTTTTCATTCTGTGAAGTTCACTTTTGCGATTGTTAGAGTCCTTTTTACTAGGATGGGAGAAATAACATTTATGACTAAAAATTTATGTGAGATTGACAGTGAATTGTTTCTTACGATATTAAGCCAATTTGCGAGAGGGTATACAGGAAGGAGATGAAGGGAAAATAGAAAAATGAAACCAATCAAAGAACGCAAAGGAGAAATTACATTTCTATGAAAGCACCCCTACTCACGAAGCATATAAAGCTCAATTCTCCAAAGCCCACATTCATATCTATTACCTTACAGCAGCAAGTCAATGGCACCTTAAAGAACCTGCGAGCATAACCAATATGGATAAAACACATGCGAAGAGAAATGAAGTCCTGGATAAAAGAAGAGAAGTTAATAAATAAACAAACTTGTGAAGAATGCTGCAACAGTATAGATTTGCGAAGCAACAATATTAGACTTGCGAATATTAATTTGCGAATCTTCGTAAGCCTATTTTGTATGAGAAGTTAATGGATCCTGTGAAGAGGAGCTCAAGAGATGGAAAGTATAGGAAGAAGATATACAGTGACCTGCATCAGTGCTGTGTAGATGACGCGAAGAAGATATAGGATCATGAACAAGTCACAAAAACTTATCACATTAAAAAGGAAACACAGAAGACATACAAGTAAAGAAGTTAGTATAGGAAGGAAAGAAATATAAAATGCACAGAAGAGCTAAAAAAGGGCTATGCAACAATTCAGTTTGAACAACAAGGAAGGATTTTGCGAAGAAATATCATTCCAAGGAAGGAACCATCTATACAAAAAAGAAGTTAATGCAGAGAAGGGTAGGGATACACAGGACTTCTCTGCGAAGAAGAAACCAAACGGGAGAAGTTCGCAAGCCTTTCTACGAAGTTCGTAAGAATAAGCATATAGAGAGATAAGCAGCAATGACAGTAAAAAAAAAAAAAAAGGGGAAGGAGAACCAGTAGAGGATACTGAGAATGAATAAAACAGAGCGTGAGGAGCAGGGAAAATTAATCAACATTGATGAACAATTCTTTGAGAAGAACAAAATACGAAAAGAGAAAACTTGGTGAATTAAGGTTTCAACATGGAGTGTTCATTTCGCAGACAACGGACATCACATTTAGTTGCCAACAAAGAATGAAGACAACAAATATCTTGATATGTAAGAGGAAAAGTCAACACATCGTAACCCAACAGGAAAAGAATGACGTTTTCATTTCAACAGGAAAAGAGATTTTTACTTCAACAGGACGTCTCTACACTTTCATGTATCGTAGAACAGGACATTTTCAAATGGATAACCTATGAAAAGAGTTTCAACAGGACGTTTTCATTTCAACAGGAAAAGAGGATAACCTCCGTCATTGCGAGCTCACAAGGTGAATTGATCAAAACGTACAAGATGTTCATTTACTTCGTGCAAATTATTACTTCGCAAGATTTTTGGATATTTCACAAGAAGAAAGTGGGAGATTATTTCGCAAGAAATGGCAAGTCATATACTTCGCAAGAGACAATAACAATCCGTAAAAAGGTAAGTACCATTTCCTTGAATATTTATTTTACAGAAGACAAAAGATTTTTGATGTTATCTACCAAAAGCGATATACTCGCAAGATTTCTACAATTTATAAAATTTCAAAACATTTCAAAGATTTTTTAGATTGGTGAAAAATGACACAATCGCAAGATTCAAAAATGAGTTTATCGCAAAAATTTAACGATCTCAAAATTTTCAAAGACTTCAAAATTACAAAAAATAGAGAAAATTAAATTCCTATATTTCTATAGAACAATTTTGATTAATACTTCTCATACTTTTCATACTTCTTATACTAAAAATTTCATGAAAACATTCAACATTTTATGTACATGAAAAATTTACGATGAATTTTTAAAAGGCGAAAAAATACCTCCATTTACGATTAACTTGCGAATAAAAGACCGCAATTTGTGATCAGCCTCCAAAAAAGAAAGAGAGCCGCAGAAAATTTTATACAGGCAAACCTTTGTGGCGTACACCCTAGTTCGCGAAGCTATATTTCGTAAGAGGAAAAGTCCTAAAGTACGTCATTTAAGGGGGTACCAATAACGTGGATAAGGGTAACCGGAACACCACCAAGGGCCCTTAGTACATGGTAAAAAGTTTGGGGTACAACCCAATAATGGGATACCTATCCGGGTTAGACACCTTGGATTCTCACCTAATCTAGCGACATTACGCAATATAAAATGCGGTGTAAGAGGATTTAGGTTGGGCGACTAAGGCATACTGTCTTTCCCAAGAAGTGCAGAAAACGATCAAGGCGCCGAGGTACACGGTTGAGTCAAGAGTGCCGGGTGAGGTTGAACCACATCTGCCATTTTTGACAAGTCTTGGCAAATGATGCACTTGGCCCAAAGATACCCCTAGGGTGCAACCTCGTAACTATAAGACCTATAGGCAAAAAGGATAAGAGGTTGCGATCAAAAGCAAGTTGTTGAAGAACCGGATGGGAAGAGCTAACCTTGTATGGTCGATGTACGCTTCCTTGAAGGGGAAACCAGGGGAAGATAAAGGGAAGCACCCTCCATTAGGGAGCTGATACGTGCTATAAGACGCAAATGTCACGAGGCTTCTTGTTTTCGAAAACATAAAGGCTTGTCATATTTGTGCAACAAATGAAGTTCTGCGAGCCTTCTAAAAAAAAAAAAAAAAAAAAAAGAAGAAAGAAAGAAAAGAATAAAGAACTCGCAGAACATAATAAAGAAGTTAAGATGAGATCAATGGGTCACTACATGAAAGTGTAGAGACGTCCTGCGATTTCATCGCAAGACGACAATGTCATGGGGCTTTATGTTCGCATGAATATTTAGGCCTGTCATATTGTCGCAACAATTCCTGAAGAGGCTAAAATACTATTCAAAGAAGTTAAGATGAGATCAATGGGTTTTTGCATGAAAGTGTAAGAACGTCCTGCGATTTCATCGCAAGACGATAATGTCACGAGGTTGTATGTTCGTAAGAATGTTCAGACTTGTCATATTATCGCAAATACAAAAGTTTACTACAAAAGAGGTGGCAAAATAAGACCTTTACTTAGGAAGGCATGATAAGACCACAGCAACTAATGAAATTCATTACAATCATTGAAGAAATTATACAATAATATACATCATGAAGTTTTGAAGAGAAGACAACTTCGTCAAGATCATTGAAGAATTTTGAAGAGAATATATATCAAAGAAGACAATTCCATCAAGATCATTGAAGAATTTTGAAGACAATATATATCAAAGAAGACAATTCCATCAATATCATTGAAGAATTTTTACAAGAATATATATCATGAATTCATAGCAAAAGAGGCGATTTCATTCGCGATCAAAGACGAATTTATATAAGAAAATACACAAATAAACTTACGAAGATAATTATATGAATAGAGGCAATTCAAAGATATATCAATTTTACCGCAGCAAAATGAGCTAAGTAACACAAACATTAGCTATGCATTATAATAGATAAGTATTCACATCATACAAGCATCATACTTGCATCATACAAGCATCATATTTGCATCATACAAGCATCATACTCGCATCATTCAAGCATCATAAATGCATTGCATAAACATTTCATGGCATAAGAATCGCATACGCATTTCATAACATAATCATTACATAAATATTATATTCGCACAAGTATTGTACAAAATTTTACAGGAAAATACCACGAAACTTCGCAGAAAAGTTCATAATTCGCAGGACTATTCAAAGTTCGTAACACTATAATCGCAACATTATATTCGCAACACTATGTTCGTAACACTATATTCGTAATAGTACATTCGCAACAGTATGATTCGCAACAGTATGTTCGCAATAGTACATTCGCAACAAGTATGATTCGCAACAAGATGTTAGACACTATTCTAAAGTTCAAAATGCTGTGAGAAAAACTCGGGAATTCGTAGAAATATTCAGAAGATAACAGGGGTTACCACTTGAGGCAAGAGGCAACATAACAATAGAGATGCAATTTAATTATTCAACATTTTCTCAAGAATTCTCCTTCATAGATAAAGAACAGAGGCAACTATGGATACCCAAGAAAATATTTGATGTTCTTTATCTTCTCAGCAAGAATCCTCACCAAAAGTGGAATAATAATTTCACATGAACAGAGGCAATATTTATCACTCTCATCAAGGATATTTTATACTTCTTATATAATTCGAGGATTAAATACTTCTTATACTTCTTAAGGATATTTCATACTTCATATATAATTCGAGGATTAAATACTTCTTATACTTCTTAAGGATACTACATACTTCTTATATATTTCGAGGATTAAGTACTTCTTATACTTCTTCAAGGATATTTTATATTTCTTATACTTCATACTTCGCAAGATGATACTTCTAATTACTTCTTAAAGCTTCAGAACTTCGCAAAAGAATAGAGGCAAGTATATACTTTTTGAGTTTGATATTCTTTAGCTCGTTCCTTCATCAACAAAGATCAAAGACTACTCCAACAACCACAACAATTGATTTTTTCTTAAAGATCGCTCTTCAAGCAATATTCAAGAAAAAAGAGGCAAGATGTAGGAGCGGAATATCACAGCAAATAATAACTTACGAAATTGTGGAGAGAAAATACATTTTTGAGCAAAGAATATTTTGGACAGAAGGACATTTTGCGAGCAAAGGAAGCCACGAAGGTTCGCAAGATAATCTTCAAATCCGAAATGGCGGGACAACACAACTGTCATCTATTGTAAAATCATATAAATAGCCATTTAGGCATGAGAAGTGGGAGAGACACATTTTGAGAGAGAGGATAATTTTAGGAGGAGAGAGAAAATGTTAGGAGAGATTTATTTTCTTTATCATCTTCTTCCCCAAAATTCTAGAGCTCCAAATATTCATTAATGGAGTCTCAATTGTGAAATCATGTAATCACATACAATCACTAGTGAAGCACCGTGGATGTAGATCACATTGATCGAACCACGTAAAAATCTTTGTGTCTCTTTATAATTTTAGTACCTTAATTCTTAGTTTCATATCAAATTAATTAGGTTTAGGAATCATTTTAATGGATTCTAATGAGGGTGTAGTTGTGAGATAATCCGCAACTACATAATTGGCGCTAGAAACAGGGACTAACCTTGTTGGTTCAAGAAAATTCGAAAAATTGGTTATTGATGGTGATGAATTGTACCGGATCTATGAGTCTTGAAGACATAAATGGAAGTTCTTTTATTGGCATCTTCAAACAACAAACACATTAGTAGTAGTTCAGGAAGAGAGATGTGGATATGGAGAAATCGTCAAGCAAAATGAAATTTACACAGGCTACGTCAACAATCACTTCCAAAAAGGACAAATTTCTTCTCACTTTTCTTATTCTTTGTTTCATTTTTCAAAATTTGGGAATTTCAAAACATAAATTGAAAAATAAATTTTTTGCGATCTAAACTTTGATTTTTGTAGAAATTTGATTTATTGTGGAAATCTTGAATTTAAAAATGTTTTGCTACGAATTTGTAGTAACGAAACTTCGTTTTACAAATTTGTTTAATGAATTTCTAAAAAGGTCAAACTTCGAGATTTTCTGTTGATTAGAAATTTACATTTCGCAAAAACAAAATTAAAAAGATTTTATTGAAAGTTTTCATTCTTCGTAGGGATAAATTATTCATCTTAATACCATACATCTTACTAACCAAATTCATTGATCGTTTTCATTCTGTGAAGTTCACTTTTACGATTGTTAGAGTCCTTTTTACTAGGATGGGAGAAATAACATTTATGACTAAAAATTTATGTGAGATTGACAGTGAATTGTTTCTTACGATATTAAGCCAATTTGCGAGAGGGTATACAGGAAGGAGATGAAGGGAAAATAGAAAAATGAAACCAATCAAAGAACGCAAAGGAGAAATTACATTTCTATGAAAGCACCCCTACTCACGAAGCATATAAATCTCAATTCTCCAAAGCCCACATTCATATCTATTACCTTACAGCAGCAAGTCAATGGCACCTTAAAGAACCTGCGAGCATAACCAATATGGATAAAACACATGCGAAGAGAAATGAAGTCCTGGATAAAAGAAGAGAAGTTAATAAATAAACAAACTTGTGAAGAATGCTGAAACAGTATAGATTTGCGAAGCAATAATATTAGACTTGCGAATATTAATTTGCGAATCTTCGTAAGCCTATTTTGTATGAGAAGTTAATGGATCCTGTGAAGAGGAGCTCAAGAGATGGAAAGTATAGGAAGAAGATATACAAAGTGACTCGCATCGGTCTTTGTGTAGATGACGCGAAGAAGATATAGGATCATGAACAAGTCACAAAAACTTATCACATTAAAAAGGAAACACAGAAGACATACAAGTAAAGAAGTTAGTATAGGAAGGAAAGAAATATAAAATGCACAAAGAGCTAAAAAGGGCTATGCAACAATTTAGTTTGAACAAGCAAGGAAGGATTTTGCGAAGAAATATCATTCAAGGAAGGAACCATCTATACAAAAAAGAAGTTAATGCGAGAGAAGGGTAGGGATACAGGGACGTCTGCGAAGAAGAAACCAAACGGGAGAAGTTCGCAAGCCTTTCTACGAAGTTCGTAAGAATAAGCATATAGAGAGATAAGCAAAGCAATGATGGTAAAAAAAAAAAAAAAAAGGGAAGGAGAACCAGTAGAGGATACTGAGAATGAATAAAACAGAGCGTGAGGAGCAGGGAAAATTAATCAACATTGATGAACAGTTGCTGAGAAGAACAAAATACGAAAAGAGAAAACTTGGTGAATTAAGGTTTCAACATGGAGTGTTCATTTCGCAGACAACGGACATCACATTTAGTTGCCAACAAAGAATGAAGACAACAAATATCTTGATATGTAAGAGGAAAAGCCAACACATCGTAACCCAACAGGAAAAGAAGGACGTTTTCATTTCAACAGGAAAAGAGATTTTTACTTCAACAGGACGTCTCTACACTTTCATGTATCGCAGAACAGGACATTTTCAAATGGATAACCTATGAAAAGAGTTTCAACATGACGTTTTCATTTCAACAGGAAAAGAGGATAACCTCCGTCATTGCGAGCTCACAAGGTAAATTGATCAAAACGTACAAGATGTTCATTTACTTCGTGCAAATTATTACTTCGCAAGATTTTTGGATATTTCACAAGAAGAAAGTGGGAGATTATTTCGCAAGAAATGGCAAGTCATATACTTCGCAAGAGACAATAACAAGCCGTAAAAAGGTAACTACCATTTCCTTGAATATTTATTTTACAGAAGACAAAAGATTTTTGATGTTATCTACCAAAAGCGATATACTCGCAAGATTTCTACAATTTATAAAATTTCAAAACATTTCAAAGATTTTTTAGATTGGTGAAAAACGACACAATCGCAAGATTCAAAAATGAGTTTATCGCAAAAATTTAACGATCTCAAAATTTTCAAAGACTTCAAAATTACAAAAAATAGAGAAAATTAAATTCCTATATTTCTATAGAACAATTTTGATTAATACTTCTCATACTTTTCATACTTCTTATACTAAACATTTCATGAAAACATTCAACATTTTATGTACATGAAAAATTTACGATGAATTTTTAAAAGGCGAAAAAATACCTCCATTTACAATTAACTTGCGAATAAAAGACCGCAATCTGTGATCAGCCTCCAAAAAAGAAAGAGAGCCGCAGAAAATTTTATACAGGCAAACCTTTGTGGCGTACACCCTAGTTCGCGAAGCTATATTTTGTAAGAGGAAAAGTCCTAAAGTACGTCATTTAAGGGGGTACCTATAACGTGGATAAGGGTAACCGGAACACCACCAAGGGCCCTTAGTACATGGTAAAAAGTTTGGGGTACAACCCAATAATGGGGTACCTATCCGGGTTAGACACCTTGGATTCTCACCTAATCTAGCGACATTACGCAATATAAAATGCGGTGTAAGAGGATTTAGGTTGGGCGACTAAGGCATACTGTCTTTCCCAAGAAGTGCAGAAAACGATCAAGGCGCCGAGGTACACGGTTGAGTCAAGAGTGTCGGGTGAGGTTGAACCACATCTGCCATTTTTGACAAGTCTTGGCAAATGATGCACTTGGCCCAAAGATACCCCCTAGGGTGCAACCTCGTAATTATAAGACCTATAGGCAAAAAGGATAAGAGGTTGCGATCAAAAGCTGGTTGTTGGAAGAACCGGATGGGAAGAGCTAACCTTGTATGGTCGATGTACGCTTCCTTGAAGGGGAAACCAGGGGAAGATAAAGGGCAGCACCCTCCATTAGGGAGATGATACGTGCTATAAGACGCAAATGTCACGAGGCTTCTTGTTTTCGAAAACATAAAGGCTTGTCATATTTGTGCAACAAATGAAGTTCTGCGAGCCTTCTAAAAAAAAAAAAAAAGAAGAAGAAAGAAAGAAAAGAATAAAGAACTCGCAGAACATAATAAAGAAGTTAAGATGAGATCAATGGGTCACTACATGAAAGTGTAGAGACGTCCTGCGATTTCATCGCAAGACGACAATGTCATGGGGCTTTATGTTCGCAAGAATATTTAGGCCTGTCATATTGTCGCAACAATTCCTGAAGAGGCTAAAATACTATTCAAAGAAGTTAAGATGAGATCAATGGGTTTTTGCATGAAAGTGTAAGAACGTCCTGCGATTTCATCGCAAGACGATAATGTCACGAGGTTGTATGTTCGTAAGAATGTTCAGACTTGTCATATTATCGCAAATACAAAAGTTTACTACAAAAGAGGTGGCAAAATAAGACCTTTACTTAGGAAGGCATGATAAGACCACATCAACTAATGAAATTCATTACAATCATTGAAGAAATTATACAATAATATACATCATGAAGTTTTGAAGAGAAGACAACTTCGTCAAGATCATTGAAGAATTTTGAAGAGAATATATATCAAAGAAGACAATTCCATCAAGATCATTGAAGAATTTTGAAGAGAATATATATCAAAGAAGACAATTCCATCAATATCATTGAAGAATTTTTACAAGAATATATATCATGAATTCATAGCAAAAGAGGCGATTTCATTCGCGATCAAAGACGAATTTATATAAGAAAATACACAAATAAACTTACGAAGATAATTATATGAATAGAGGCAATTCAAAGATATATCAATTTTACCGCAGCAAAATGAGCTAAGTAACACAAACATTAGCTATGCATTATAATAGATAAGTATTCACATCATACAAGCATCATACTTGCATCATACAAGCATCATATTTGCATCATACAAGCATCATACTCGCATCATTCAAGCATCATATTTGCATCATAAATGCATTGCATAAACATTTCATGGCATAAGAATCGCATACGCATTTCATAACATAATCATTACATAAATATTATATTCGCACAAGTATTGTACAAAATTTTACAGGAAAATACCACGAAACTTCGCAGAAAAGTTCATAATTCGCAGGACTATTCAAAGTTCGTAACACTATAATCGCAACATTATATTCGCAACACTATGTTCGTAACACTATATTCGTAATAGTACATTCGCAAACAAGATATGATTCGAAGTAAGATGTTCGCAAAGACTATTCGAGAAGTTCGAAATGCATGAGAAAAACTCAGGAATTCGTAGAAATATTCAGAAGATAACAGGGTTACCACTTGAGGCAGAGGCAACATAACAATAGAGATGCAATTTAATTATTCAACATTTTCTCAAGAATTCTCCTTCATAGATAAAGAACAGAGGCAACTATGGATACCCAAGAAAATATTTGATGTTCTTTATCTATGAAGGAGAATCCTCACCAAAAGTGGAATAATAATTTCACATGAACAGAGGCAATATTTATCACTCTCATCAAGGATATTTTATACTTCTTATATAATTCGAGGACTAAATACTTCTTATACTTCTTAAGGATATTTCATACTTCATATATAATTCGAGGATTAAATACTTCTTATACTTCTTAAGGATACTACATACTTCTTATATATTTCGAGGATTAAGTACTTCTTATACTTCTTCAAGGATATTTTATATTTCTTATACTTCATACTTCGCAAGATGATACTTCTAATTACTTCTTAAAGCTTCCAGTAACTTCGCAAAAGAATAGAGGCAAGTATATACTTTTTGAGTTTGATATTCTTTAGCTCGTTCCTTCATCAACAAAGATCAAAGACTACTCCAACAACCACATCAAGTGATTTTTTCTTAAAGATCGCTCTTCAAGCAATATTCAAGAAAAAAGAGGCAAGATGTAGGAGCGGAATATCACAAACAAATAATAACTTACGAAATTGTGGAGAGAAAATACATTTTACAAAGAATATTTTGCGAGCAAGAAGGACATTTTGCGAGCAAAGGAAGCCACGAAGGTTCGCAAGATAATCTTCAAATCCGAAATGGCGGGACAACACAACTGTCATCTATTGTAAAATCATATAAATAGCCATTTAGGCATGAGAAGTGGGAGAGACACATTTTGAGAGAGAGGATAATTTTAGGAGGAGAGAGAAAATGTTAGGAGAGATTTATTTTCTTTATCATCTTCTTCCCCAAAATTCTAGAGCTCCAAATATTCATTAATGGAGTCTCAATTGTGAAATCATGTAATCACATACAATCACTAGTGAAGCACCGTGGATGTAGATCACATTGATCGAACCACGTAAAAATCTTTATGTCTCTTTATAATTTTAGTACCTTAATTCTTAGTTTCATATCAAATTAATTAGGTTTAGGAATCATTTTAATGGATTCTAATGAGGGTGTAGTTGTGAGATAATCCGCAACTACAATCTTTCCATTCTCATTTTTCTTTATCTCATTTCTCAGCCACAAAATTTTTCCTTTCTTTCATTCTGGATCTGCAGCTCTGAAGAACTTCTATTCTCCGCCTGCGTCAATTCTAAAATTGATTCTGTTATGTGAGATTGTGATGAACACGAGCTGATGTAACAAATATGGGATTGGAATGGAGTTCAGTTGTAACTAGAATTGATAAAGAACAACTCTGGTGATACTGTTATCGGTCGGGGAGAAGAAAACTAGGGTTTGGTAGAGGAAATAGAAGAATTAGTGAGAATAGTTGAGTGGCATGGATAATTGGTGGATGTAGTAGCCTCAAATCAAAGAAAAAACAAGATAGGGTGGACGAATTTAGAAATTAGGGTTAGGGTTTCGTAGGAAGAATTTAGAAAAGCTTTGGAAGATGAAATTGGAGTTTAAGAGAAATATTATAGGCGAGATTGAAGTGAATTAGAGAATAAGGTTGAAGAAAAGAAATCTGAGTTAGGGTTTCTGAAGTTTATTAGAGCATTGACGTGAAATTGAAGATGAAATATGACAGTTGATGAAGGCCAAGAGCAAGAGAGAAAATTATATCAACCAGAAGAGGTAATTCAGATAATTAAAATTATGGTTTATTAATAACTTTGTTAGATTGGGTATAATTGATAGTAGGGAGTTCAATTTTAGTTTAATTGTGAAATTTAGGGTCACAGATTTGGGGGAAAAGAAGAATCTTACCCGAGACATCAATTTCTGAATCTCTCAATTATCCTTATCCAGGTTTGTAACGATTCCTTGTTTGCTTTTCGTTGATTAACATAACCCTAAGTTTATTTTCTTTGTTGAAAGACTAAATTGTGTTAGATAATTTAATTATAGATCAAAAATGTCGTTGGGGAAGACCAAGAATGAAGCAAATAACAGTATAGCTGAAACCGTTATTTCTGATGTTGGTAGAAAAAAGAGTTCATGTGGTTATTGTAAATCATCTTCCCGTTCCAGTGTTACTCATGGTTAGTTTCAATCAATTTCTAGTACTTTTTTTTGTCTGTAATTGTTGTTATTTTAGTAATGGATGATTTGAAGAAGGTTTTTAAATTTCCGTCTAACCTTTTCAATTACTATTGTTTGCGAATACCCTGTGGAGAAAAAGAGGTGAAATTAAGAGGCAAATCCTAATACCTCCTGACTTTCTACTGGCTTCTTATGTTAATGATGTTTATAGTCATTTTTATTGATGCCATGTTTTATTTTTACATTTTGTTTGTAGGAAAGTGAGCGTCAGTGTGAGGAGCTGGTTACACAAGAACCTGAGTCTACGAGGCCACTCCTTATTTTCACATTTTTTTTCTTTCCATGTGATATTGTAGTCATGAAATTCATTAATAAGGATTTGTACACCCGCTTAAATTATGGTTAGAGGAGGATGAGCTTTGAGCTTTGTCTATTTAATGAATGCTTGCAGGAGACTAACTTCTAGAAGGGAAGAAGCTTGGGCTAATGTGGAGCGATCCCTAACTCCAGGCTCCAGGTCATTTAAGTTCTTGGATTATTCTTTGGAGGCCTTATATGCGAGCATCATTCTAGGGTCTCTGTTCTGGGCTTACATATACTAATTGATAGGAGGCGAGAGGCCAAAGCAAGCGAACAATCATGTAGGATGTCTGCCTCTCATCTGCTATGGAATTCTATCATGATGCCAGAGATGTTTTATTTCTGTATGAAGCAATCATGCTTGTGAAGGTATGTATACAATGCAATTCCTCTAATTACACTTCAAAATGATAATTTTGCTTTTCCCCATTTCCCAAATGATGGAAAAGAGTTGGAAAAGACAAATTTAGTGTTGTTTCCAGAGTTATACTCATTAGTGAGCCATAACAAAGTATTTCCATTCTGTTTATATCTTCAAAAGGTTTTTTGGATAAATTAAAGGAAATCCGCATCTTGAGAAGTAGTTTACAATCATTGAAAAGAATATTTGAGTATGTAAAGAATATTTTCATTGAAATTTTTGGTGCTTGTCATGTATCACTGCAAATACATTAGTTAGTCTTATAGTTTTCTTATCTCTAACTGTAGCTAGAGAAGCATCTTGATAATGTCACCCAAATTGCCGCACTCGTCCACAACGATTGTCTTTTTCTTGATCAGGAGGTTCTTGGGCTTGCCTTTGAGGTATATCTAACCACTTATATCTCAATACTATCGTTCTTGTACCCAGTATTATTGTGTACTTTAATCAATTCACAATTAGAAAAATTATGTTTATTTGTTTAATGATTAAGCTTAATAAATGATAAACTTAGCACCGAGCCTTAAAAGCATCTAAGTGTTTGGTCCTACTACTGTCTCCTTACTCTTTTAGTATAAGACTACTTAAAATGCATAAGTGACTTAAGTTTTATGGGCATATATGTATATTTTTGTACAACTAAAGGTACAGTGATGCTTGAGTCAAGATTAGAAGAACATATAGATATCACGTTGATGGAGATGATCAAAATTGAGATCTTGTAGAAAAAATTTGTGGATGGTTATGAGAAACTGAATATAATGGAATTTCCAGTGTTCAGGTTCAGGGTTTTTAGGAAGTTTAATTTTTTTTCTCAAAGTTGATGTTTGACCCGCCAGTAATATACTTGGGTTTGAAGACCTTTATTATTTCAATTGTCCCTCTCATCCTAATCCTACTATTATCTATTTCCTCTCTCAAGGATTCCTCTTACGATTGAAGTCATTTTGTTTTACTAATCTATGCATCAAAATATGTTTTCCTTCTACACTGATGCAGTTATGGATGCGTCTTCTTCTTATTTTTCTTTATGTTGCTTGAATACAGGTTGCACGCACAAGCTCTCACACTGGCAGCATTAGCAGGAGCCGCGGTTATCGAGTATTATGACCACAAGTCAGGATCCAATGCATAACGTTATGCAAAGTTCATTCCTATAATGGAACACTCACATACACATAAATATTGAAGCCAAAAAAACATGATGTGCCAAGTCAGGAGCCAAAGCAGAACGTTATGAAAAGTTCATTCATAAAGATTAAATGAGAAATGATTCAAAAGCATATTTTTAAGGAGTGGACAATAAATTAGATAGATCAAAATCCTGTCTTATATACCATTGTACTTTATTGGCTCACCAAATTATTGTTGCTTGTTCATGCCTGTAGGTATCAGCTGTATCGAAACAAGTTGGGATGCGAGAAATGGGCGTTAATGATGGTGATTTTTATGATGATGATGGTGGAGGCTTGGTTAGTTATGATCACTTTTTATTTTCCTTTTTAAAGACTAATTTATCGATAGTGGCATGAAGCTGTTTTCAATGATGTCATTCTTGAATTAACCAATGGTAAATCTGAACACTTGATGCATGGCTAATTATTGGTACCTGATATTTAGTTTCTTTCCATGTACAATCTTTGAATGCCCGCTCTAAAGCCATTCTCATGCAAAAGTTAGATCGAAGTGGCATCGCATCAAGGTTAGTTGCTGAGTAGCTTTTATGTAAAGGTATTGATATGTGGACTAATCATTTATTTTCGTGTGGCAGATGGAGATAATCCGGTACTTGAGGAAGCATGCACGGACAATAGCAGGGAAGTCTCGGCTGTTTATAAATTCTTTTGCCAAAATCTAGGGTTTAGTCTTTTGTTTGTGACCTCAGTACTGAAACATCTAATTGGTTATTATACAGGTATTTGGGATTAAGTCAAAAAGCAGTACTCTAGTGATATTTTAGCAAAGAATTGAATCTACGTATAATTAGATGAGGAAATTGGTTAAAGGCAAAGTCTCGTGATATTTACGGTGATATTTTAGTCTTTCTTTCCTGTTTTTCAATGCCTATGTCGGTTGACACAAACTAGGTTACCCCTCCATTTATGAACATCAACATAGATCAAATATTTTATGTCGGTCACAACATACATAAGTTACTTGTGTACATTTGTATCAACTGAAGAATCCTTTATTTTATAATAAAATTATCTGGTGGTGATTCTCAACTACATTTGTATCTTTTTTGTATTGCCATTGTAGTTTGTATATCTATTTGGATGTTGAATATGGGGAACTGGGCAATTGCAGGGGGGGGAATTTGGGGTAATGAATTTTGACTAGGTCAATAGAATGGGACTTGACCTTTTTTTTTGAGGTTGCAAAAGATTAGCAACATCAGGGCTATGTTGCTAAAATAGAACCAGAACCAATACAGTAGAACCAGAACCAACAATATCTGGTTCTGGGTAGTGGTATTCCTGTAATTAGCAACATATTAGCAACAATATACTACTGTTGCTAATAAAAAAATTCTCAACGGCAACGACCATTGCGAATGTCCGTTGCTGACCAAGATTCGCAACAAAGCTTATGCCGTTGCTAAAAATTGCGACATCGTGTTTAGCAAGAGCGAAGTCCCGTTGCGACCCCGTTTAGCAACATCTATTGTATGTTGCTATATCCTTAAAATGGTGTAGTGTGTTCATGGCCGTCCTATTTTATTCTCTTCCACTGATCCTTTGTGCTTTACTGCAGTTTATAGATGAAAAGGAGGATTTTCTATTTCAGTATGAACTACTAGGTTGCTGGAATAAAGATAATAGTGATCTTGAAATCTATCCGCGCAGGAAAAAAAGGGGGTGTCTATTAGTTTGTTCACACTTATTTTTTGGTGCCTAGGAAGTTTGTTTTGCAATCATATTTGTTTCTTTGTTCATAATGAGTAGAATGATTTTTGTAATTATGTCTGTATGAATTGTAAGTTGCGAGAATGTTCGACGGATTGAAAAATCCAAGATTGCAGGCATGTATTTCAGGTTTGGTTGTTGTATTGCAGGCATGTGTTTCAGGTTTAATTGTGAATGCATGTGTTTCAGGTTTAATTGTGCAGGCCTGTAAACTAGAAGCCCATGTCCATGAGAATGACCTGGACTGTCCATTTTTTTAATTGTAATTGAAATAATTGTCACAGATATAATTGTGACGAAAAATGCGAAGAAAAAACACGTGTCATCATCTTAATTCTGTTACAAATGAGAGTAACAGTTTAAACGTTACAATAATAGTGACAAAAAGATGACAGGTGTCCATAGTGAATTTGTTGCAAAAATTATGCAACACTTATATGTGTTATTGTAATTGTAAGAAAATGTGACACGTGGAAAAAATAAATTGTTGCCTACGTGGCGGCGTATGACACGTGTCATTACCGAATTGTTGCAAAGTGAGAATAACAATTAAACCTGTTATAATTATTGTGACAAATGTGCAACGTGTCGCTATTTTAAAATTAGGTTAATTGTTACGATTAATTATTGTAACAGTTTATAACTGTGATTGTAACCCAAGTTTGTCACAGTTAAAACTGTTGCAAAAAAAAATAACAAAAAAATAATATTTCGTTTTAATCACGGCGTATATGTGTTACAAATTTTTTTAGTAACGGATATACCCTGTGACAAAATCCGGGATTTGGTGTAGTGAGTTCATGAATTGATTCGAGTGAATCACATCGTTTTTGCTTCGATTGTGTCTTGTGTAGTACATAAAGATCTAAGAAATTGAACAACTCTCTAACTAGTTCATTTGAGTCATTTGGACTAGTTATGGCGAAGAAGAATATGGTTGATATGAAAGTTATCATATGGCTAACCATTTGATTAACTATTGTTTAACCAACTAATGTACAAGTTTGGGTACGGTTTTCACAAGCCTACAAACGTGCATTACATGTGTGTATAACAACATATGTTTTCGATCTAACGGTTGATAAATATTAGCTTGAATCTAATCATGTTTTCATCTAACGGTGAATATTAAATGCTTTGTTACTAATCTAACATTGATTGCAAACCCTGATTTGAAAGACTATATAAGGGAGAACTCTAACAACTTGGAAACCTAATCCCCACATATTCTGTGTGATACTAGTTTGCTAAGCTAGAGTATATTTTCCTTTAACCTTTGGTTTTCTTCTTTTAAAACCAGGTTAACGACTTAAAGACTTCATTGGGATTGTGAAGCCAGACCGATACTACTTTTCTTGTAGTTGTGTGATCTGATCTTGCATCTTCTATCGTACAAGTACAATTGTAATAATTGGTTTGAGATTTCTATCTCCAATAGGCAAGATATAAAAGTAGTCACAAACACTTCGCCTCATCGTTTGTGATTCCTTAATAATCTTCTTTGTTGTGTTGATTAAGTTTATTGTGAGGTGATTGATAAAACTGAGTTGTTCTTCGGGAATATAAGTCTGGTTTTATCAATTGGTTCCTGTTTACCTTGATTTATCAAAAGACAGAACAAAACTCATAGGTTTATTCGTGGGAGATGAATTTATCTATCCTTGTAGACTTTTTTGTGTGATACATATTTGTTTATTAAAGTCTTCAACTTTGGGTCGTAGCAACTAAGGGTGCACACGGTACGGTTCGGCTCGGTTCTTGCCAAGACCGTGTACCTATACCTCCCTAGACTCGGTTCCAAAATTTTGGACCGGTACCTTACCATGTACCTCGGTTCCGGTACTGTTCGGGACCAGTACAGTACCAGGTACGGTTCCGGTACTATACTCGGTTCGAGAGAAAATTTCCAACATCGTTTTACATGTTTGATTATACCTGGGGTTATACCTTCTTGATTTCTTGGGGAGCAGGAACTTCTAAAGCCAAATCTTCTTATTCATCGGGATCATTACCAACAGCTTCATCATCATCATTGAATATTTCTTCATGTTCCCACTCATCGCCTATGAAGCATTAGCAGCAAATCAGTTTTAGAAAATTCAAACTGAAAATAAAACTTTTACTGCACGCGCATGCGTAAAGGCTAAAGTGACTTGAAAGACATCTTAAATCCTTTAGCAGCCACCAATTCTTACAATCAGGTTACACAGATTGGCCATAAAAGGCATAAATCTTAGACTAAAAAATCTATTAAACTCCAATTTAAGACTTTAAGTTAATGAATCCCGAAAAGCCTCAGGTGAGCCACAAACTATAGAGCCTAATCAAAAATATTATACGAATAGAACATCTCAAAACAGTAGGAACCTAGATAAAGAAAAAAGACTCATACCCTTCTCAATATCATCGTCACTCATGTCAAGATCACCTCCTCCTGGAACTTCTTCATCATCATCGCCATCTCTATTGTTGAGTCCTATTGGTAATCCTAGATATAACGGATATCAATAATCTACTACCCCTAAATTCTATGGTTAAAATTATTCGGTACAGACGGTACGGTTCGGCACGGGACTAGGTTAAGACCGTGTACCTGTACCTCCTTAGCCTCGGTTCCTATTTTTTGGACCGGTACATGTACCCCGTTCCTCGGTTCGGTACAAAATCAGGTACGGTTCCACCGGTTCCGGGACGGTCCGGCTCGGTTCCTGTGCACCCTTAGTAGCAACTCTTGGTTGTGGGTGAGATCATCTAAGGGAATCAAGTGCGCATTATCCTGCTAGGATCAGAGGCATATGAGCATTACTATACCTTGAATCAGTGTGAGATTGATTGGGGTTCAACTACAGTCCAGACCGAAGTTATCTTGGAGTACGCTAGTATCTGTGGTGGCTTAATACATTGTATGTTTAATCTGGACTACTTCCCAGGGTTTTTCTGCATTTGCGGTTTCCTCGTTACCAAAATTCTGGTGTCTGTGTTATTTCTTTTCCGCATTATACTTTGTTATATAATTGAAATAATACAGGTTGTGCGTTGTTCAATCAATTAGAATATCCGACCATCTTGGTTGTTGATTTAAATTGATTGACACTTGGATATTGGTCTTTGGTACCATCTGAGTTATCTCTCTTTGTAAAGACTCGCAGATTTCTATTTGCTTGAGTATAAATCAAATTGAGAGATTGAGATAATAACTCATTGAGATATTTTCTATTTATTGAGTCTGACTGTCTAGTTGATTCTCTAGAAAGTAACTCGGAGTTGTCCATACAGACTGCTAATCGAAATATTGGGTGTGGTTGTTAGACCCCCGCTTTTTCAATTGGTATCAGTTCCGGCAAACACGTTAAAGACCTTACAAGTCTGTGTTTGTAGTGATCTGATTATGGACGATACTATCTCTAATAACGTACCAGTTTATAAATTACTAGATGATTTTCGAATCTTAGATTCACCCGAGAGAATTTTCACATCCAGGTCAGTATCTAAACATTCTCTTAATATAGAACCTATTGAATTCTGGGAAACACGCCTAGAAGAATAGTTGGATGAACTTTCTGATGAAGGTGATTCAGATATTGATAAATATGTTGATGAGGAAGTCTCAGAGTATGTGAAGGTATTGAATTCGTTGGAAAATAAGAAGATGACAACTTCTCATGCCACACCTCTTCTGACTCCTCTCTGTCGAGAAAACAAGAAATTGAGAAGATGTTACGCATGTGTTTATGTTTCGAATCGCTCTAACGAATCGATCCTCAAGGATTTTGAGGAAAACCTACGTATGAAGTCAATTGAATGTGATAATGTTTATCAAAAATATTTCTTGTTGGAAGAGAAACTTGTAGAACAGCAAGCAAGTTTTGATGACAACGAAAGTGGTTATCTCTCTCGAGAAAAATGCCTTGAGGCTGATTTAGCTGCTGCTCTTGATAAAATCAAGATATTATAAGATGACTTGAAAATGTTCAACACTAGTTCAAGCAAATTAACCACTATGCTAGGAGCAAGTAAAAATCATCGTGATACGCAAGGATTGGGATATAAGGGAATAGATGCTCCAAGTATTAGCAAAGAGGTAAAATTTGTCAAGGCTATTGATTCTTCTCAACAAAAGGTTTCCACTGATGGCAAAAGTGACATACCTTCATCGGCAGTTAAAGTTAGAAAGAACAAAGTATATCAACCTTCAAAGTCAGCACACACGGATCAAGGTAAGAACATTCCTCATGTTTTCCACTATTGCGGAAATAAAGGTCACCTGGAAAGGAGATGTCGTTTCCGTATAAGGAATGCGAAAATTCATTATGTTCTTGTTTGGGCATCACAAGAAGTTGTGAAACCAAGATCATATGTTAAGACTAATCCCCTTAACGTTACAGGTTGTAACTGTCCAGCCTTTAGGCAAAAGAATCAGTGTTGTGATCAACCTAGATTTGCCTAAACGTCATATGAAGCCTTTTCACAATCGTAATGGTTATCAAAAGGATAACTTCGTAAAGACGAAGACAAGATCTGATGCTCCCAATTGGAGAAAGACTAGCTTGCAAAAGAATAGTCAATCCAGTTCTCTCTCGAGAAATCTAGAAGAGAGTAATGGGAAGAAAGTTATGGTTGTTCCTAAACGCACTCAGAAGTGGATGCCAAAGATATTCGATGATGTTTTGAGTGTGAAAAGGAATGATCTCCCAGAAAATTCCATGACTATGGAGAAGGAAGTATCCATGATGTTCGAACATAAAAAGTTTTTTAGAAAGATGGATTTGGATGTGAAAGGTTATAAAAGCGATCTCTTTCATGATAATCCAAAAGTCACTTGTGGTGAGCAAGATGTTTTTCACCTCAACACAACCTGAATGTGTTGTAAGTGCATCATCACCAAGGAATGCACCGCTATGAATACGGTGAGGAAATCACATGAATTGGGGCACACAGATTATGTTCGATAAGTCGATTGGATTCTTCTAAAAAGGTATGTATATAAACTTGAGCAATATTTGTGTTTTTATTTGCTTAAAGTACTTATAATGATCCATGTACCTTGCTTATCGTTCATTTCTACCTAACTTGATCTGTGTTTAAGGTTCTTAAATGTTTAGGTTTGAAAATAGTGGTTCAGGATGTTTGGACTTCATGGTACACATACCAAGTATGCACAACATCTATTAAAACCAAAATCTAGGGGTTTAAGTTCGCAAACCCCGTCTGCATACTGATCCAGGATACAAAAATTTCTTTGCAAACCCGTATGCAAACTTGACGTCGATATTCGGTAAACCTGCTTTGGCCGTAACTTCTTCGTCCGAACTCGGATTGACCTCATTCTTTTTGAATTATCTTCCTATTTGAATTATCTTAGTATTTGAATTATCTTCAAATGGAGATGAGAAACCTTGAATTTCGATGAGTCAAGATTGGTGTTTGTCATGTCTCTTGTTTTTGAGTATTTTTATCCATTTCGTTGCACTTGTTCCACTTCCTTTGAACTTGGGCACTTGGATTATTGGAGTACTACTCGTCTAAGATAATTTGTAGCTTTTACAAGAATGTTGTTGGAAAATCTTTTTATACGCATTTGGTAGCTATTATTGGTGTAAATCCATGCGAAAAAGATTGATTCTACCCCGTAAGGACAAATCATCTTGTATGTGCATTACGAGTTTGTCTTGATGCCTAGGAAACTTCTTATGAGAATTTATTCTTGTTTTTGAGAAGAATAACTAGTGTTTGGAATAGCAATTATTGTGATTACACATAGCTATATCCAATGTTTTCATCTTCTTGTTTTTAGATTTATTGGTTTAAATTCTAAACATGTTTGGAAGATGATTTTTGCAGTATTAATCTTCATGATTTTATATATTGCAATATTGTTATGGGATATGTGTGTTTAAGTCCGTGAACTTATTGTCCCATATTTTGTCAAAAGTAAAGTCGTTCGTGAATCGATATGAAAGTATTGATAAAAGAATGAATAGACTTTTGACAAACACAAAAGTTAAGCCTATATTGTCAATTATTGATGTAAGATAGGTTAAAATATTTTGTGATTCAAGGATTATGTCTATTGTGTGTCATTGTGCAAATGGTGATGGAAACATATAATGAATCCTTGTGTATACTGCAGTAATTTATCTTCCCTGATCCATTTTTTATGTATTACTATGAGACTCCGTATTGTGTCTTATGTCGAGCACTAGACAACCAAGTTGATTATCTTTGTAATTAGCTTAGTTGTGTTCCGTAAGGTACTTTACATTGAGTAGCTTGAACTAAATTAATCATCTTGTGTGGTTATTTAGTTATCACTCCGTAATCGTCTTGGTATCAACTCTCTTCAACCAAGTTATATGAGTTGCGCAAAGGCTCTTATGTTTATCTTAACATAAACTCCTTTGCCAGGTTCCAAGATCTATCTTATGTTCAATCACCAAAAGGTAATCGTTAAGATTTTGCTATCAATACCTTTAATCCCAAGGAAATGTATTGATGCCGATCTTCTCAACTATTCTTTCAAAATACCACAAGGATAAATCGATTATAGTTGGATCTTCTATTACCGAAACAAGTATTGTGCACACCAAAGATTATAAAACCAAGTCAGAAATCTTCTATCTCTTCTTTGTCTTCAAATCTTCTTAGATCTTCAATAAACACCTGCACACAACTACTTGAATCTCTTGTGATCAATCACACACATAACGGAGTCTGTTAACAATGGATTATCACAAGATCATCTTTAGATCTAACAACAGTCTAAAGATCCCTGTCGAAACCTTGAACTAGTTTGAGTGAATCTTATATCAGAAGAGAAGATTCTCAAGCATAAACAAACTAAGTGAAACCAAAGTTCAACCACTATTAGTCAATCAAATCAATATGAAAATTAAAGATAAACCGTAATTATCTAGTTTCCCACCAACGGTACACACTAGAGCTTCTCAATCCCAAAAAAGACTTTAAACTAAGCGGTCGTAAGAGATTTCGCCTAATTATGTTACTCTCCTCTCTGAATAGGCTGCTTTACCAGTAACAGTACAACAGAGGAAGTTTACTATCACGAAGGATTAGTTTGATAGAAATGCAAACTCAAAGTATTTATAGACAAGGGAGTTTGGACACCAAGGAATTTCCAAAACCAAAAATATTCTCAAAATATTCAATATTTTCCAAATTCGGTTTTCATAATTCCTGAGAATGCACTGTCCAAATTTATGATCGAAATCTCCTTGGAAAATCTTTAACTAGTAAATGAACATTACTAATTCTTATTTTCCATATATAATTAAAAGATTCTTAACTTATTTAAATTCGATCTTGGGATTTACTTCCTTCTTAGATGTTAAGGAATATCTTTGAACAATAAAAGATACACATTAATGCGCGTGTTCAAAGTGTGTCGACATCTTTCCTCTTGTAAGTCCTTTTTCATACTTACTCACTTGAAACTGATTTACCACACTTCCAAACAAGTTTAGAATTGGTTCATCTGACTTTCAAGAACTATGTGATTGATCAAGTAACACTCAAACACAAGTCATGGGTGTAATGGTTCTACCAAAACAAGTTTCGGTTCTACCTCTATGTGAGTATTGTTCATAGTCACACTAGCTTACCAAAGATTCGGCTGACTAAGTACTAGGATCGGTTCCCCACATATATTTGGTATCTAACTTGTATGTGTTGCACATGTCCATAGGATCGGTTCCCCCTTGCCTAAAAATGTGTTGCACATGTTCATAGGATCGGTTCCCCTTTCTTCTATAAACCTTGCTGCACCTCATATAAGGATCGGTTCCCCTTGTGATGTACTGCACCTCTTACTAGGATCGGTTCACCTATCCCAAATTTTGGTCAAACACACACAAACCCGATCATACCCCATGTGATTACTTAAGATCGGTTTCACTAATAAAAGTCATACCAACACATAAGTCAGGCCTCATGTGAATAGTTTTACCAAGAACTTAAACAAGTCATGAGCGGTTATACTAATCACACATATTGGTCGTTCATAATATATGCAATGAAGAACAGCCCCAATAACGCCTGGCAATTTCCTTTTCGGTTCACAACACATATCATGAACTTACTTCCTTAAAACACATGTAACAACATTGTTTCCTAGGATGAAATCCTCACCTCATACCCATACATAATCACAATAGCATTCATACGATTATGTTGATGTCTTATATACAAAGTTTAATGGTTAAGCAATAAACCTCATATTGTATTCCTTAATACTATGTCTATCTAGAGTGTTCATGCTTCGCAGTTTTATGTTTTCAATATGCACGTACGACTTGAAAGATACGTTAGGGAATGAAACAGTTCAAGTCAAATATCACTAACCTCAAGTGGAAGGATGATGTTGTGGTTGTAGCTCCATACTTCTTCACTTCTTCAAGTCTTCGCAATACTTGTAATGTCTTATCTTAATAATTTCAAGCTAACATATACGAAGTTGACTCTAGTACATTTAAATCAAGCGACTCTTAAATGAGTTTTGGCTCACTAAAATATGACAACAAAACTTAACATACCAACGCTTGATGGGTTCAACCGAGCTATGCTCTAATAAAGACTTCTCCCTCCATTGGTTTCTCGGTTCAATCTTTCTAGTCACTTAAATGTTATTCACGAAAATCAAACATCCGCGGTATTGAAGACTTCTCTCTCCATTGCTTTCTCAGTTCAGTCTTTCTAGTCGCTTAAATATTATTCACCAAAATCAAACGTATGGTAAGTAGCAATCAAGTTCAATTGTATAGATTTTTTAGGTATCGATTATAGTCTAAAGTGAAACCATTTTGGAACCTAAAATCTTAATTTTTTATAACCCTAATCGAAAAGAGTTGCTGATGCTATTTGATATGGAGTATGAATCATTAAGTAAAAATTAGTTAACTGATTTAAATAAACTAACAAAAATCTAGAGTTTAAGTTTTTTTTTTGTTTGCATTGCATTAATGGAGAGATGGGGAAGAACAACTTACATTTTTATAAAGAAGAACATAAACAGTTGATTTCGATTTCGATTTTTTTTTATGCTTTACATTTAATGTTTAATCAGTGATTTTGGTCCAATTGGCTCCTGGTGGGGTAGTTTAATGGGGAAGAACAGTTTGATTCCAATTTTGGTTTAATGTTATGAATTAATGAATTGGGTATACTTTTGGGGATTAAAAACCTAGGGCTCCCAACTCTACTGTGAATCGGGGAAGATGACGATCTTGGCAGTGGTTGTCCAAAGTATTGTATAAATGGAAATTTTCAAGATTTTTTTTTTTTTATTTATGATAATTTTTCGCGATTGATTAATGAACACCAAATGGAAAGATTCGGTTTCGAGAAGAAATGAAGAAGATGAGCACTGAGTCACTGACAATAACTCGACCTGGTGACTCATCAAGGGGTTCAAACGACACTTGTTAACTAAGATAAAAGAATTTGTTCCCTAAACTGTTGTTACCCGTTTTTTTTTTTTTGAAAAAAAATGGGACGGAAAAGGTAAAAATCGGCCACTTTATAAAACAATTCAAAAAACGCTCATTTTCTTAAATATAATTCAAAAAGTTGGTCATATTACAAAAAAGCCCAAATAACATCCACTTATATTAATGGGTACAATATACCGACGTGTAATTTCATTTTAATCTTAATAAATTCATGCTTTAAAAAATAGACGTTAAAAAGTTTAGATAAAATCCTTTTATTATAAATTTTGTAGGACTATTAGGATTTACATATAAATTTTGTTGGACTATTAGGAATTACAAGTTCATTACCAAATTTAAAATTTCTGAGCTTTTTAATTGGACATTTAACATACAAGAAATAAAGAACTCCATGCAGTATTACAGGGGTGTATTGGATCAAGATTTGTATGGATAAAAATAGATACTAGTTTGCCTAAATCTAGTGGATTTATAATATTTTTTAAAGAATCTTATAGATATATAATTTTAGATTATAATAGATTAAATTAGGATTGGTTTAGATTTATATTAAATTGCATCATGTTTCCATTTCAAAAAAAAACCATCCATAAGTTGAGGTGATGGGTGATGGTGTGTGAAGGTTACAGTAATGGTGGGTGGTGTATGTGGTGGTAGGTGGTGTATATGGTGGTCGTGGTGGTTGGTGGTGACTGGTGGTTATTTTCGGTGGTGGTGTTCGATGGTGGTGGCTAGTGATGCTTGTTATTGGTGGTGACAGTGGTGATGGTTCTGGTCGTTAGTGGTGGTGGTGGGTGGTGGCAGCGGAAAAATATAGCATGATGTACTAAAAAATTAAAAAAATTGTCCATAAGAATCCATAAAACTCTTGTGGTATGAGTTGAGATTGATATGAGATAATAACACACATAGTTTAGATAACATCCTTTTATTATAAATTTTGTAGGACTATTAGGATTTACAATTTTTATTATAAATTTTGTTGGACTATTAGGAATTACAAGTTCGTTACCAAATTTAAAATTTCTGAGCTTTTTAATTGGACGTTTAGCATACAAGAAATAAAGAACTCCATGCAGTATTACAAGGGTGTATTAGATCAAGATTTGTATGGATAAAAATAGATACTAGTTTTCCTGAATCTGGTGGATTTTATAATGTTTTTCTTAAGAATCTGATAGATTCTATATATAAGTTCAGATTATAATGGTTTAAATTAGGATTAGTTTAGATTTATATTAAATTGCATTGTAGTTGCAGGAAATCCTACACTACACCCTTGATAAGAATCTATAGAAATTAAGTCATATTTGAAGATGAACAACGACACTTTTATTATTCTAATTTCAGAAATCTTTACAAGAAATGTAAGAACTCAGAAATACAACTTTCTTTCTAGAGTTTCTCTCTCCTCAAGACTTTCTCAATTCTAAAAAATACATCATCCTTTTCTGAATCTAACGAACCCTTTATATAGGGATTTACATAGTGGATGACAGCTAAGTTTTCCTCCTATTTCGGATCTACTCTGCGATCTCATCGCGATTGCTACAATATTCTCTCTCGCAAGAATGATGACCATCGTAGGATAAACATATTCTTCTTGTATTTCTTCCATCGTCAATTTCCTTTGGATATTCTGTGACGTTCGTGAAACGTTGTTAAAGAACTGGCAGTGACGCTCGCAGAAACGTTGTTAATATCGCAGGAATAGTGTCTTAGCGATATTCTGGTCCTACATCTTGCCTCTTCTCATGTCTTTTCTGCGAAGAAGAGAAGATCATGAGAATCAATACTCTTTATTATACTCGCAACTTATTTCTCTCTTATATTTTATTCTCGACAGGATTCCGTTAATTTAGCCTTACCTCCTACACGTGTTGTGAATCCCTCTTTTTACTGACACGTCTCTGCTCAATAGGTCACCCCCTTTTGCCTATAAAAGGTAGATTTGAATTTCAGAACTAATTTTCTTCTTCTGTTTCTTTATCTTCTTCATCTATTTACTTCGTCTTCCGTCTGCAACTTTTATTTCTTCTTCATATTCTCCTGCTACTGTTCTAATGGAGTCATCAAGGTATGTTTCTTGACTTATGACATTTATTTAAGCCAATTTTTACTTTTATTCTCTAATCTTTCTTATTTGATTCTTCATAACTTCCATGTTATGTCTTCTCTTCAGTGGAACTATCTCTAACACATAATCCACAACTCAAAACCCTAATATTCGCAAAAGGCCAGCAGAAAAGAAGAAGAGGAATTCTGCGAACACATTCTATTTCTTAATAACAATATTGTTGCCTCTGTTTCTTATCTGAGTTATTATTCGCAGGATGACGAGAACCATGTTAAGCCTCCCAAAAGATCTCGCCACTTTAAGACTCTTGGAGATAATCTCATTATTCTCACGCTAACATTCGTGAGGACTACTCCCACATTATCGCAATCAAATCTTTATACTTTTTTCTGCGAGAATATCGCTGCCCATACTTCTACTTCTTTTGACCCTTTGACAAATCAGGCTTCTATAATTGTTGTGACTGAGACTCCTTATAGTCCTTTATTGCCTTCAACTGTTGTTTTTCCAAATACCCCTCCTCCTGACAACTCAACTATCGCAAATGATTCAAATCGTCAACTTTCTCTCGTTACTACTTCACCTTCTACACCCCTTCCTTCATCAAATGAAACTTTTGCATGTGTTGATGTTGCTTTTAAAATCTTATCCAACATTTTAGACAATGCTAGAAAGTCTTCTACTGATCCTCTCCAATATGAAGCTTGTGAGACTCTACTCAAGTATTTTGGCTCTGATTGTAATGCTTCACGAGTGTCTATGGAAAATGAGATTGAAGCTCTGAGGAGAAGCCTTCAAGTCAAAACTGCTGAATACGATACTTTGAATCATATGCTCCACAATTATTCTCTAGACTGCGAGAATCTTCGCAGAAAAAATGACGAGTTGAAAGGTACATTTTTCTTGCCTCTACCCCCTTGTTCTTCTGTTTTATTTTTATATTCTATGTACTCAGGCTTCCTTCTTAAATTATTGGTTCATTCATTAGTTTCAAACCGGACTCGTTTCATAGAAAGACTCAAATTTGAATCTATCGCTGAAGAAGCTCGCGCTGAAAGAGATTCTTGGATGGACCAACATACTAGACTAGACAATCTTTACACTTATTCAATTGATCACATAAATAATCTTACTAATGATAATAATCAATTACTGCAAAGGAAGAATTTATTAAGTGGCAAGGTTGATCGCCTCTCATATTTGTTTTTTAAGGCTAATTTGGCGATGAAATCTTTATCAGATGAGAATAAAACTTTGTCCCAAGAAAAACATAGATTTTCAAGTTTGATGGCGATTTCCTCGCAACAATTAAGTAATCTTCAAAGCACATGTAATAATTAAGAGCAATCTCTTCGTTCTCTTAAGGATGAGCTCAAGGAATGGACTGAATCATCTGCCGCTGAGAAGGATAAACTTATCAAGGGTAGATTAACTCTTAGTTTAAAGGTCAGCGAGCTTCGAGATCAATATTCTCAATTAAAGAAATCTCATTCTTTATTAGCAAAGGAAAACTCACATCTTCGCACCAAAGAAGAAAGCATGAAATCTCGTCTGAAGGGTATGGTTGGCGATAAATTCGATGACGCCATGAATCAATGGGAGAACTGTTTATTTACATTAATTCAAAACTTAACCTCGCAAAAAGAAGGTAGTCAATTTACTGCCTCTCTTGTTGATCTTCCTATCAAATTTTGTGTTACATTCCTTGAGAAATATTTGTCTAACTGATCTTTTATTATTTTTGTTGCTCGCAGAATCTGAAAGAAGCCTTCACTCTACCATCGCTGATCTTACCAATAAATTGGATAAAGTTAGTAAAGAGAACAAGTCTCTTCTTTCCAATTATCTTGAAGCCCGCGATAAAGCATAAAGAAGACTTGATTATCTCAAGTACTTCAAGAATATAGAGATTAGGAATCGTGATAGAGGTTTCCTTCGCAAGGTCCACCTCAGTGCTGAAGTTCTTGTCAACGAGATTATGCTCTCCCATTCTCTCCCTCCTATATTTGTTCCTCATCTAAAGGTTGATGATGATGAAATTCCTCTTCCCATGGATGAAGAATTAGAGTTTACTAATGATGAAGAAAATACCACCCAAGAAGATGGTGAAGAAGAAGAAAAAAGAAGTCCCCCCAAAGAAGTAACTGCAAGTGGTGAAGTAATTGTTGATGAAGAATTAAAAGAAGGAGAGACTTGTGGTGAAAAGGATGCTGATGAAGCTGATAACTCTGGCAAAAATAATAAATCTGACGAGGCCATCGCTGAAACTTGAATTTCATTGTTGCCTTCTTTTTCTTCTTCTTTCTTGCGAGTGATGTAACTTTTGAAACCTTTAAAATTTAACTTTTAATTTTGCTTACTTTGAATATTTTCAAGGAAGATAATGAAATCTTACTTCTCCATTCCCCACTTTCCCTCCATTATCTTTCTTGAAATTGTGTTGTTGCATTACTCGCGAAAGTATGAATATATCTGCGAAAGTATGAATATATCTGCTGCGATGTTCTGAAAAATCCTGAAGGAATCTGCGATGTTAAGAATTTGCCTTCTTATATATATATTATTCTGCGATGAATGAATATTTCCTGCAATCTTAAAATAGAGTAGTTAATTAGTAAGATTATTCTTTTGGTCTTATTTTGCCTTCCTAGTTAAAGGTCTTATTTTTCCAAACTTTTTCTCTCTGCGGCAAAATCGCAGGACGTCTTTACATTCGCATGTATTGACATATTGATTTTGTCTTATCTTTATTCTTTGATTATATTGCGACAATATGACAAGTCTAAGTTCCCTCGCGAGATCAAAGCCTCATGACATTTCCGTCTTGCGATGAAATCGCAGGACGTCTTTACATTTTCATGTAAAAACCCATTGATCTCATCTTAACATTTCTATTGTGGCTTGTTGCCTCTGTATATTTTATGTCACGCGACAATATGACAGGACTAAATGTTCTTGCGATCATAAAGCCCCATGACATTGCCATCTTAAGACACTTATCATCTCCCTAATGGAGGGTGCCGCCCTTATCTTCCCCTTAGTTGACCCTTCAAGGAGGGCACATCGGCCATACAAGACTAGATCCTCCCATCCAGATTTACCAACAACCAGTTGTTTTCGCAGCATCTTGACCTTTATGCCTATATGGCTTATAGTTACAAGACTGCACCCTAAGTGGGGTTTTCTTCAGGCCAAGTGCATCATAGCCAAGACTTACCAAGAATGGCAAGGGAGTTTCGTACGCCCCGGGCACTCTTGGATCAACCGTGTACCTCGGCGCCTTGGTCATACTTTGCACTTCTTGGAAGAGATTCTCGGTCGTCCAACCAAGGTATAACCTTATATAGTTGGAAATCCAAGATCTCTCTCCCGGATAGGTTTTCTTTAACCCCAACATCTGCATAACTCAGGTTCCAGTATCGGTATAACCTTATCACTGAGTCATGTAAAGAGATACCCCCTCATATGACGTGCTATTAGGTCTTACATTTGCCTCTTGCGAAATTTTATCCGCGAACTAAGGTGCACGCCATAAAGGTTCGTCCTATTCTATTAATCTCTGCGAAATTTTTATTCGCTTTTCTTGCGATGATGCTCGCTGCTCTTGTTGTGATTTGTTATTAGAAGAAATTTCCAGTTGTAATAGAGAGAGAAGAATTTATTTTTTGTTTCATCATATAACATACCAGTATTTCGTATCTCGCAGAAGGTGTCATTGATAATACCTCTTCAGAAATAATCTATTCCATGGTCTATTGAGTCTTTGACCAACATCTCTCCCTTCAGGATCCATTAGTTTGTATGCCCCATTTCCAACTATCTCGTTAATGATGTATGGTCCATCCCATTTCCTCGCCAATTTTCCACCATTTTCTCGCTGATAACTGGGCATCTCTCGCAGTACTAAATCACCAGGTTGGAATTCGCGTTTATTAACACGTTTGTTGTACTCGCGATCTAATCTGCGCTGATAATTCTCCATATGTTGTAGAGTTTTTTCTCTTTTTTCTTCTAAGTCATCCAACTTATTCAGTATCATACCAGAACTTAAATTTCTTTCCGATGTTTCTCTTTTTGTTGTAGGAATAACAACTTCTGTTGGTAATACAGCTTCAACCCCATACGTCAAACAAAATGGTGACATCCTAGTTGCTTCTCGTCTAGTTGTGTTGTAAGCCCATATTGCATTATGCACTTGTTCGCACCATGCTCTATGGTATCCTTCTAACTTCTTTTTCAAGATGTCTGCGATTGTTTTATTAGTTTCTTCATCCTGACCATTCGCTTGTGGGTATAAAGGAGTAGACTTTCCACATTTTATCTTAAATGCATTGAGTAACAATTCTATATTCTGTCCTTCAAATTGCTTTCCATTATCAGATACCAATTGTGCTGGAATCCCAAATCTGCAAATTATATTTTCAAAGATGAATGTAAAAATATCTTTATCGCGGATATGTTGTACTGCCTTTACTTCTCCCCATTTTGTGAAATAATCTGTTGCGATAATTAAATATCTTCTTTGTCCAGAGCCAGGTACAAATGGTCCCACAATATCTAATCCCTATTTCCCAAAAGGCCATACACTTGTTGAGGATGATAATGGCGCTCCTGGTGCATGTATATTTTTTCCGTATTGCTGGCAATCCTCGCAACGCCTTGAGAGTTGCTTTGCATCCTCTTGCATATATGGCCAGTAATAACCTTGTATTTTTGTTCTATATGCCAAAGATCTTCCTCCACTGTGATTACCAGCATCACCACTATGTAACATCTTTAATACTTTTTGTCCTTCTTCCCTCGTCAAACATCTTAGCGATGGTCCATTAAAAGATATGCGATATAGCACTCCATCTCTTAGCTCATAATTGGTTGCCCTACTTTTCAACTTGTGTGCTTCTAATCGATTTCTTGGAATTTCTCCTCTCGCCAAGTATGCATGAAGATCTGCTCGCCAATCTTTGATATTGCTCGTAGGCTCTCCCTCGCCAGCTTCTACCATCATTACATCTTTCTCTTCTTCTTCTTTGTTTATCGACGGAAATGAAAGTGTTTGAATTTTTATGCACCTCGCCAATGGATTCGTCATCATACTAGATATGAAAGCAAAAGCATCTGCGAGTCTATTATCTTTCCTTGATATGTGTCTCCATTTTATTTTTGGAATTCTCGCAGATAATTCCTCAACAAGTCTTTTGTATTTTCTCAAGGATGGTTCATTTGTTGTGTATTCTCCTTTTATCTGATGAATAACCAATTGTGAATCGCTGGTGATTCTAGCATTTTCCAAATTCATTTCTATCGCAAACTTTAAAGCATGGATCACAGCCTCGTATTCTGTCTCATTATTAGTGGATGCAAATTCTAATCTAAATGAAAAAGTTGTTTTTTCTTCTTCTGGCGATATGAAAACAACTCCAATTCCATTTCCTTCTCCGTTGGATGATCCATCCACTAATATTTCCCATCTGTTGGGTTCTGTTAATAGTTCTTTTGGATCTCCGTATTCCTCTTCTACATCCATCATCTCTTCCACAGCTTCATCATCTTCCAAAGGAAATTCATCTAAGAACTCTGCAATGACTTGGGATTTTGGCGAAGATAGAATTTCATATTGGATATCAAAGTGTCCTACTTGTGCGTTCCATCTCTCAACCCTACCTGATCTTTTTGAATTTTTCATCACTGACTCAATGGGAACCTTTGTTAACACTTTGACTTTATGTGCTTGAAAATAGATACGGAGCTTAAATGTTGCATGCACCAATGCTAGAATTAACTTCTCAATCTTGGAATAATTTCTCTCTGCAGAATTGAAGGTTTTGATGATATAATAAATTGGTTTTTCTACACCTGCGTCTACTCGCAGCAACACTGCACTTAGCGTGTATGTGGTTGTCTCAAGATAGATCAATAGTTCTTCTCCTGATTCGGATTTTTGTAAAATAGATATGTTCATTAAATGTTCCTTAATTCCTTGAAAATCTCTTTCACATTCATCCGTCCATTTGAATTTTGTTCCCTTCTTTAATATGTCGAAAAAATGTTTGCATTTATCGGAAGATCGCGAAATAAACCTCCCTAGCGAGGTTAAGAGTCCATTCAATTTTTGTACATCTTTTACCGTCGTTGGTGTTGGCATATCACGAATTGCTTGCACCTTTTCTGGATCAACTTGTATTCCTTCTTTTGATACAATGTACCCCAAAAAATTTCCTGAGGTTACTCCAAAGGTACACTTATCAGGATTCACTTTGATATTAAATTGCCGCATTTGATCGAAAATTTCTTTTAAATCTTGCACATGATTTTCAGCTTCTTTACTTTTGATTAACATATCATCTACATACACCTCTAATGTTTTATGAATCCACTTTGCAAACATCTTCTCCACCATTCTTTGATATGTTGCTCCAGCATTTCGTAAACCAAATGGCATCTTTGTGTAACAATACAACCCTCTTGGAGCAAAAAATGTTGTATGTTCTTGATCTTCTTCAGCGAGAGGAATTTGGTTATATCCTTTATATCCATCCAGCGATGATATTCTTGCATTTCCCACTGCTGATTCAACCATTTGTGGGATATCTGGTAATGGAAAACTATCTTTTGGACAATCCTTATTTAAATCAGTAAAATCTATACAAATTATTATTCCTTTGTTCTTCTTTGGGAACACCACCATATTTTCAATCCATTCAGGATATTTTGCTTGCCTTATAATTCCTGCATCGAGCATTTTCTGTAATTCTTCCTCTATTTGAGAATGGTATGTTGTTGCGATTTTTCTTATTCTTTGTTTAAATGGTCTTACATTTTTGTTGATTTCTAATTTATGACATGCTATTGATGGATCTATTCCCGGCATTTCATCCATGCTCCAATTTTCAGCATTTTAGGCTCTTCTTTACTCCCAATATTTACTTCTTTTGTTGGTTCTGCTGCAGTGTAACTGGCTTCAGGTTCTCCCATTGGTGTTGGTGCTTTCATAACTCTCGAAAGTTCGTCTCCTTCTCGCAAGATTTCACTGGGAACTCCTTTTCCCTCTTTTGCTCTCATCATGTAAACTTTAAACTATTATTCCTTCTTTGATTCTCTCGCCAATGTTCTGCGAGATTTTCGCAACTTTGGACGATCTTCACAATTTCTCACTTCAATTTGGTAACATAGCTTTGCAAAGTCCGTATCTCCTCTAATTTCTCCAATTACACTGGGCATAGGAAATTTGATTCACTGATGCAATGTTGATGCTACATCCTTGATTGCATGTATCCATGGTCTTCCCAGTATCATATTGTATGGTGATTCCACATCTACCACGCATAGTGTTACTTGTGTTTCAATTTCTCCTAGCGGAATTCGTACCACTATTTCGCATTTAGGTTTTGTTAATGATTTTCCAAAGCCGTGAATATGATATGTTGAACTAGACATTTCTTCATCCTTATATCCCATTTTCTTAAAAGTATGATAAAACATTATATCCACACAACTTCATGTATCCACCAAAGTTCTATTCATAGACCATTCTTCTACAGATTTTATTGATTCTCCCTTTCTCACTAGTATGGCGGATACCGTAATTACCAAAGAAGATGTATGACTTAGATTTTCTTCTGGTATTTCTGCTGCTGTAAATGTGATCTCCTGCTTTTCCCAATCTTTTAATGACGATATATTTTCCACCGTCATAATCTTTCTTCCTTCAAAATCCCGTTTATGTATCTTCCCCTTAATGTTTTCATGAAATATATCAACCATTGCTCTTGTTACCATATCACACTCCAGTTTTCTACAATCCTCTTTGATTCTGATCATTCTTCCTTCAATTATTTCACCAATTTACTTAGTGATTTCCTTAATCTTGAACAATTCTTACCTTCTTCTTTACTTTTTCTTCAATTTTCGTTAATTCAATCCCTGTTTCTAGCGCCAAAATGTAGTTGCAGGAAATCCTACACTACACCCTTGATAAGAATCTATAGAAATTAAGTCATATTTGAAGATGAACAACGACACTTTTATTATTCTAATTTCAGAAATCTTTACAAGAAATGCAAGAACTCAGAAATACAACTTTCTTTCTAGAGTTTCTCTCTCCTCAAGGATTTCTCAATTCTAAAAAATACATCATCCTTTTCTGAATCTAACGAACCCTTTATATAGGGATTTACATAGTGGATGACAGCTAAGTTTTCCTCCTATTTCGGATCTACTCTGCAATCTCATCGCGATTGCTACAATATTCTCTCTCGCAAGAATGATGACCATCGTCGGATAAACATATTCTTCTTGTATTTCTTCCATCGTCAATTTCCTTTGGATATTCTGTGACGTTCGTGAAACGTTGTTAAAGAACTGGAAGTGACGCTCGCAGAAACGTTGTTAATATCGCAAGAATAGTGTCGTAGCGATATTCTGGTCCTACATGCATCATGTTTTCCTTACAAAAAAAAACCCATCCATAAGTTGATGCGGTGGGTGATGGTGTGTGAAGGTGATAGTAATGGTGGTTGGTGGTGGTGGTGGGTGGTGTATGTGGTGTTCGTGGTGGTTGGTGGTGACTAGTGGTTGTTTTCGGTGGTGGTGGTTGGTGGTTGATGGTGGTGGTCATTGATGCTTGTTATTGGTGGTGGCAGTGGTGATGGTGGTGGTGCTGGTCGGTAGTGGTGGTGGTGGGTGGTGGCGGCAGAAAAATATAACATGATGTACTAAAAAATAAAATAAAAATTGTCCATAAGAATCCATAAAACTCTTGTGGCCTTAGTTGAGATTGATATGAGATAATGACAGACATATTTTGCCTACAAATATCCATAAGAATCCCTATATATCTTGTCCCCTAACTATGCTAAGAAATCTTAAATGAATTGAATACCTAGGATATTTGTGGAATGTAAAACTATCCAAATTGAATACTATGTGTAGTTGCAGGTTTTCCTTCAACACACCCCTTATCATATCTTGATATTAATTTCTAGATCTACATATAAAATTGGTAGTAAATTTGCTAAAATTATAAAAGGACACTAAGATTTTTTACATGGTTCGATCAATTTGATCTACATCCATGATTCTTCACTATGATTGTTTAAATTTACATTTTATTTACATTGATAATCTCCATTAATGGAGTTCTAAATCTAGTTTTGGGGAAGAAGATGATAAAGAAAAATACATTCTCTCTCCTCAAATCTCTCTGAAAAATATATCTCTCCTCTAAAATTGTGTCTTCTCCCTTTTCTCTCTCCTGCTCTTCTCTTTATATAGTGGGTGACAGCTTACATTCAACTTATCTTTCCCATTTTTTAGGATTTTTTCTATGCTCCTTGCTGGCTCTGCTATCGTGCTCGCGAGATTCTTCTATAACCATAAAATCTTCATTTCCTGCCTTGCTCTCGCGAGTTCCAGCCTTGTGCTCACGAACATTCTTTTTAACTACAAAATCTTCACATTTTTCTCATGTTTTATGCTGTCGTTGTTTATTACGTCATTCTCTGAATTATTTTGTGACGCTCGTGAAATGTTGTTGAAGAGTTTTTTGGTGACGCTCGTAGAAGTGTCGTTAATCTCTCGTGAATATAATTGTAGCGATATTCTGGTCCTACATCTTGCCTCTTTTTTCTTGAATATTGCTTGAAAAGTAATCTTTAAGAAAAAATCTGTTGTTGTAGTAGTCTTTGATCTTTATTGTTGAAGGAACGAGCGAAAGAATACTAGACTTGAAAAGTACGTACTTGCCTCTATTCTTTTGCGAAGTTCCATATCTTTGCTAAGTAAATAAGAAGTATTAACTCTTGAAGTATTCGAAGTATGAAGTATTCTTGAATAAATATAAGAAGTACTCAATCCTCAAAATATAAAGAAGTATCCCTTTAATGAAAATCATAAGTATTGCCTCTGTTCACGCGAAATTATTACTTCATTTCTGGTGAAAATTCTTGCCCATTTTGGAAATGATTCTTGACGAGTAGATAAAGAACATAAAATGTTTTTTTGGTAGTCCATAGTTGCCTCTATTCTTTATCTATGAAGGAAGAATCTCAGAGAAAATGTTAAATGAACGAATTGCCTCTGCCTCTGTCAATAAAATAATCATATTCGCGAAATAATCAAATTTCCTGCGAAAGTCTGGAAATCTGCGAAATCTTTGAATGAGTTTGCAAGTTTCGATTTTTTGCGAGATTCTGATGTTTTTGCGAATTTCTAAATTTTTTCTGCGAGATTCTAAAATAGTGATGTGAATAGTTCAACGATGAATAGTTCAACGATGAATAGTCTTTGCTGATGATTGAGATTGTAGATAATCTTCTTGAGAGACTCTGAATAATATTTGTGAGAGATTCTGAACAGTACTTGCTATCTTTCTTGCGATGAACAAATCTTTCCTGCAAAAATATGTAGTGTTTAATATTAATCTGTTGGTCTTATTTTGCCTTCCTAGTTAAAGGTCTTATTTTGCCAAACTTTTCTTTTTGCGACAAAATCGCAGGACGTCTTTACATTTACATGTATTGACCCATTGATCTTGCCTTATCTTTATTCTTTAATTGTATTGCGACAATATGACAAGTCTAAGTTCTCTCGCAAAATCAAAGCCTCGTGACATTTCCGTCTTGCGATGAAATCGCAGGACGTCTTTACACTTTCATGCAAAAACCCATTGATCTTATCTTAACATTTCTCTTTTGGCTTGTTGCCTCTGTATAATTTACGTCACGCGATAATATGACAGGCCTAAATGCTCTTGCGAGCATAAATCCCCATGACATTGCCGTCTTAAGACACTTATCAGCTCCCTAATGGAGGGTGCCTCCCTTATCTTCCCCCTGGTTGCCCCTTCAAGGAGGGAACATCGGCCATACAAGACTAGCTCCTCCCATCCAGATTTACCAACAACCAGCTGTTTTCGCACCCTCTTGTCCTTTATGCCTTTATGGCTTATAGTTACAAGACTGCACCCTAAGTGGGGTTTTTTTCAGGCCAAGTGCATCGTAGCCAAGACTTACCAAGAATGGCAAGAGAGTTTCGTACGCTCCGGGCACCCTTGTCTCAACTGTGTACCTCGGCGCCTTGGTCATACTTTGCACTTCTTGGAAGAGATTCTCGGTCGTCCAACTAGGGTATAACCATATATAGTTGGAAATCCAAGATCTCTCTCCCGGATAGGTTTTCTTGAACCCCAACATCCGCCTGACTCAGGTTCCAGCAGCGGTATAACCTTATCGTTGAGTCATGTCAAGAGATACCCCCTCATATGACGCACTATTAGGTCTTACATTTGCCTCTTACGAAATTTTATTCGCGAACTAGGGTGCACGCCATAAAGGTTCGTCCCATTCTTATGTCTCTGTGAAATTTTATTCGCGTTTCTCGCGATAGCTTCGCGTCTCTTCATTTCTTCTTTCATTCTCATAACATCAAAAATCTTTTAAAAAATTCTTTAAACTCTTTTGAAATCTTAGAAATATTTTTTGAAATCTTGCGATTGTATCGCATTTGTTAAATCAAAAATTTCTTTCTGTAAAAGAAATATTCTAGAGAAATGTTTGAAATTTTCTTTGAAATTTTGCGATTGTATTGCGTTTTTAAATCAAAAATCTTCTTTAAAAGAAATTTTCTAGAGAAATGTATAAATTGCATTTTGTAAAATAAATCAAAAAAATTCATTTTCTATAAATATTCAAAGAAGTGGTACTTAGCTTTCTTGCGATTTTCTGTTGCTGCCGTTTCTCGCGAAGTATTTGATATGCTTGTGAATTGAGAAGAAATGAACTCTTGGTCTGCCTCTTGCATACTCTCGAAACATACCAATTGTGTTAACCCTCTCTTGCGAAATTAACTTGTGAAATAATCATCAATTTTCTCCGCGAAATTCTGGATTGGACATACTTGCGAAGTAATTAAAGGCCAATTATGCGAACAGCTACTTTGTTGGTTGTGTTGCTTGCAACTTCTTTTTTGTCTCATGGTTTTTCTCCATATTATATAGTTGGCGAAGTAAACTTCTCAAAATGATTTTTGTTGTTGATGCAAGTCTTAGGAAAATATTTACGGAGAAAATTTCTTGCGAAGAAAACATCGAAGAAAAATGTTGCCTGAGAAATGTTGTCTGCATCATCCATTTCACTAGGCCACTGTATTACTTGAGAAGCGGACTACTCATCTTTACTTGCAAAGTAGACTTATTATCATTACTTGCGAGGTGGACTACTAATTTACTAGTGGACTATTCATCTTTTTGCGAGATGCTTGCTAAATTAATTGTTTGAGTACATCAAGTGCTGGTGATAATAATCAATTAGGTGGGAGCTGCGGTATTCTCAACAATTGATGTTGAGCTGCGATATCCTTCGTCAAAAGATGTAGTTTTAATCTCGTCAAAATATGTTGGCAATTTATCCATAATATAATCAATTAACTCTTGAAGTATTAATTGTTTGAGTACGTCATCCTAGCTGCGATACTCTCTCGTCATCTTGAAGTATTAATTGTTGGTTGCTGTGATACAAGACAAACTATAGGAAAACTTAAACTTTGATCATGTGTATGAGTTTCTTGCAAACTTATCATACTCCACTCTGCGAACTGTTTTTAAGTGTAATGCTGCTCCCTTATAAACTTTGTAAAACATTTGCTCAAAATAAATGATTATATGAGAATGGATCTCGCGACTCCAATCTCTTTGGCTATTCCCTGGACCATCTATGCTAGCTAGTGTTTGTGTTGTTAGGGTCTACTTACTTGTTTTGCTTTATGTTGCTGATGCTGGAAAATGCGAAGCCTCCTTGTTTCTGATGCTGTAATCTCCTGACGAAGTTGACCTCTGCTCTTCTACACCTATCAACTATTTTCATAACTTTTCTTTTTGTTTTCCGTGATTGTAGGCGCTGTTGGGTTCAATATCTGCGTCTCTATGATAGTTTTGTTTATATGCTTTTGACGGCGTTGCTCGCAATCCAGATTTATATGCATGCTTCTCTCGCGGGTCCCCATCCTAACACCTCCATGTTTTTGTACTGCTAACCCCTCCTTTTTCCGCAAGCACCTCGCCACTATGAATCTCTTGTAAAGATATTTGCGATGAGAAATATCCACTTTTGACTAAAGACGTCCTGACTAAAAACCCATTGATCTCGCTGAATATAATTCTTAAAGTCGTTTCTTTGTGGATTTTGATTGCTTATTATGGGTTGCCCTTCTTCACTCTTTTGCGTTGTTGCTCGCGGCAATCCAAAAGCTTTTCCATTCTATCTCTTTAATACAGTGGTGATAATCGCTAGTGCCCTTCGCAAATGCTAATTATTCTCCAATAGCGGCATTTAAAATATCCAAAAGCTGTTTATTTCCTTCTTATTGCCTGGAGTAGATTTTTGATTTTCGCAAGTGAATTTCTGCGAGATTCATACATTTAATTTAGTGAGTAGTCTATTAAATTTGAAAGTTCATGAAATGGATTTTTTAAAACAACATCCATAAATCTGCATTTCACAAAAAAAAAAAATTTTAATATTAAATTAGAAAAGGAGCTACAAAGTTTATTTATATATATTTTGTTTTAAGAGAAAATTACATACTTTTGGTTGGCAACCTAGCGACAAGCTGGGACCCAACACCTTTTTGAATAGCGATACCTAATCTATGGAAAATAAAGCTACCAACACCACTACTAGCGTCATTATTAACTAAGCAGTTCTTAAAAAAACATAAAGTATCCTCATCTAGTTCTCCTAAGGTAGGTTTTTATTAGAAAAGAGAAGAGATTTTTTCCTGTAGATTTTTAATTCTTCGCGATTGTTGGTGAAATACGTGGTGGATAAATTATTAGTCTTCTTCCTTTATCTACTGTGCTATCTTTGTCCTTTGTGCTTTTTCCTCCATTGGAATCTAAATTTTCTGTTAAAATGTTGGTGTTAATTTAATCCATTTATTCGCTGACGTTGTATGTTGATAAGCTGATGGATGCATCTTATCGCAAAAGAGAAATTTCGCTGGAGCTTTTGATTCCTTCATCTGTGACTTCAATCACAAAAATCATGTTCACATTAGTTGTCAAAATTATGATTAAATTCAAGATTTATAGATGTAAATTTATGATCAAAACTCTTTTGAATTCAAAATATCAACTAAACATCAATTTTTGTGAAAAACAAAAATTAATAATCTAAAATTCAAAATCTTCCAGATCTATACTACGAACATATAATAAGATAAGAAAGAATTTGTCCTGTTTGAACAATTAATTGATCCAAATTCATTGGATTTCTCCCAGCGAATAACAGAAAATCTCATAATTTGACATTTTTAGAAATTCTTTAAACAAATTTGTAAAATAAAGTTTGGTTACTACAAATTCGTAGAAATTTTTTTTTTAGATTCAAGACTTCCATAATAAATCAAATTTCTACAAAAAACAAATTTTAGGTTTTTAAAAAAAAAAATAAAAAAATCTATTTTCCAAATTTTGTTTTGAAATTCCCAGATCAGAAAAATGAAACAAAGAATAAGAAAAGTGAGAAGAAATTTGTCCTTTTCGATGATTTGTTGACACAATTTTGCTGATATTTTCTTCATCAGCCACTTAACATATCTCCTTCTCTCTATTTGCTGTATAATCATGATCTTTCGTCGTAGCTCTCCATATTTGATCTTGAAACTTTTAGATCCAGTGAAATCTAATTCTAATGATAGCCAATTTCTTTGAACCTTCTTCAATCTAATAAGCATGCTCCCTGTTTCTAGCGCCAAAATGTAGTTGCAGGTTTTCCTACAACACACCCCTTATCATATCTTGATATTAATTTCTAGATCTACATATAAAATTGGTAGTAAATTTGCTAAAATTATAAAAGGACACTAAGATTTTTTACATGGTTCAATCAATTTGATCTACATCCATGATTCTTCACTATGATTGTTTAAATTTACATTTGATTTACATTGATAATCTCCATTAATGGAGTTCTAAATCTAGTTTTGGGGAAGAAGATGATAAAGAAAAATACATTCTCTCTCCTCAAATCTCTCTGCAAAATATCTCTCTCCTCTAAAATTGTGTCCTCTCCCTTTTCTCTCTCCTGCTCTTCTCTTTATATAGTGGGTGACAGCTCACATTCAACTTATCTTTCCCATTTTTTAGGATTTTTTCTATGCTCTTTGGGCTCGCTATCGTCTTTCTTGAGATCTGCTATCGTGCTGGCGAGATCTTTATCGTGCTCGCGAGATCTGCTATCGTGCTCATGAGATTCTTCTATAACCATAAAATCTTCATTTCTGCCTTGCTCTCGCGAGTTCCACCTTGTGCTCGCATGAACATCTTTTTTTAACTACAAAATCTTCACATTTTTCTCATGTTTTATGTTGTCGTTGTTTATTACGTCATTCTCTGAATTATTTTGTGACGCTCGTGAAATGTTGTTGAAGAGTTTTTTGGCGACGCTCGTAGAAGTGTCGTTAATCTCTCGTGAATATAATTGTAGCGATATTCTGGTCCTACACTATGGATATTTAATAATTCATTATAAATCCTAATTGAATACCTAGAAGTTTTTAGGATTGTTAAATATCCATTTAAACTTAATCCAATACACCCATGTTAATCTCCACGAATGGATATTTGATTCACTTTGGGTTAACTATTCATGCTTTGGGAGTAATTTAGAACAACGTCTACCTGCATAATTAGTGTTATATATATATATGGGAAAATCTCTTAAACATAATGTGTTCTGATGGCTGTATGCATTCAGTGTGATTTTGATGAAACGTATACATATATATATATATATGGGAAAATATCTTAAACATTTGTGATTTTGATGAAACATTCAGTGGTATGCATATACTTAAGGATACAAATCTCTTTATAAGTTTTTTAATGAACCCCCAATTGCGGGATATGGGAATTAATTGGGGGATATAGCTACATGACAAAAACGGTATCCCAATAGCAATTTCGGGTTACCCCCTATGTAATTATTTTTTTAATTCCTAATCTAGCCCCCACTAATCAGGATTAGTGATTAATTAAAATTAGTAAAATGTTAAGTATTTGGAGGATAAATTAGTGTGGTTTTATTTTTATTTGAATTAGTGTGGGTTATTTTAGAGTGAAGGAGGGGAAAAAAATTTGAGTGGAATTTTTTTTTTTGAAAATGGAAGATGATTGTGATGAGAGACTTGCAGCTGCTGAATCCTTAGCTCAACTACAACAACAATCATATCTTCAATCTTCGGTTAATGACAACAACTCACAATTGGAATTATATGATGAACCAACACCCTTGGATCATGATTTTGGTGAGCATGAAGTGTTTTGTGAAGAACCAATGCAAGAAAGTAAACATGTTCAGCATACAAGCAACCCCAACAAACAGGTAATGCTTCAAAGAGGTCGAAAATATGATTATTCTTTTTCAAACAGCCATTTTTTCTCTGAAAAAGCTTAGTGCCGGCACACTCGTAGTATGAATACTACGCCTAAACTAGTGGTACCGGCGTGGTATTCATACTCCTTTCAATGCTGGTTCAAGATATCCCTCATTTTTAAAGCGTATTCCACAAGTGGTATTCTTACCAAATATCCATGCTGGTATGCAGTTACACTTTTTACCTACCACCGAATATTCCATGGAATATCCATACCGGCATGGTTTACTCCCAACTAACTATGCCGGTACCAAAAGAAAAACATACAGGAGTTTTTGTTTTTGGACCTTAAATACCGACTTCCTATTTTAGTTTTCGTGTACGCCTGCACTAAGTACCGGCGTAGTTTGTAATTTTTCTGAAATGCCGGCAGTCAGTACCGGTTGAAATGATTTACATATACACCATTCCGGTTTTACACGAAAAGCAACAGGAGTTAATGATATTTTGAACCTCAGTACCGGCGTCTAATCTTAATTATCGGGTACGCCGGCACTAAGTACCAGCGCAGGATTTTACCTTTTCGCTAATGCCAGTATTGGGTTCCCGGCATTGTAGTTTAAAATATACAATGTCGGAAAAATGTGGAACTAATACAATTTTCTTTTCATTCATGCCTTAGGTTGTGCCATACATTGATCCAAATTCCAAACCTCTCTTTCGGGATACGTATGAATTCTATAAAATGCCTCGGGTATGTTACCAAACAATACTTTCACCTAGTTTTTACAATTTTAAGTTGGGATTGCTTTTAATTGTCCTTTTAATCTCCCATTGTTGTCCTTATGTAGGGAATAAAATATCAAAAGGAAGCAATTGCTTGGGAAAAAGAGACGGCTCTTAAGAACATGTATGTCTTAGTGAGGAATAGCCAGCGTTCAGATGTTCATTTTGAGATGGTTCGTTTTGAAGTCCCAACCAAACATCTTGTTAGTCAAACTGTGCAACTTCGACCATTCAAGGTCCAGACACTCAACTCCTTTTGCAATTGATTTGCCGATAACGTTCAAGCCTAGAATTTTTTGAGCATCATCAGGGATCAAGCTCATTTCTCCCCACGGGAAGTGCATTGTATCAGTTTCACCATGGTACCTTTCGACAAAGCAATTGACTGTCACAATATCTGGCTTCATATGATTTTCCACCAAAGCATATAGACCAGAATCCTTTACTATTGTTTGCACATCATCATGCTCCATAGATAAATCCCAATGAGCCGCGGCTTGGTTTCGGCAGACACGAACAACCTTAGTATGATCCTACAATTAGAAGATAATACGATTAAGAGATTTCGCATAAATCCAAAACAATACATATGCACAAAATAAAATATGCTTACATAGGTTTGATAGATAGTACGAGCCCAAGAGTGCTTGTATCCAAATAGTACTTTCGGTTCCGGAGCTTCACCCCAAATTTTACCACGTTCAAGGTTGGGTATCATATCATCAATGTGAGGAAGGTGACAACCTTTAACTTTGTGTTTGCGCTTGCCCTTGCCCTTTCCCTTGCCTTGTGTTGGTTGTTCACTAGGCCCACCAACTTCGCTTTGGCTTTCTAACCGACTTGGGTGAACCTCATCATCTTCCTCCTCACTTTCCCCTTCATCACGCTCATCGTCCTCAACTGTTCCAGTACCTTCACGGATTACAAGTGCACTACGTTCACCACCACTCTCCCAAATTGCGCCTCTTGTTTCAAACCCCAAACGCTTCTTGCGACCTTCATCTTTCCCTCGTGGAGGCAGAGACTGAGGAGTATCAAGACCATCCTTCCTCTTTCTCTTAGTGACAACATCTTTATTTTTTCTTTTGTTAGCTTCCTTGGATTTTGACCTATAACATAAGTACAAGAAACAAAAATAAGACAAGACATATTGGAAGTTTAAGTACCGGCATACAAGAATTCAATCAAATCTATGTCGTTTCTCCTAAACCGGCATGCAAGAAACCTAGATTCAATGCTGGTACTGGTAACAAACTTCATAATGTTCCTGTGTGTTTTAAGTATACTACCGGCATATACGAATTACAATTAAGCAATGCTGGTACATAAAACCGGTATGGTATTCAACCCAATTTGTATGCCGGCACTGCAAATTCACTTTCAGGAATTGATATCTGATAGGTGTCTAAAACACCTTAATATTTATCTATTGTTTATGCTTTCTCTGCTGGTTTTCTTGTAAATTATGTATCTTATGTTTTGTTTTTGAGTATTTAGGTACTTTGGAGTCATTTGAAATGAAAGAAGAAGAAACAATGCAAAAGGTGCAAATGTTATTGGAGGCGATTATTTCTCATATTTTATTTTATTTCTTCATCCCTATCTGAAAAGTTTGTCGGCTTTAGTGATGCGGATTTTTTCTGAAAAGCATGACTGCTTTAGTGATGAATAGAATTGAAGGAAAGAAGTGGATATGAGAAGTAAAGGATGGATGTTGATGGTGTAAGAATTCAAAAGAAGGAGAAAAAGTCCATCTGGAGCGTAAAGGGCAGAGCCGTCATTTTTCATGGGAGAACACTATATGGAACCAACCTAAGGTTAAGGGGCAACTCTATGTGGAGGAATATTAGAAATAGGCTAGCCAAAGTTAAGGGGTGGCCAATCAGGATGGCCCTTATCTGGGACTAAGGGGTTGGTTTATCCAATTACTACAACCCTAAATTGAGAAGATTATTTCTCAATCATTGTTTTCCTGAAATCAAGAGGCACAGAAAGAAACAGTGGTTGATGCCGTTATTGCCACAAGAAATTGGTTTGTTGAGATGTTAGGGTTTTGAGAAGAGGAAATGGGTGATGAAGTTGTTCCTTCTTTGAGACTTGGGTTTGTGTTAATTTGAGAAACCAGAGAAGCTCAGATCCATGTTATGATGCCAAGAAAGTTACACATAAGATTTTGAGCTGATGGGGTTTGATGTGTGAACTAAGAGAGGTGGTTTTGGTAGTTTGAGGCACTGATGGATGATTTTCGATGGAGAACCTGAAATTGTGCTTGATGGGTTGTCGTTGATTTGATGAGAAGGAAGAGGGAAATGCTAGGTTAGATGTATGTTAGGACAGGGTATCTGGAGGAAGTTTGAAGATGGAGTTGTTGCTGGGTGGTGGTGATGAAATTAAATTCTATGAGGAGATGAAATTATCGGTTCTGAGACCAAATCAAGGAAGCACAGAAGTTGTAGTTCATATTGAAGCTACATAAGAGGTGGAGATGGAACTGGTTGGATAGTTGCTGGGGAATTGTGAGATGTGGTGTTGGTTGTGGAGCTTGGAACCTGTAGCTGAGATGAACTGGTGACTGTAGGAGTCAAGGTTACAGGGATGATGTTGTAGGTGGGAGAGCTAGTGGTTGCAGCTGAGAGTGAAGCTGGTATTGATGTACAAGCTAGGCAGGGATAGAAGGCTTGAACTGTGAACTGGTGGCATCAGAAATATTATGACAGAACTGCATGTGGAAGTGTAGCTGCAGACTGGTGGTTGTGCAGTGGTCTTAGTATTGGAGTTGTAACTGGTGCAAGGAGCATTGAAATTGCAGTTGCAGGTGACAGAGAGTAGGTTGCAGCTGCTAACTGATTTGCAATAACTAGCTAAAAAGGGTTGTGCTGTGATGATGGTCTACTACTGGAGTTGAACAGATATAGGTGCTGTTAATGGGAACTATAGGAGATGGTTTTGGTGGAATATGCTAGTGGCTTTGAGCAGAAATTGAAGCTGAGATGGTTGGCTTTGTTGCAGTTCAAGCTAGTTATGCAGCTGTAATGTGTTGGTGTGATGGAAGTAATTGGTGCTCAAGAAAATCAGGGTATGAAATGGTTCCAGGTTATGTTGGTGGTGTGTAGTTAGTAACTTTAAGGAACAAGTCAGGGAATCTGTTAATGCTCTAAGTTTGAATGAACTGCAGATGGGTTTGATTGCTGTTGCGATGAATGAATACTGGAATTAAACTAGATGTATGTTAGGATGGCATCACAGGGAAGTGGAGAAGAAATGTGTAGCTACTGCAAGCCATGGTTGCGGACGGATTGGAAGATACAACAAAACTGAGAAGCAGAATTGCAGTGAATTGATGTTAGTGGTAAAGCACAGAATGAAATTGCAGGAGGAGTTATTGAGCAGGGGATATAAATTACAGCTGAACTGGGGTGCTAGGTTATGTTGTTGAAGCAATGGTGGAGGAATTGACTTGGTGCAGGTATGGCTTGCTGGAGGTTCAAATGAGGTTGCTATTGGCTTAATGTTATACATGGAAGTGCAGTGGTTAAGTGGATATGATGCAGAGAAGTTGCAATTGGTATGAGCTGTGTAGTGCAGTTTATGGAGAACTGAGTTGTTGCAGTTGGGTTAGTGGTTGCTATACAGGAAGGTTGCGTTGCTGCCTTAAGTGTGAGTTTGGTGATAGCAATGGTTCGTGTTGGTATGAACTGGTAGATGAAATGGAATGGTTTTGATTTAAAGCAGTGTGCAAGAGATGGAGCTGATGATGTTGGATGGACTGGGAATAGAAGTTGCAGCTGTGAAGAAGGCATGGCCATCATGGCTGAACAAGATTGTAACAGTTTGAGCCAAAGCAACTCAGCTCAGTCAGGCTAGTTAGATGTTGATTCATGTTTGACTCAGTTTCTGACTCATTTAACGTCGTTAATGACCGTTAACTTGACCGTCAGTCTTAACGGTGGACTGTTATGTTTGATCGGTGACCGGGTGGACTTCGCCGGTCACCTGAGATTTTTCCAATGTCGGATTCAGGCGATTTTCCGGCTGGTGCACCAGTTTTCCGGCGAACAATTTTTGGGTCATATTTTCACATGGGTTTTTCACACACTTGAGTTTAGTGGACTTCTTGGTATTGGACCGTGGGCTTTGAAGACCTAATTTGGGAAGTTGAGAAGCTATAAAAGAGAAAAGTTTCTATTCTTTTGGAGATCATTATTCTACTGGAGTTTTGGAGGAGAGCGATTTTACTAGGGTTTGCTTTCGTTTATTTTTCATGTTCTTCATTTTATTTTTGATAATAATTATGTTGAATCCAAAAACTATGAGTAGCTAAACTTCATATTATTGGTTATGGGATAATAAGTGGATTTCACAAATAAGATTTGATTCAATGTAATAGTTTTTTCTCAATATTTTATTGTTTATGATTCATGGGGTATATTGTTTTATGATTTGATGGTTTGTTTGGTTGAGTCCGGAATCAATCCGATTTGCATTCATATCTAGAGCTATATTAGGGTTTTCAATACGAAAACGTTGTTTATCCCTGATTTTAAGTAGCATAAATGTGGGTAGTGCTTGTAGTGATATATCCTACTAGTCACATATGAATCATAACTTGGGTTAAATCGATTTAGTGCTTTTACACATTTTGATTGCCTTGATTAGTCTTATTCCATAGAACTTATTGGTTTTAGGGAGTTAAATCTAATTGTGCTTTTACACTTTAGGTTGCTTTTTAGGAAGAAGTCACATATGCATCTTTTAATGTGGTTGTGATGAAATCAGGGAATTAGCGGGATACTCTTGCGATCAAGGTATCCTAGGACTTTTAGTAAATGAGAGATTAAAATCTCAATTCTAGTCATTGTTGAGAATTCGAGTTTGTGAATGAAACTATCCCGTGACCAATACTTTCTCCTTATTGATTATTTTAATACTTTATTGCTTTAATTTATTTTTATTGCTTTGATAACTCAAACCCCCCCCCCCTTTTTGGTTACTAAGAATCTGAAAATTTGCATAACAACAATAGCCTCTCTGTGGATACGAACTCTTTCTTATCGCATACTACTTTTATTTTAGTTAAGTAAGAAAGTGAAATTATTTTTGCTCAGCTGACAACCGACCAAATTTTGGCGCCGTTGCCGGGGAGGCATACGGCTTGTTATTAAGTTTTTAGTTTCTTTTTACAATTTTTGCTTTTATCTTTGCTTTTTGTTTCTTGTCTTGGTTTTTACTTGTTTGTGAGAATTGTTTTCAGGTACCTAATCCCTGGATTCTAAGGATTGGAACTATCCAAGGTGCGGGATTGCTACTCGAAGAGGCACAATACTCCAACCAAGTCAAGACATACCGGAAGAGCAAGAGTTAGAAGTGGAAGAAGAGTTACAACTAGAAGAAGAACAAGAGGTTCCATATGTGAAAGAACCACTAGTTGAAGAAGAAGAAGCAATGGATGATGCCAATCGTACACTCAAGGATTTGGATTCTCATAGGCTTGATGCAAAATGATGGTGTATTCAAACCAACTCAACCTTCGAGATCAATCCGGGGTTGCTTAGAGAGTTGCCAAAGTTTCATGGCATGGCGAATGAATACCCAAACAAGCATCTTATGGAGTTCTATACCATTGTCAAGGCTATGCTTCCAGCGGAGACTGAAGCCGATGGTGCAATGATGAAAGTTTTTCCATTTTCTATGGTAGACAGCGATAAGGATTGGTTGTATTGTTTGCCTGCCGGAAGTGTCACTACATGGAACGGGTTGAAGAAACTCTTTTTAGAGAGGTATTTTCCTGCGTCAAAGGCCACTCAAATTCGCAAAGAGATTTGTGGAATAAAGCAACATGCGGGAGAGTCTTTGTATGAATGTTGGGAGCGATACAAGAGATTGGTGGCAAGCTGTCCTCACTATCAATTCAGCGATGCTATGATAATCCAATATTTCTACGAAGGTCTTCAATCAAGTGATAGATATATTCTTGATGCAGCGAGTGGTGGTGCACTAGTGAACAAGACGGTGGCCCAAGCTACCGATTTGATTGAAAGTATGGCTGTAAACTCGCAACAATTCTACACAAGAGGTGAACCAATGGTTAGGGGAGTGCATGAAGTTAGTGATTCATCATCATCACACCGTGATCAAAGGAAGGACAATATGGAGTACATGATGCAAAATATGGCTGCGGTTATATTACCTTTGTATGGTGAAGAGTTGGAGCAAGCTAATGCGGTTTTTCCAAACCCACAAAGACGGTATGATCCATATTCCAACACCTACAATACGGGATGGAGAGATCATCCAAATTTCAGCTATGCCAACAAGAAAGGTGCGGTTCAACAACCTACCTTCAACAGTCTGAGTGGATTTCAACCGCAACAATAACAATTTCAACCGCAACAACAACAATTTCAACCGCAACAACAACAATTTCAACCTCAACAACAACAATTCCAACCGCAACAACAAAATCAACATCAACAATTTCAGCAACCACAATAACCGGTTCAAAACCAAGGTTCTGATATCGATGCAAAGTTACAAACAATGATGCAAGGTATTTCTACCATGTTCAAAGAAAGCCAACAAGAAACCAAGAGTGCGATTAAGGATTTGAAGACTTAAGTGGGCTCCATGGCAATTGATAACAACAAGTTGAAAGCACAAAATAGTGGGAGACTCCCCTCTTAACCCATTAACCCAAAAGAGGGTGTCAATGCTATTCCGTTGAGAAGTGGTACACAACTTGAGCAACCCAAAGTTGCTGATTTGGGTGAAGAGGAAGTTCCAAAGGAGCCGGTTTTGGAGGAAGAGAGGGATGAAATTCCCCAAACACCCGAGGTACCTATTCCTAACTCTAAAACTCTTATTCCTACTTATGTTCCTCCTATACCTTTTCCTCACAGATTTGCAAGTTCTAAGAAGGCGGAACTAGAAAAGGAGATTTTAGATGTTCTTAAGAAGATTCATGTGAACATACTTCTCATTGATGCTATCAAGCAAGTTCCCAAGTATGCAAAAGTGTTGAAGGATTTGTGTACCAACAAGCAAAGGGTTAAAGGCAATGAAGTGCTAAGTGTGGGGGAGAATGCTTCGGCAATCTTACAACACAAACTCCTTTTGAAATGCAAGGATCCCGGTAGCTTTGACATTCCCGTCACAATTGGTAACACCACTTTTAACAAAGCAATGTTAGACTTAGGTGCATCCGTTAATGTTATGCTGGCATCCATGTATAATTCACTTAATCTAGGTCCTTTGAAAAAGGCTGAAATGTTGCAATTAGCCGATCGCTCCAATGTTTACCCAATGGGTATTGTTGAGGATGTTCTTGTGCAGGTTAATCAACTTGTATTTCCATCTGACTTTTGTGTGTTAGAGATGGATGAAGGTTTACCGGACTCGTCTCTTCAATTGCTACTTGGGCGTCCCTTCATGAAAACGGCTAAGACAATCATTGATGTAGAAAATGGAACGTTGACTATGGAGTTTGACGGAGAAATAATATGTTTCAACATTTTCGAGATGATGAGATATCCTAGTGATGTCCACTCTTGTTTCTCTGTTGATGTTATGGATACATTGGCACAACAAGTGTTTGAATTGAATCGTGATGATGCTTTGGAAACTGTTTTAACTACATCCATGGATGATGGGGTAGAGTGTGGTAACTGAAGTCAAGGAATCCCTTGGTAATCTCAACTCACTACAAGGATGTATGGAAACTCATAATATCTCTTTTATTTCTTTACCATGCAGTGATGAAAAGCTTTTACCTTCTATTGTTAAATCTCCAAAGTTGGAATTGAAACCTCTTCCAAGTCACTTAAAGTACTTGTACTTGGGTGACAATGAAGAGTTACATGTGATTGTTTCTAACGAGCTTAGTGAATTACAGGAGCAAAAACTTCTAAGGGTGCTAAGGAAGCACAAGACGGCCATAAGATGGACAATCGCTGATATCAAGCATATAAGCCCTGCCTTTTGTATGCATAAGATTCGTTTGGAGGACGATGCAAATCCTACAAGGGAAGCGCAACGTCGTTTGAACCCTCCCATGATGGAAGTTGTGAAAAAGGAGATACTCAAGATTTTGGAAGTGGGTGTTATCTACCCCATATCCGATAGCAAGTGGGTGATCCCGGTACAAATTGTACCAAAGAAATCAGGTGTAACGGTGGTAGAGAATGATGAGAACAAACTTGTCCCAACTCGTGTGCAAACCGGTTGGAGGGTTTGTATTGATTATAGAAAGTTGAATGCCACTACTAGGAAGGATCATTTTCCTTTACCTTTTATTGATCAAATGCTTGAACGTTTAGCTGGACATGCTTATTATTGCTTCCTTGATGGTTATTCAGGGTACAATCAGATTGTGATAGCACCCAAAGACCAAGAGAAAACCACTTTCACTTGTCCTTTCGATACTTTTGCTTATAGAAGGATGCCTTTTGGCTTATGAAATGCTCCAACTACCTTTCAAAGGTGTATGGTAAGTATCTTTTCCGAGTATGTTGAAAACATCATTGAAGTGTTTATGGATGACTTTAGTGTCTTTGGTGATTCATTTGACCTTTGCTTGAACAATTTTTCACTAATCCTTAAACGATGTGTTGAAACAAACCTGGTTCTAAATTGGGAGAAGTGCCATTTCATGGTAACTCATGGCATAGTTTTAGGCCATATAATATCTTCTAAAGGCTTGGAAGTTGATAAATCTAAGATAGACCTTATTCGTGCTCTAACCCCTCCCACTACGGTGAGGGAGATACGTTCTTTTCTTGGTCATGTAGGTTTCTATCGTAGATTTATCAAGGATTTTTCCAAGATAGCATCACCACTTTGCAACTTATTGCAAAAAGATGTGGTTTTTAACTTTGATGAAAAGTCTATGGCGGCATTCAATCGTTTGAAAGAACTTTTGATTTCATCCCCTATCATTAAACCACCGGATTGGAGCAAGCCTTTTGAGCTAATGTGTGATGCTAGTGACTACGCGGTTGGTGCGGTGCTTGGGCAGCGTGTGGGGAAGATACCTCATGCCATTTATTATGCTTCTAGAACGTTAAATGAGGCCCAACAAAACTACACAACCACTGAAAAAGAGTTTTTAGCTATTGTATTTGCATTGGAGAAATTTCGCTCTTATCTAATTGGTACAAAAGTTGTTGTTTTTTCTGACCATGCATCTCTTAGGTACTTGCTAATGAAGAAAGAAGCGAAACCGAGTCTCATACGATGGATTCTACTCTTACAAGAGTTTGATATTGAAATCAAAGACAAGAAAGGAATTGAGAACACCGTTGCGGATCACTTGAGCCATCTTGTTGTAGACAAGGAAGCTATCCCATTGCGTGAAAGTTTCCCGGATGAGCAACTATTCTCAATTGCCTTTGGAGAACCATGGTATGCGGATATTGTGAATTACTTGGTAACTAAACAAATCCCAAGGAAATTGTCTCGTGCTGAGAGGGACAAACTTAAGAGGTTAGGGAACCAATATATATGGGATGATCCATACTTATGGAAACATGGCAGCGACCAAGTAATAAGAAGGTGCGTTCCTGAATCCGAGTTTAATTCTATCTTGTCATTTTGTCACTCCTATGCTTGCGGAGGACATTTTGGAAGTAAAAGAACCGCTCACAAGGTACTTGAAAGCGGTTTCTATTGGCCAACCTTGTTTAAGGATGCACATATATTTTGCACAACTTGTGATAGGTGCCAAAGAATAGGCAATCTAGGTGCCCGAAATCAAATGCCACAAACTTTTATTTAATTTATTGAAGTTTTTGATGTATGGGGTATTGATTTTTTGGGTCCCTTTGTCAACTCTCATGGGAATTTTTACATCTTACTTGCTGTTGATTATGTATATAAATGGGTGGAAGCTAAGTCCACCCCTACTAATGATTCCAAGGTTGTTTCAGATTTTGTGCAAGCTAACATTTTTGCAAGGTTTGGAATTCCAAGAGCCATAATTAACGATGGGGGTTCTCACTTCAAAAACAGGATTTTGCAAAGCTTGTTGAAGAAGTACAATGTGTCGCGCAAGATTGCAACACCTTATCATCCCCAAACAAATGGACAAGCCGAGGTTTCCAACCGGGAGGTGAAATCCATTCTATAAAAGACGGTGAATCCAACAAGGAAAGATTGGAGCATGCGGCTAAATGATGCTTTGTGGCTTATAGAACCGCATACAAGACACCGATTGGGATGTCTCCCTTTAGGCTTGTGTATGGTAAAACTTGTCACTTATCCGTGGAGATTGAGCATAAAGCGTTTTGGGCGATTAAGCAATGCAATATGGAGATGGATGGTGCTGGAAAGCAAAGAAAGATACAACTCCAAGAGCTGGAAGAGCTTCGCAATGATGCATTTGAAAGCTCTCGTATTTACAAGGAGAAAACGAAGGCCTTTCATGATACTAAGATTTCTAGAAAACAATTTTGTGTTGGGAAGAAAGTGCTTTTGTTTAATTCTCGCTTGCATTTATTTTCGGGTAAATTAAGGTCACGTTGGATCAGACCTTTTATTGTTACTAATGTGTTTTCTCATGGCGCAGTAGAAATTCGTAGCATAGCTACAGGCAAGGAACTTAAATTTAATGGGCACCGGTTGAAACCATATTATGAGAATTTCACTTCCGAAGTGGTGGAATGAGCTAATTTTGTGGATGCACTCCCTCTGGAGGAGTCTTAGCAAACAAGGAGCAAGTCGGGCTGACGAATTTAAACCAAGCGCTAAGTGGGAGGCAACCCACCGGTTTTGTATCTTTACCTTTATCTTTTTATTCTTTAAGCATTTTATCTTGATTTTCTTTGTTTTTGCATATCTTTTGCAGAATTTCCCACCTTGAACTTTCTTTGGATGATTCAATTTTACATTGAGGAAAATGTAAAGTTTAATTGTGGGGGAGCATTTATATGTTTGTATAGTTTGTTTTAGTTTGTTTTATGCCTTTAGTAAAAAAATCAGAAAAATAGAAAAACCAAGACAAAATTTGCGCTTTTTGAACTCCAAAATCTAGAAACTTGTGCCTTTAGGATGACACCATTAGTGGATGGAACTATTTTGATTGCAGGAGTTGAGGAACCAATTAACTAAAAGGGACGAACATAGCTCAGAAATCACAAATAAAATGATAGTTGTTACCATATCTCGGAATATCACCATATCATGTTCTACTTTTATTTTTCCATATTTATCTATTGTTCTCTAAGTGCTTTGGTGGGTCACTAAAAATCGAGTTGTTATTATTGCTAGGATGAAATAGAGTGATTGAGTTGCAAAAAAAAAAAAAAAGACCGACCAATTAGACCAAACGGAATAAAAATGACACTTGGGAATAGCAGTATGTGTGAAACGTTGTCCATGTTTCCGTCGCCTAAACAAGCGTGGAATGCAGGATCCAAGGAAACTATCACGTACTTTCTGACAAGAAGCATGCGCTTGGATCCAAAAGATTTAATCATGTTGTCTGAAAAAAAAAAAAAAAAATATTATTATTGTTAAATAAAGTCACTATTGAGTTGATGTAGAAATAAGATTGTTGACCACTGGTTCCCTTGTATATGCCAGTGTGTTGATACTAGAATTCATAACAGTAGCTCAATCCAATAGGTTGCATAGGTTCATCTTGGCGGTGACATTCAGACAGATATGGGAAACATCGATCACTTGTGAACATTCGCCAACATCTACATCTATATCCATATTCTTAATCTTTTCATTGTGATTGTGGTTTGTTAGTTTCCGAGTATTGTGGTTTGTTCGACTATCTAAATAAAGCTTTATTTACTTACATATGAATTAAATTTGCTCAAGGTACCTCCTCCTGTAATCATTTTGGATTCGTTCATTGATTTGTCACAAATATACGGAGTTGGAAATATAAGTTTTGTAGGCAGACCTCTTGTAAACCTTCATGAGACTAAAACTCGTCCACTAGGGACACCTAGGGGTTCAAAGGCTTGTTATTTATGCTAAAAGTGACCGTAGCCTCGACGAGATGGAGTTGTATGTATGCTTTATAATTATTTTGTTTGATTTGCTCGAGGACTAGCAAAGTCTAAGTGTGGGGGAATTTTATAGGTGTCTAAAACACCTTAATATTTATCTATTGTTTATGCTTTCTCTACTGGTTTTCTTGTAAATTATGTATCTTATGTTTTGTTTTTGAGTATTTAGGTACTTTGGAGTCATTTGAAATGAAAGAAGAAGAAACAAGGCAAAAGGTGCAAATGTTATTGGAGGCGATTATTTCTCATATTTGATTTTATTTCTTCATCCCTATCTGAAAAGTTTGTCGGCTTTAGTGATGCGAATTTTGTCTGAAAAGCATGACTGCTTTAGTGATGAATAGAATTGAAGGAAAGAAGTGGATATGAGAAGTAAATGATGGCTATTGCTGGTAGAAGAATTCAAAAGAAGGAGAAAAAGTCCATCTGGAACGTAAAGGGCAGAGCCGTCATTTTTCATGGGAGAACACTATATGGAACCAACCTAAGGTTAAGGGGCAACTCTATGTGAAGGAATATTAGAAACAGGCTAGCCAAAGTTAAGGGATGGCCAATCAGGATGGCCATTATCTGGGACTAAGGGGTTGGTTTATCCAATTACTACAACCCTAAATTGAGAAGATTATTTCTCAATCATTGTTTGCATGAAATCAAGAGGCACATAAAGAAACAGTGGCTGCTGCCGTTATTGCCACAAGAAATTGGTTTGTTGAGATGTTAGGGTTTTGAGAAGAGGAAATGGGTGATGAAGTTGTTCCTTCTTTGAGACTTGGGTTTGTGTTAATTTGAGAAACCAGAGAAGCTCAGATCCATGTTATGATGCCAAGAAAGTTACACATAAGATTTTGAGATGATGGGGTTTGATGTGTGAACTAAGAGAGGTGGTTTTGGTAGTTTGAGGCACTGATGGATGATTTTCGATGGAGAACCTGAAATTGTGCTTGATGGGTTGTCGTTGATTTGATGAGAAGGAAGAGGGAAATGCTAGGTTAGATGTATGTTAGGATAGGGTAGCTGGAGGAAGTTTGAAGATGGAGTTGCTGCTGGGTGGTGGTGATGAAATTAAATTCTATGAGGAGATGAAATTATGGGTTTTGAGACCAAATCAAGGAAGAACAGAAGTTGTAGTTCCTATTGACGCTACAGAAGAGGTGGAGATGGAACTGGTTGGATAGTTGCTGGGGAATTGCGAAATGTGGTGTTAGTTGTGGAGTTTGGAACCTGTAGCTGAGATGAACTGGTGACTGTAGGATTCAAGGTTACAGGGATGCTGTTGTAGCTGGGAGAGCTAGTGGTTGCAGCTGAGAGTGCAGCTGGTATTGATGTGCAAGCTAGGCAGGGATAGAAGGCTTGAACTATGAACTGGTGGCATCAGAAATATTGTGACAGAACTGCAGGTGGAAGTGTAGCTGCAGACTGGTGGTTGTGCAGTGGTCTTAGTATTAGAGTTGTAACTGGTGCAAGGAGCATTGAAATTTCAGTTGCAGGTGACAGAGAGTAGGTTGCAGCTGCTAACTGAGTTGCAATAGCTAGCTAAAAAGGGTTATGCTGTGATGATAGTCTACTACTGGAGTTGAACAGCTATAGCTGATGTTAATGGGAACTGCATGATATGGTTTTGGTGGAATGTGCTAGTGGATTTGAGCAGAAATTGAAGCTGAGATGGTTGGCTTTGTTGCAGTTCAAGCTAGTTATGCAGCTGTAATATGTTGGTGTGATGGCAGTAATTGGTGCTCAAGAAAATATGGGTATGAAATGGTTGCAGGTTCTGTTGGTGGTGTGTATTTAGTAACTTTAAGGAACAAGTCGTGGAAGCTATTGATGAGTGCCAAATATTGCATGTTCATACACCTTTTCATTGGCACTTAACTCATCTTTCGCGCTTCAAAGTCATATATTATCCCAAATTCTGCATTTTTACCATTTTCAAGAATAAATATTTGTATTAATTAATTTTGTGTTTTTAAGTACTAAATAAAGCTTGGAAGAATTGAGAAGACAAAAGAGAAGAAAGTTGGAAGCGTTGCAACCCGCTCGCGCATCAGTGGCAACCTGTTTACAAATTCATGGGATTAAACAACCCATGATCCAAAACCCATGATCCAAAACCCAAGACCCAAATCCATTTCCACCTCACCCCCATTGGATTCTTTCCAAAACATCCACCTCACCCCCATTGGATTCTTTCCAAACATCCACCTCACCCCATTGTATTCCATTTCATCCATCAATTAAAGAAAACATCCCCATTCTCTCACTCAATCACTCCCAATTTGTTTCCCACAACCAAATATATTCCATTCAATCCATCAATTAAGAAAACATGTTTTGTTGAGTGGATGCTTTCCAAATTTCGAATCCAAGTGCTTGAGGGAATTTTGTGTATAAATAGAGAGGGTTGTTGTGTTGAAAAACCATCCAAGAATAGTTTGTTCATGTTAGTTTATCAAATTTCAATTTTGTTGTAATGTTCTTCATGTTCTAATTTCATTTACTAGGGTTTAGATGAAGCCCTAATCTCATTGGTATGTATTCATATCTTGTATCTTGTTCTTGAAAGTTTAGAATTGTTTAAAGATATAATTTAATCCAAGTTTTTCAACATATTGCTCTCACAATGTATGCCATGTATCCATTGTAGTTAGAATATCTTCCCCTTGGTTGCCCCTTCAAGGAAGCGTACATCAACCATACAAGGTTAGCTCTTCCCATCCGGTTTTTCCAACAACCAGCTTTTGTTCGCAACCTCTTATCCTTTTTGCCTATAGGGCTTATAGTTACAAGGTTGCACCCTATTGGGTATCTTTAGGCCAAGTGCATCATTTTCCAAGACTTGTCAAGAATGGAAGATGTGATTCAAACCCATCCGGCGCTCTTGACTCAACCGTGTACCTCGGCGCCTTGATCGTTTTCTGCACTTCTTGGGAAAGACATTATGCCTTAGTCGCCCAAACTAAATCATGTTATATCGCAAGATTAGGTTGAGAATCCAAGGTGTCTTACCCGGATAGGTACCCCATTTTTGGGTTATGTACCCCGTAATGTCCATGTACTCAGGTACCATGGTGGTATTCTGTTTCCCCTGAGCCATGCTTATAGGTACCCCCTTAAATGACGTACTTTAGGAATTTGCCTCTTGCGAAATGTTGCTTCGCGAACTAGGGTGTACGTCACAAAGGTTTGCCTGTGTAAAATTTCTGCGGCTTTCTTTCTTTTTTGAAAGATGATCACAGTTTGCGGCTTTCTTTTATGAAAGCTGATCGCAAATAAATTTTTGCGTCTTTCTTTAATGAAAGCTGATCGCAATAAATCGTTTTTATTCGTAAAAACTCATCACAAATTTTTCATGTTGAGAAATACCTCATTTCATTTTCTTGTTTTTCAAAATACCTTTTGTTATACGTTGCGAACATTTTGTTATACGTTGCGAACAAATATACTGATTACCTTTTTGTTTCATTACCTTTTTTCTTCATTCTCTTTTCTTCGGAAACCATATCCCTTTTCTATCATCGTAAATTTCTTGTACGCTTAATATTGAAACTTTATTCCTTCATGCCTTAGTCCTCAGTCATTAAATTTTCGCTTCTTTTCGCAGCCTTTGCTATTTTTCTCCAACTTTCCTTTTCAATAGATTTTCCTTCGCAAACTTCTACTTCTGTATCGTAACATTTCTTCCCTTCTTCCCAATCACCCTTGATAACTCTAATACCCTTTGGATGAGGAAATTTTATGCATTGATGAAGAGTTGAAGCTACGCCTAGAATCCCATGAAGCCAAGGTCTCCCTATCAAAGCATTGTATGGTGATTCGACATCAACAACGCAAAATAAAATTTTAGTTCGCATTCCACTTAAAGGAATTCGCATGCTCACTTCTCCTTTTGGTTTATTAGCAGTTCCATTAAAGCCATAAATCCTATAGGTAGAAGGTATTAGATCTGCGTCTTTTCCCCCCATGGTTTTGTAAGCAGGATAGAAGAGAATATTGATAGAACTTCCCGTATCAATTAAGATTCTATTAAGACCAAATGATTCTGCGTCTGTATCATCTTCGCTTTCTTCCGTATTCAGACAAATTTCTAATTTCACTACCAATGGATTATCATGTATTTCACAACCTTCTGGAATTTCTGTGGCTTCAAAAGAAATTTCACGCTTCTGCCAATTTTCAAGTCGTGAAATTTTTGCGATGTTCATTATTTCACTTCCTTCGCCATCTCTCGCATATACCCTACTTAACACATTATCATGAAAATCTTCTATCGTTTTATACGAGTGAATAATAGAATTGCAGAAAACATTCCTTGGTTTTTGTCCCACTTCTATGTGTAAGGTTTCCTTTCCCTTTTCTTGTATTGTGTTCACCATGCGAGTTATCACTGGAGCCTGTGGTAATTTTTGCGACTGTGCTTGCTTGAGTAAAAAGTGGTCCAGTTTTCCTTGATCGATCATTTGCAAGATAATCCTTTTGATATTATTGCAGTTATTTGTAGAATGTCCATCAAAGTGATGGTACAAGAAAAATTCATGACTTCTTGGACCCATTGGTGGTTCTTTTCCCATATTCCATGGTGTTGGTATATTTTCCATCAAGATGATCGCTTGCCATATATTTTCTACACTTGTATTCAAAGGTGGCATCTTTATTTCTTCTCTTATCATTCTTTGACCTCCCTGTCCATTGTTATAGTTTTGTGTATGATTCCCTTGTCCAAAATAGTTTTGCCTTTGTCCTCCATAATTTTCCTGTTGCTGATCTAATCTTGGGATATGGTTATTTCCTCCTCGGCTATAGAAATGCCTTTCTATATCATACTTTTCTTGATCCTTGATACTCATTGCTACCATTTTTGGTTGACCATTGCCAACTTTATTCTCTTATGATATCTGTGAAGATGTTTGCGAGGATGTCTGCGAGGTACCTGCTACCATATTGACTATTTTAGGAAGTAAGTTTGCTCATGTATCTTGAGTGTTGGTGTTTGTTACTGGATATGACTCTATATTGTTTTGCTTTTCCTCTAATGTAATGTACTCCTCTTGAAATTCTCGCAACTCTGTCATCATAATGGAATTCTTTCTTCTGAAGATTTGAACATATAATTGCTCAGTTGCAAACATCGCATTTATGAAAGACAAAATCAGGTACCTCTCGTCCACACGCCCTGCCATATCACTGCACATAGTTTTCCATCTTCTTACCAAATGCTTCAAACTTTCACCAATTCTTTGTTTTAAACCAAACACATCTTCAATACCAAGTCGCGAGGAATGATTCTTGATATATGCTCCTAATAAAGTTACTTGTATATGATTAAATGATGTAATAGTGTTCTTTGGAAGTCCTTTAAACCATTTTAGAGCTTCTCCTGTTAATCTTGATGCGAAATACTTGCATAATACAGCATCGTGATTCTCCCATTGTAACATGCATCTTATATACGCTTTAATGTGTTGTATAACACATGGTAGATTGCATTTTGGTGGAATCCCTCCCAATTGTACTTCTCTAGAGAAAGGAGTCCTCGCAGCTTCTTCTATTGCTTCATCTAATTGACTTCTATCTCCTCCTCCTCTACTGTTTATCATTCCTCTCATTTCCGCTAATTCTCGAAAGATACGTTCATTTTCCTCAGAATTCTCATCCATTGGTCTCTTCAACGCATCCTATCTTCTTCTACGTTCTTGCATTTCTTCTCTTGCGATCCTTCACATTTTATCATACTCTTTATTAATGTTTCCATTTGCACAATTTTGCAAATATCTTCTTTCCAGATTGTCATAATTGTTTTGTTGCAGAGCATCTTGAAATTCTTGTTCTTCCATTTCTATTCTCCTCATCCTTATCATGTGAATATCAGGAATTTCTTCTTCTTTATTTCTCCTCCTTCTGTGATTTACCTCTCTCTGATTTGCCTGAATTCTGTTTTAAAGATTTGGTTCATTCCTTGCTATTTCTATTCGTTGATTTCCAACTCTCCTCTGAATTCTACCATACTCAAGATCTTGATTGTTGCGAGCCTGTTCATGTATTCTTACTCCATCTTCGTGATTGTTTTGATGCATTGCTTGTTGCCTCTTAATTTCTTCCGCAAGTTGCTGCTCTTCCTCTCAATTTTCTTCGACATTCTGGTTATTTTCCCTTGGAAATGGTTCTGTTCGTAAATTTTCCACGTTTTGTTCGTTGTTTGGTACTAAAATGAAGCGATTCTCTCGATTTATTTCAACCAGATTCTGTGTTTATCCTTGCATAACACTTTCACCATTGATTGTTGGTGAATTTCGTTCTTCTCTCTCTGGTCTAACACTTGATCTCGCAGCACTTTGAGATCTCCTTCTTTGTAACATCTCATTTTCCCTCCTCAATTTTTGATTCTGTCTTGTTATATTTGCACGTTCTTCAGCTTCAAACCTTCGTTCTTCCTGAATTCCTTGTCTCAATGTTTCTAATGCCTCCATTTCTCTTTCATGAATTATTCCTCCCATCAATCTCCCATTTTCTCTGATTTGTGGTTCTCTATATGCTTCAAATGGTGTATCAGTTCTCCAAGTGTGTACACTCACTCGATCATGATCTAATGCTCTTCCTTTAGTTACTGTTTGTTGAGTTTGATTTCTTCGATTGCTCCTTCTCCTACTAAGTTCTCCTATTACGTTTGCTTCTCCACCTGCGAGTCTTACACTTCTTCTTACTGCAGTCAATGGTTCTGATATATTTCTTCTTCTAGCCATTTCTCTGATGCGAAATTATTTAATTATCTCTGTTACGTTTGCTTCTCTTTCTTTCTCCCTGTTTCTAGCGCCAATTATGTAGTTGCAGGAAATCCTACAACTACACCCTCGGTAGAATTCATAAAACTTTAAGAAGTTCTTGATGAAAAATGACAATTTACTGATTAAGATTCTCAACTGATTACAAAGAAGTATGTTAATGGAACTTAGAACAGTTACAACTTTCTCTGTTCTCTCTCCTAAGACTTTTTCTAATACTCACTTAAAGAACCTCCCCAATTTAACATTTGAACTACTATTTATAGTGAAATCTGTACAACTGTATATGTAGTTGCGAAGCATCGCAACCTCTGATCGTAAATTTATTCTATATTCGCAAACCCTTCACACTTATCCCGTGTTTCTTCTATTATCGCATTATCTTGCGACACTTTTCTCTTGTATTCGTTACTATGTTAGTAACCTTATATCTTGCGATATTCTGTCCCTACATCCACGAACAATGAAACATAGTACGAAGCTGTAGTGCATGCATTGAAGATCGCAATAGAAAAGAAGCTCGAAAATATAACAATAACAAGTGATTCTCAGCTGGTAATTTTTCAAATTAAAGGGGAACATACCACAAATGAGTCTTCTTTGAAGAAATACAAGAACCTCTTTGATGAATTATCTGCGAAGATACCAAAATTAAAATGGAGGCATATAACAAGAAAATACAATTTACTCGCAGATGCTTTTACATTCATTCCAAGTATGATGACAAACCATAATACAAGAAATATCAAAATACAGACAATTCAACATCCATCAGTGAATAAAGAAGAAGAAATTGAGGAAGCAGTTGCGATGGAAGTAGAAAGGGAACTGCCAGACGACATCGCAGAAAATCTCGCAGATTGGAGAAAGGACATTCATGCATATCTCGCAAAAGGGGAAATACCCAGGAACAGACTAGAAGCACATAAATTAAAGAGTCGTGCAACAAATTATGAGTTACGAGAAGGAATTTTATACAGAAAATCTTTCAGTGGATCACCTCTAAGATGTTTAACTCGTGAAGAAGGAGAAAAAATATTGAAGATGTTACATGGAGGAGAAGATGGTAATCATAGTGGGGGAAGATCTCTAGCTTATAGAGCAAAAATACAAGGATATTATTGGCCTTATATGCACACAGACGCAAAATTATTGGTGAGACAATGTAAAGAATGTCAACGACATGGGAAAAGAACTCATGCACCAGGGGCACCACTAACCTCTTCAACAAGCTGCTGTCCTTTCGGGAAATGGGATTGGACATTGTTGGCCCATTTTTACCTGGATCTGGGCAGAGAAGATACTTAATAGTCGCAACAGATTATTTTACGAAGCTCGCAGAAGTAAAAGCAGTACAACATATTCGCGATAAGGATGTTTTTACATTCATATTTGAGAATATCATTTGTAGGTATGGAGTTCCAGCACAATTAGTATCCGATAATGGGAAACAATTTGAAGGGCAGAATATATAGATGTTACTCAGTGCTTTTAGGATAAAATGTGGGAAATCAACTCCATTATATCCACAAGCTAATGGACAGGCAGAGGCAACAAATAAAATAATCGCAGATACAATCAAAAATAAATTAGAAGGACATCTCAGAGGGTGGTGCGAGCAAGTGCCTAGTACAGTCTGGGCATACAATACAACTAGAAGGGAGGCAACTGGAATGTATCCTTACTGTTTAACATATGGAGTAGAAGCAGTATTGCCAACAGAGGTTGTAATTCCGACAACAAAGAAAGAATCTTTGGAAAGAAATTTAAGTGCAGGGGTGATATTAAGTGAACTGGATGATTTGGAAAAAAAAAATAGAAAAGGTGTTGCGACATATGAAAATTTATCAGGAAAGATTAGATCGAGAGTATAACAAGAGAGTTATTGAACGTGAGTATCAACCAGGTGATTTGGTCATGCGATAAACACCTCCCTACCAGAAAGAAAATGGAGGAAAACTAGCACCAAAATGGGATGGACCATATGTCATTAAAGAGGTTGTGGGAAGTGGAGCTTATCGGCTGATGGATCCAGAAGGGAAAGACATGGGTTTAAGACTTGGTCGACCTTGGAATAGATTGTATTTAAAAGGTATTATCCATAAAACTCATGATAATTTTGCGAATATCATTTACTCCCACAGAAACTACCAAAATTACAAATTTTAAAATTCTTATTATGATCAGCTTTCATTAAAGAAAGACGCAAAAGTTTATTTGCGATCAGCTTTCATAGAAGAAAGCCGCGAACTGTGATCAACTTCAAAAAAAGAAAGAAAGCCGCAGAAATTTTATACAGGCAAACCTTTGTGACGTACACCCTAGTTCGCGAAGCAACATTTCGCAAGAGGCAAAGTCCTAAAGTACGTCATTTAAGGGGGTACCTATAAGCATGGCTCAGGGGAAACATAACATCACCACGGACCTGAGTACATTGACATTACAGGGTACATAACCAAAAAATGGGGTACCTATCCGGGTAAGACACCTTGGATTCTCAACCTAATCTTGCGATGTAACATGATTTAGGTTAGGCGACTAAGGCATACTGTCTTTCACAAGAAGTTAAGAAAACGATCAAGGCGCCGAGGTACACGGTTGAGTCAAGAGTGTCGGATGGGTTTGAAGCACATATGCCATTCTTGACAAGTCTTGGCAAATGATGCACTTGGCCCAAAGATACCCCATAGGGTGCAACCTCGTAACTATAAGCCCTATAGGCAAAAAGGATAAGAGGTTGCGAACAAAAGCTGGTTGTTGGAAAAACCGGATGGGAAGAGTTAACCTTGTATGGTCGATGTACGCTTCCTTGAAGGGGAAACCAAGGGGAAGATAAAGGGAAGCACCCTCCATTAGGGAGATGATACGTGCTATAAGACGCAAATGTCACGAGGCTTTTTGTTCGCAAGAATATAAAGGCTTGTCATATTTGTGCAACAATCGTATTTCTGCGAGTAAAAAAAAAAAATATATATATATATACTCTCAGAATTAAATACAAAGAAGTTAAGATGAGATCAATGGGTTATTACATGAAAGTGTGATAACGTCCTGCGATTTCATCGCAAGACGATAATGTCATAAGGCTATATATTCGCAAGTATATTCAGACTTGTCATATTATTGCAAACACAAAGATATTGTTAAGATAAAGTCAAGGGGTTGAGGCATGCGAGTGCACCAACGTCCTGCGACTTTATCGCAAAAGAGGTGGCAAAGTAAGACCTTTACTTAGGAAGGCATGATAAGACCACAGAAACTAATGAAGTCAATTCCGTTAATGTCATTGGAGATTCTTTATATTCTCAACAAGAATATGTATCAAGAATTCCTACCAAAAGAGGCAATTGTATTCGCAATCAAGGGCGGATATTTCATACTCATTAAATTCTTCAAGGATTGAATACTTCTTATACTTTTTCAAGGATGTCTCATAATTTTCATACTTCTTCAAGGGTGTTTCATAATTCTTATACTTTTTCAAGGATGTTTCATAATTTTTATACTTCTTCAAGGATGTTTCATAATTCTTATACTTCTTCAACGATGTTTCATAATTTTCATACTTCTTCAAGGATATTTCATAATTCTTTAAGGAGGTTTCATACTTCTTATACTTCAAGGGGGAGATTTTTTATTTACTTCGCAACTTAAACGGAGGCAGATATTCTAATACTTACAACAAAAATTGATCACCTGAAGAGCAATTATAAGGGGAAAGGGAATACTAAGCTAAGTCTTTAAGATATGTTATTTCTCTTCATATGATCAATTTATTCAATTTATGCAAATCAAGAAAGTATTCAACTAGAGAAAGGTCAATTCATTATCGCAAAATATAAAATATACTTCTTAAGGAACATAAAAAGTAAACAGAATTTTTCGTAAAAAGAGAACCAACAGTAACCAAGAGAAAGAGTTCAAAAGAAATAAAAACAAGAGGATTAACGATAACTTGGGAAAAGAAGTTTATCATGCTTGGTGCTCTCCATCAACACTTTGTGCTGGATCTTTAAGATAAGTAGGATCATCAGCAGTGTTCAATTCTTGCGAAACATTACCCTTTGAAGAGCCCTCAATAGGAACTTCTCCTTGAGGGATAGATTCTTTTCCACCATCAAGTTCTTCATCATCACTCTCGTAATCAAAGTCACTATCAGGATCACGAGCAACTTCATCATCAGATATTTCCAGAGGTTCAACTTTCACTGGAGGCAAGGATCTTGATAAGAGAATGTTGTTTATGAAGACTTGAGCTTTCAGATGACTTTCATGAAGTAGAGCTTTTTGGTGGTTAATATCTTCAATATCTTTGGAATAAGCAAGGTGGTTGAATCTCCGATTGGCACGATCACGAGAATTGATCAAACGAGTAGAAAGCAAATCGTTCTTATTGTGAAGCTCAGAATAGGTGGTCTCCAATCCAGCTTTAGCATTGCGAAGATTGTTCTCAGATTCTGCGAGTGAAGTAAAATTCAAAGAATCAATTCTGCGAATATAGCAAAATTTAAAGGTATATCAAAGGCAGTCAAATTTTGATGACTACCTTCTCTTTGTGAAGTAAGAAATTTAGCTAAAGATAGACAACAATTCTTCATCTGATCCATAGCTTTATCAAAACCATCACCAACTAATCCTTCAAGTCTAGATTGAAGCCTTTGATCTTTGGAAAGAAGAAATTTGTTATTCTTCGCAAGTTTTGCATTAAGGTTTTCTAGTTGGGAATAATCTTCTTTAAGTTTATTCCTCTTAGTGCTCAAGATTATATTCTTATTAAGAAGGGATTTCTTCTCGGCAGCAAAATAACTTCTCTCTGCATCTGAAGACTTCTTTAATTCCTCAAGTTCACCTTTTAATAAATAAAGGAGATTTTCTTGATCGCAACATTTACTCTGAAGAATATTTAATTTTTGCGAAGAAACGACCATTATATTCAAATACGAACATCTTTCTTCTGATAAGGTTTCATTCTCTTCTAATAGGGTTTCTATTCTTAAATCGGCTTTATTTAAAGAAGAAGTGAGCTTAGATATTTCATCGTTCAAAAACTTTTGATCGTAAATTAGTTGGGTATTCTTTTGGAAAAGGGCATCTAAATTATCAAGAGCACATGAATGAAGACTATATAAATGGGAAAATTGGTTCAAAAGACTTTCATGCTTGGCTTGAGATTCTTCTGCGACTGATTCATGATGAAGTACCAACATTCTACATTCCTCAATTGATTCTATGAAGGGGAATGGGTTTTAAGGGGTGTTTCAAACATACGAGAAATAGAAACAAACAAAAGGATAAAATCTAAAGATAATAGCAATACCTTTTAATGCATCATTCCTCTTACGAAGAATTGCACAATCTAGAGAATCATTTTGAAGCTGATGATTCTCTTTACGAAGATTCTCACACTCCACTTTCAAAGACTCCTGAGTTTGGCGAAGCAATTCAACTTCTTTTTCCAGGGCTTGACGTGAAATAGAAATATCAGGATTGATGAAGTTGTTGAGCATTTCGCAAAATTCAGACTGTGAGCGAACATTTGAAGACCTCGCAGTATTACTTAAAACATCAGATAACATCTGGAAAGATGAATAAATTCCATCTTGAACTTCTTGAGGAAGGGGAGAAGAATTCGAAGGAATAAGAGCAAGTTGTAAATTGCTTGGAGCAACGGCGCTCAAAGGATTAGGAGCTAAAATAGGTTTTTCACGAGAAGGGGTTGAGAAGGTAACTTGCGAAGGTTGATCTTGAAGAAGTGTTGATAAATTGACAGGGGTGGGAGACTGAAAACTGGGTAATGGAGTAGAGGCAAGAGTTTGCGAAGAAGTGCTTTCACGAGGAGGAGAGGGAAATTCTTTATCCATCACAGGAAGGAAATCAATGATTGAAATTGATGGCTTGGATTTGATATTACGAGATCTCTTGGTAAGGTTGGATTCTTCACCGACCTACGAATCAAAATGTAGATTAAAAACTGAGGCAACAATATATTTTTTCAGAAGGAAGACAAAGTATTTTAACTACCTTTTGATTCTCGGATCTTCTTCTTCGAGGGTTAGGGTTTGAGCTTTTAGTTGGAGATTTCATTTGAGAAGCAATTTTGCTAAAAGAAATCAAAGTCAAATAATGGATTAAATAGAAATAAAAGAGATAAACAAGTGGAAGATGCAAGAGATAAAAGAAAATTACCTCGGAGAACTCATGATGGGATTAACAGGAAGAGAAGGCAATAACCGAAGATGAAATGTGAGAAGAAGATGAAGTTGAAGAACTAAAAAGAGAAGGTAAAAAAGATAAGGAAGGGAATAAAAGGAGTATTTATAAGGGAATAGTTAGGAAAAGACGGTTACAAAAGACGTTTTCGAATTCCGAAAAGAATAAGTAACGGATATATTCTCACGATCATTAATTCTTCGCAGAAATGACATGAGAAGAGGCAAGATGTAGGGACAGAATATCGCAAGATATAAGATTACGAACATAGTAACAAATACAAGAGAGAAGTGTCGCAAGATAATGCGATAATAGAAGAAACACGGGAGAAGTGTGAAGGGTTTGCGAATATAGAACAAATTCACGATCAGAGGTTGCGATGCTTCGCAAGCTATATACAGCTATACAGATTTCACTATATATAGTAGTTCAAATGTTAAATTGGAGAGGTTCTTTAAGTGAGTATTAGAAAAAGTCTTAGGAGAGAGAACAGAGAAAGTTGTAACTGTTCTAAGTTCCATTAACATACTTCTTTGTAATCAATTGAGAATCTTAATCAGTAAATTGTCATTTTTCATCAAGAACTTCTTAAAGTTTTATGAATTCTACTGAGGGTGTAGTTGTAGGATTTCCTGCAACTACATAATTTATCAAATGCCATTTGCACCATTTATTGGAGTTAACCATCACTACGGGTCTATACAGTTCGGATGTGCACTTCTTCAAGATAAAAATGAAGATACTTTCGTTTGGTTGTTTAATGAATGCCTTGACGCAATGGGTGGATGTCATCCGACGTCAATTATTACTGACCAAGATGATGTTATGTGTCTGGTTGTAGGGAAAGTATTTCCTAATACACATCACCGTTTGTGCCTTTGGCACATAAATAAAAAAATTGGTGCGAAGATCTCTCATTTATATTACTCGAAATCCAAATTCAAGCATGCTATGAAGATATGCATCCATTGGACATATAGTGAACATAATTTTGAAGAGATGTGGAATTCTCTACTTAAAGAATATGATCTAGAAAATAATGATTGGCTTGCAACCTTGTATGAAATTCGAGAAAAGTGGATACCAGTATACCACCGTGGTACATTTTTTGCTGGAATGAATACAACAGGTTGTAGCGAATGAGCAAATGCATTCTTTAAGGAGTTTCTATCACCCAAAACCAACTTAAGGGAGTTTGTAATTAGGTATGATCAGGTATTGACAAAGGTTACTGAGACTGAAATTGCAGAAAATTATGTATCCGAGCATAAGAATCGTCATATAAACGAGAACAACCTAATTTTGAAGCATGCAGCAACTATCTACACACGTAAAATCTTTGACAAGTTTCGTGAACAATTAGTTGATTCAATTCGTTTAGATCTGAAGAGATATAAGATGATGGAGTTTTCAAAATATATTCAGTCAAAGATAAAGAAGGGCATGTTCATTTTAACGTGAAGCTGAAGCCAGACACAAAGGAAGCGTATTACACATATAACATTTTGAGTTTATGGGATTACCTTGCAAACATGTTCTGCGAATTTTCAACAGTCTTGAAATCGGAGAAATCCCGTCACATTTCATCTTAAAATGTTGGCTGAAAGGCGCCAACTTGTTTAGAACAATTGATGGCACAACTACATGGGATAAGTATGGGTGCCCTGACGCATTTAGGCTTACTCACTTATGGAGGATATCAACACAAGTATGGTCTAATGCTTCAAAATGTGATAATCTTTTAAAGATAGTGAAAGAGCGGGGGTCTAACAACCTCACCCAATATTTCGATTAGCAATATGTATGGACTAACTCTAATATACTTTTAAGAGAATCAACTAGATAGTCAGACTCAATCTTAATAAAAGGTATATCAAGGAGTTAATATCTCTATCTCTCGATTGGATCTATACTCAAGCAAATAGAAATCTATGAGTCTTTATCAAATAAAAGAGAGATATAAACTTGGATGGTATCAAAAACCAATATCCAAGGATCAATCAATATCCAATCAATAACCAAAGGTTGGATTTCACAATTCATCGATACAACGCACAACCTGTGATATTTCAATTATATAAAAAAATATAATGCGGAATAGAAATAACACAGACACCATAAATTTTGTTAACGAGGAAGCCGCAAAATGCAGAAAAAACCTAGGACCTAGTCCAGATTGAACACCACATAGTATTAACCCTCTACAGACACTAGCCTACTACAAACAAACTTCGGTCTGGACTGTAGTTGAACCCTAATCAATATCACACTGATTAAAGGTATATTTGCGCTCCTTACGTCTCTGATCCCAGCAGGATACTACGCACTTGATTCCCTTAGCTGATCTCACCCACAACCAAGAGTTGCTACGACCCAAAGTCGAAGACTTTAATAAACAAATATGTATCACACAGAAAAGTCTACGATAATAGATAAATCTGTCTCCCATAGATAAACCTACGAGTTTTGTTCCGTCTTTTGATAAAATCAAGGTGAACATGAACCAATCAATAACCCAGACTTATATTCCCGAAGAACAACCTAGAATTATTGATCACCTCATAATAATCTAAATCGTATAGTAGTGAAACTAGATATTAATTGCGGAATCACAAATGATGAGACGAAGATGTTTGTGATTTCTTTTTATCTTTCCCTATCGGAGATATAATCTCAAGCCAATTATTCAATTGAACTCGTACGATAGAAAATGGCAAGATCAGATCGCTCAACTACAAGAGAAGTAGTTTCGTCTGGCTTCACAATCCCAATGAAGTCTTCAAGTCGTTAATCGACATGGTCTCGAGAAGAAACCTATGATTAAAGGAGAATCAACTCTAACAAAACCAACTAGTATCACACAGGAGGTGTGGGGATTAGTTTTTCCAGTTGCTAGACGTCTCCCTTATATAGTTTTTAAATAAGGGTTTGCAATCCAAGTTACCTTGGTAACAAAGCATTCAATATTCACCGTTAGATGATAAACCTGATTTATCCAAGCTAATATCTTTCAACCATTAGATCAAAACTTAGCTTGTCACACACACAAATGAAATGTATTTCATCTAGGTTTGAGTAATCGTACCTAAACGTGTACATTAGTTGGTTCACAAAGGGTTGACCAATGGTTAGCCATATGACTACTTTCATATCAACCGTATTCATCTTATCATAACTAGTTCAAATGACTCACAAGAACTAGTTCAAGAGTTGTTCAATTGCAAGGGAATATTATGTACTACACAAGACACAATTGAAGCAAAATTGGTTTGATTCACTTGAATCAATTCATGAACAATATAGCCATGGTTTGCAAAGATTGCATTCCTTATTGTTTTATTTTTTAAGTTCATGAACAACCGATTTGAGAAATAACCAGCTAGGGTACGCGTACCTTAGTTACCATAATTGGGTTTGAAAACCCAGCATAAATTTTCGGTTGAAAACTTCTGCAGATACGCGTACCTAAGGTGACTAGTTTGTAAGTTCATAAACTCCAAACTCAACAGAAAATCACGGAAGTGAACTTCCGTCGGTACGCGTACCCAACTTGTCTCCTTCACCAATACCGCATGCACATATATGCACGCACTTGGTTTCTAGTACATGGACTTATACACTAATGTGCGAACACACTATATATGCTTATATCTATAGGTGGTTACGTAATCTCAACTCTACATTTCAATCATTGAAACATTCTTCTATAATGTTAATAGTCGTTAGACATAAAGAATCAACTACCATCATCAAAGCCATTTTCAAGATTGAAACGTCATCATGACTTTCGTCATGGGTAAAGATGAAAAGTGGTTAAAGCGAAAGCTTACCAACACATATTTCGAGAAAAATATAGGCGAGAAAACTCGGCTAGAAATAGCAAATGTGTATGTATGAAAACTATCATACTTATACTACCATTGTCTTAAGAGTAGGAGATAGATAGACTTTTGAGTGCTAGATAAGTTCAAGTCTCAACATACCTTTTTTTCGGATGAAGTTCCACTGGTTCCTTGAGTAGTTCTTTGTCTTCGTAAGATAATCGTCATGGAGTCTGAGCTCAACTATACTTAACTATCCTAGACCGAGACTTAGTCGTAAGTAAAATAGAAATCAAGATGTATAGTTTTGATCACTAATATTGACAAACATGCTTGAGATAGCTATGCATGCGAGTTCGGCCGAGCAATGCTCTAACAATCTCCCATTTTGTCAATTTTAGTGACAAAATTATCAATACATATGGATTACAAAATAAATAAAACTTTGTAGCTTCTCGTCCACATGATTGATCTCCTTGGTGCTTCAACATTACTAGAAAACTTTGTCTTTTCCAAGTACTCCCATGATTCCATAGATGTTCAATTCAGCATCATAGTTGTTGAAGTCACGTAGCCATAACAATGAGAAAACAAAAGCTCTCGATCATTGTTATATAGTGTCATAGTATTATTACACAGCATCAAAGTTCTTATATCACAACTTCGACAACAATACTATGGTGATATGTATCACTCCCTTGTTGTGCTTAAGATTAGTTACTTCCTAAACACCCCAAGAACCTCACACAGAAAACAGAAAACTATTGCGGAATTAAACAAGAACACAAAGAATTATAGTGGTTCGGCAAGGTGCCTACTCCACTGTAGCAATAAACTTTATTATTGAATACTTAGAGAATAGACTTGTTCATACACCTCTACAATTCAGACTAGGATACCATAACCAAAGGGTTAACACTCTTATTTATAGGCCTAGGAATATTCTAGAATTGCCTACAAATAGAAGTCCTAAATAGAGAACTAATTCCTAATATAACTTAGAAATCAGATTCCTAAAATACTTAGAGGAGGTGCAAACTGATTTAGGAAATCAGTTTGATCTTTCTAAAACAGGGTGTTTCCTAAATCGAGTCAATGACTAACAATTCTCCACCTTGGCAAGATTTCTAGGACAACTTCACTATTCACTAATTTCTCCGCCTTGGCATGAAATCTGACATTTCATTTCCTTCAAACTTTCGCTGCTTTCACTCATCCTTAGATGCTTCACTTCTTCACTCATCATAAAGATGCTTCACTCCCTTTTTGGGCTTCACATGTGCTTGACAGTACCACTACACCCTAAGGTGTCTTCAAATATGCACAATACTGATCAAGTTTAGACAATGTCTAAACTTTTCTTCCGTCACCACCTTGGTAAGCATATCTGCTGGATTATTGGTAGTTCCAATCTTTTCCAGCAGAATTTCACCTTCTTCAACAATTTCCCATACTTTGTGATATCTTACATTGATGTGCTTTGTTCGAGCGTGATAAACTTGGTTCTTAGCTAGGTGTATGGAACTTTGACTATCACAATACACGCTTACTTGCTCTTGCTGAATCCCCAACTCCTCAAACAAACCTTTCATCCAAACAGCTTCCTTTATACCTTCTACAACAGCCATATATTCAGCTTCGGTTGTCGATAATGCTACTGTTGGTTGTAAGGTTGACCTCCAACTTATCGGTCCACTCGCAACTGTAAAGACATACCCAGTAGTAGACCAAAACTTGTCCAAATCACCTACATAATCGGAATCACAGTATCCTATTACTTTGAAAACAGTTCTCTCATTCCGTGAGAACTTCAATCCAACATCCACGGTACCTTGAATATACCGCAGAATCCACTTCACAGCCTGCCAATGTTCCTTCCATGGATTATGCATATATCTACTAACCACACTAACATCTTGTGAAATATCAGGCCTAGTGCATACCATAGCATACATAAGGCTTCCAACAACACTTGCATATGGTATTTCAGCCATTAACCTCCGCTCCTTCACTGTTTTTGGTGACTGTTCAACATTCAATTTAAAGTGTCGAGCTAGAGGTTGTGTCACTGATTTAGTCTTGTCATCTAAACCGAAACGCTTCAATACCTTTTTCAAATAAGACTTTTGAGAAAGACTGATAGTGCCAGATTTCCTATCTCTCTCAATTTCCATGCCCAAAATTATCCTTGCTTCACCGAGATCTTTCATCTCAAATTCACTATTCAACTAATTTTTCAATCGTTGAATCTCCACCTCACTCTTAGACGCAATAAGCATGTCATCTACGTATAAGAGTAAGTAGATAAAGGATTCATCTTGGAGCTGTTTGAAGTACACACAAGAGTCATAGTTGCTGCTTGTGTACTTTTGTGTCTTCATAAACTTGTCGAATCGTTTGTACCACTGCCTTGGAGACTGCTTCAAGCCATACAACGATCTCTTAAAGTTACATACCCAATCTTCTTTACCTGCTACTTCAAACCCCTCAGTGTGCTTCATATAAATCGTCTCCTCCAAGTCACCGTGTAAGAAAGAAGTTTTCACATCGAGTTGTACAAGTTCGAGATCAAACTGCGCCACCAAAGCAAGTAAAATTCTAATGGAAGTATGCTTTACCACTGGAGAAAACACTTCGTTATAGTCAATCCCTTCCCTTTGCGCATAGCCATTAGCTACCAACCTTGATTTGTATCTTACGTTGCTTGTAATTGGAGATCCTTCCATATTTGTATATACCCACTTGCATCCAATTGCTTTTTCTCCTTTAGGTATCTCCACCAGCTCCCAAGTTCCATTCTTGTCAAGAGAATCCATCTCTTCACTCATGGCTTTCTCCCACTCCACCTTTTCAACTGTCTTGACGGCTTGTTTATAAGTGGTAGGAATTTCTTCTTCTACAATCGGTAATGCATATGCAACTATATTACCAAACCGATCTGGTTTGCGAGTATTTCTTGGTTCTTTCCTATGAGAAATACTATCATAATATGTAGCTTCTTCCGGTACTTCAGGTCGCGTTTCTTCTACTTGTACCTCTGGTTATTGGGTTGAACCATCAGTTGTTCCCAATTCTAAGTCTTCATCAGAACCTTCATTTTCCAAATTTTCGTCTATGTGGACAGACTTCGCTGGTTTCTCATTTGGTTCAAACACCGCTATTTGCCGACTTTATACTTCTATTTTAGATGATTCATTCTTCCACATTGCAGTCTCATTAAAGGTAACATCCCTACTTATCACTACCTTCTTCGACTCGGGACACCATAACTTGTATCCTTTTACTCCTGATTGGAAACCTACGAAAATAGCTTTCTTGGCTCTAGGATCAAGTTTTCCTTCCCTTACATGGTAATAAGCGGGACAACCAAACACATGCAACATCTCATAATCTGAAACTGGTTTACCATACCTTACTTCCATCGGTGTTTTACCTTCTAGTGCCGCTGTTGGCAATCGATTCACTAGGTGACACGCATATTCTACAGCTGCAACCCAAAACTGTTTGCCTAATCCAGAATTAGACAACATACATCGTACTTTCTCCAGTAATGTACGGTTCATGCGCTCCGCCACCCCGTTCTGTTGTGAAGTCTCCCTTACTGTGAAATGACGCTCAATGCCTTCATCTTCACAGATTCGCAGGAATGGATCAGACTTGAACTCACCACCATTGTATGATCTTAAGGCCTTCACTTTCCTGCCGGTCTTCATCTCGACCTTCTTCTTCCACTTCAAAAATATTCCCAATACTTCATCCTTTCTATTCATGGTGTACACCTATACTCTTCTGGTGAAGTCATCTATAAAGGAGACAAAATATCTTCTACCTATCAAGGATGCAGTCCTCGAAGGTCCCCATACATCTGTGTGAACATAGTCTAGAACTCCCTTGGTGGTGCTTTTACCGGTCATAAACTTCGTTCTAGTTCTCTTCCCCTTCACACAATGTTCACAAAATCCCAACTTGATGCATGATTTTGTGCCTTTCAACAAGCCTTGCGAAGTCAGCTTTTGCAAAGACTTTTCTCCGGTATGCCCTAAACGCATATGCCATAGTTTGGTAGTGTCCGAATCAACACTATCCGATACTGCTGCAATTCCTTCACTCACACTTGTGTTTCCTTGCAGAAAATACAAGTTTCCATATTTCAATCCTTTCATAACAACTAGTCCATTGGAATATACCTTCAAAACTCCACCTTTCAATGTCACCTCGAACCCTATGGAGTCAAGTTCACCTACTGAGATCAGATTTTTCTTCAATTATGGTACATAACGAACATCTTCAAGCTCTTGGACGACGCCATCATTCATCTTCAAACAGATCTTCCCAATCCCTTCAACTTTACAGGTATTATTATTACCCATAAACACTCTTGGTCCATCAAACTTTTCAAACTTAACGAACCAGTCCTTCCTAGGACACATATGGTAGGAAGATGCGCAATCCATAATCCAATCAGTTGTATCTGCAACTAGTGCGGAGTCATGAACAGTCATCGAGAACTTGTCATATTCATCATCTTCAATAGCACCAGACTTGATTTCAGCAATGTTTGCATCTAAGTTCTTCTTCTTGTCCTTGTTCTTTGCTTTAGGACAATCCTTCTTCCAATGTCCAGTCTGATGACAAAAAGAACATTCATCATATGATGGGATCTTTGATTTGGACTTCGATTTGAACCTTGATTTACCTGAATTCTTCTTGTCATACTTCCCTCTGATTGTCAAGGCCTCACTAGTCGATTCCCTGTTCAAATCTCTATCCCTTTGCCTAATATCATAACTTATAAGTGCAGCAGTCACATCATCAAACTTGAATGTCTTATCCTCTATCTTATTCGATAAACTATCAATGAAAGTCTCATACGAATCAGGTAGAGATGCCAAAAAAACAGCAAGTTTTGATTTCATCTTCGAGTTTCACTCCAATATTAAGTGCATCGGCAATTAATCTATTGTACTCAGCGAGGTGTTCAACCATAGAGGTACCTGGTTTTTTGTTGAATCTGAAAAGTCTTCTCTGTATCATGATTCGGTTTGAAACACTTTTCACTACATACTTGTCTTCCAGATTCTTCCACAGCTTGAAAGCTACATTCTCACTCATCACATCGTACTTTATCTCCTTTGTAAGGCACAAACGGATTGTTCTACAAGACTGATGATTCTTCTTTGTCCATTCATCGTCCGTCATCTCTGGTGCAACAGGTTTTACTTCTAATAGAGCATCCTCTATGTCTTGCTGACTTAGAGCATCACGAACTTCACATTGCCACATGGTAAAATTGTTCTTACCATCAAATTTCTCTACTTCAAACTTTGCGTTCGACATCGACTTCGACATCTTCACCTTCAAACTCTGTTTCTGACTTCAAACAAGCTAATTCTAGACGAAACCCTAGAACTGGCTCTGATACCAGTTTGTTGTGCTTAAGATTAGCTACTTCCTAAACACCCCAAGAACTTCACATAGAAAACAGAAAACTATTGCGGAATTAAACAAGAACACAAAGAATTATAGTGGTTCGGCAAGGTGCCTACTCCACTGTAGAAATAAACTTTATTATTGAATACTTAGAGAATAGACTTGTTCATACACCTCTACAATTCAGACTAGGATACCATAACCAAAGAGTTAACACTCTTATTTATAGGCCTAGGAATATTCTAGAATTGCCTACAAATAGAAGTCATAAATAGAGAACTAATTCCTAATATAACTTAGAAATCAGATTCCTAAAATACTTAGAGGAGGTGCAAACTTATTTAGGAAATCAGTTTGATCTTTCTAAAACATGGTGTTTCCTAAATCGAGCCAATGACTAACATCCCCCTTAGTCAATACTTTCGTCTCAACACGAAAACCACCCCCCTTACTTAATGATCTGAAAACCATATGTATTTGTAGTGTGAACTACATATTAATTCTCCCCCTTTTTGTCAATAAAATTGGCAAAGGTACGAAATGGGATCCTAATGAAATTTTCACGGAGATGCTTCAAGACCAAAGAAAAGGACATATCAACTTGTTTAGATGCAATCATAAAGACGAAGCTAAATGCATTCATCAAGGAGTTTATAAAGATACAAGATAACCCCTAAAAATTCCACAGCCGCACCCCCCACAAAGATATGGAAATTAAGCGCAAGTTCAAAAGAACTCTCCCCCATTTGATGTCATTCCCGAGAGAACAACAAGAGAAACCTAACTTTTAAGAGAAAATAAGAATTTTATTGGACACCAAAAACCATAAGGAATGATTTTCTATATCCAAAATTCCCAATTAAACTAATCACAAGAGAACTTATGATTACTTTAATCGGAATACATAATCAAATTAAACACAAAAGTAATCAATTTAATTGAACATGCTCGACATAAGAGAACTTACGGAGCTACGACTTTGTTAACCATAAAAGAATGATTAAACTCAATCATTTTATGCTCAACACAAGAAAACTTATGTAGCATTGCAGTACACATAAAATATGGATCAGGAAAAGATCAATACTGCGGCATAGACAAGGATTCATTCTATTTTCCATCACTATCTGCACAATGATATATAATAGACATAATCCTTGTAAACAAAAGGTTTTAATCGATCTTCCATCAATGAATTGACATAATAGGCTTAACTTTTGTTTGTCAAAAGTTCATCGATATTGTATCAATACTTGCATATCGACATATAAAAGAGATAACTTTTGACATCGTATGGGACAATAATAGTTTACGGACGCAAACACACATATCCCATAACATATTGCAATATATAAAACCATAAAGATTAATACTGCAAAAATCATCTTCCAAACAATTTTAGAGTTTAAATAAATAAATCTTAAAAAAAAAAGATGAAAATAAATGGACATATCTATGTGTAATCACAATAATGGCTATTCCAAACTCTAGTTATTCTTTATAAAACACAAGAATAAAATTTTCATAAGAAGACTTTCTAGACATTAAGATCTTTGAAAAATTCCTTGTCGTCCTTGAACTCCTTGTCGTCAATAGCCATTGGAACATATGGTTCATGGAGGAAGGAGCCAATACCAATAAACCTTCTTGGATGATGATGTCGAACCAGGGCCTTCTGAATTTCCAATAATCTTAAAACACAAGCCTTTATTTGTTAAATCCCTTTTCTTGCCTGCTTCAACTCTTCAAGTACATCAGAAAACTTCTGAGAATTTGAAGGAACGGCTCTTGGCTTCCTCATATTCCTTCTTTTTCTTTTCAAAGTTGGAGGCACATGAGATTTCTCTTTTTCCTTAGTGATTGATGGCTTAACAATCATATTGATATCTTTTCTATCAGAAGACATGATACTTGGAGTTTCCATGATATACAGCTTTGTGAGAGGAATGCACAAATAAACTTCAACAAGCAGTCTAAAGATATAAAGAGTATCAGAGAAGGAAAAAGGAATGTAGGGTTTCAAAACCTTTAAACAGGTTTGAACACGTATAACTCACAACCCTATTAAGAGTAGAATTGTCGATAATAACCCCCTTCTTTTTGTCAATCAGGTCCTTTCCAAGATCAACAGTGATATGGAGGAATTCCACAACCAAACAACAAAGATAGGAAAAAAAAATTTATTTTAAAGCCTGAGGTGTGCAAGATCTTGTCTCTTTTAAACAGGCACATGAGACAAGATGCACAAAGACAACAAATCAAGTTGTGTTGTGGTGATCAATAATCTTTCCACCATGATCCTTTTAATTGGAATTCATGGAACCTTGCCTTTCCTTATATTTAGACCATGTTTTCTGTTCTACTGGTCTAAATCTATATTTGGAAACTACTTTATTTGAAGAAGATAAGATCTTACATACCTCAGTTGTTTTCTCCGCTAATTTAAGCTTGGTAGCTAAACGATCTGCTCTTCTTTGAAGCTTGTTGACATATCTCATCTTGTGTTTGTACTTAAAACACTTTGAAAGTTTATGACCCTTGAGAGAACAATAGGAGCATGTCAACGTAAGAAATGAATCAGGTATTCGTGAGGCGCAAGCTGCTAGGCACACTGTAGGTCCTGAAACATTAAACATGGAGTTTACAAACGAATGGTCAATTGAATCTTCCATCTTGATTGGGATCTCTTCTAGAAGATTATCAAGATTGATGTATGTATTGCTACAATTATCAAAATCAATATTTTCACATAGAAGGGAAATACTTGATTTTTTGTCTTCATCAGAATCATAATCGTCAGACATCTCATCAAGTGTTGCAGCAAGAACTTTGTTCCCAGTGTATTTTCTACGATTTGGGCACTCGTTTGCAAAATGACCAAACCCTTTACATTTAAAGCACTGAGGCATATCCTCCTCATCACTTTTATCTGTGTACCTTTTTTTAGGAATACGATTATGAGGTTTCACTGATTCTTTTGGATTATCTCTGGTGAACCGTTTACTTCTCTTCAAAAGAAGGTCTATAAACTGTCTTATTATAATCGAGAATGATTTGTCAAGATCTTTATCTGATGAATCTATATCAGAGTGATCATCTTCAGAGATATACATATTTTTACTCTTATCAAGTAATTTTGTGTCTTTCAGTGCTTTGAACGCAACATCCTTAGATTTGGATGAATGTTCAGGATCAAAGATCTTAAGCTTCCCAACCAGCGTATTTCTTGAGATATTATCAAGGTTATTTCCCTCTAAGATGGAATACTTCTTAGAATCGTATCTAGATGGCAACGATCTGAGAATCTTCATCACAATTTCCTTTGCAGGAATAGTCTTACCCAATGCAAAAGATGCATTAACAATTTCAGAAACTTTGTGATCAAACTCATCAAATGAATCTTCATCTTCCATACGAAGTTTTTCCCAATCGGAATTAATGTTTTGAAGCCTAGCTTCCTTTTCACTGGTATTACCTTCGAATAAGGTTTCTAAGATATCCCAAGCATCTTTAGACCTAGTGCAATTTGACACATGGTTATGAAGATTTAAGTTAATTGCATGTATAATGGCATTCAAACCGTTGGAGTTTTGCTTTGCAGCAAGTATCTCAACAACATTGTATTCGCCAATATTCTTTGGAATAGTAGCGTTACCTATTACCACAATGGGAGCATCATAGCCATTAACAACATATACCCATGATTTAAAATCACAAACTTGAAGAAAATCTCGCATAGAAATTTTCTACAATATATAATTTGAGCCATCGAAGACTGGTAGTACACGAATTGAGATAGCACCTCTGTCCATAGAGTCAGATCGCTACAAACACAGACTTTTGAGGTCTTGAATGTGTTTGCCTGCTCTAATACCAATTGAAAAAGCGAGGGTCTAACAATCACACCTAGTATTTCGATTAGCAATATGTATGTACTAACTATTATATATTTTAAGAGAATCAACTAGACAGTCAGACTCACTCTTAATAAAAAGTATATCAAGGAGTTAATATCTCTATCTCTTGATTTGATCTATACTCAAGCAAATAGAAATCTACGAGTCTTTATCAAATACAAGAGAGATATAAACTTGGATGGTATCAAAAATCAACATCCAAGAATCAATCAATTTCCAATCAATAACCAAAGGTTGGATTTCACAATTCATCGATACAACACACAACCTGTGATATTTCAATTATATAACAAAATATAATGCAGAATAGAAATAACACAGACACCAGAAATTTTGTTAGCGAGGAAACCGCAAAATGCAGAAAAACCCCGGAACCTAGTCCAGATTTAACACCATACTGTATTAAGCCTCTACATACACTAGACTACTACAAAAAAACTTCGGTCTGGAGTGTAGCTGAACCCTAATCAATATCACACTGATTCAAGGTACAGTTGCGCTCCTTACGTCTCTGATCCTAGCAGGATACTACGCACTTGATTACCTTAGTTGATTTCACCCACAACCAAGAGTTTCTACGACCCAAAGTCGAAGACTTGAATAAACAATCTGTATCACACAGAAAAGTCTACGATAATAGATAAATCTGTCTTCCACAGATAAACCTACGAGTTTTGTTCCGTCTTTTGATAAAATCAAGGTGAACATGAACCAATCAATAACCCATACTTATATTCCCGAAGAACAACCTAGAATTATTGATCACCTCATAATAATCTAAATCGTATAGTAGCGAAACTAGATATTAATTGCGGAATCACAAATGATGAGACGAAGATGTTTGTGATTTCTTTTTATCTTTCCCTATCGAAGATATAATCTCAAGCCAATTATTCAATTAAACTCGTACGATATAAAATGGCAAGATCAGATCGCTCAACTACAAGAGAAGTAGTTTCGTCTGGCTTCACAATCCCAATGAAGTCTTCAAGTCGTTAATCGACAGGGTTTTGAGAAGAAACCTATTATTAAAGGAGAATCAACTCTAACAAAACCAACTAGTATCACACATGAGGTGTGGGGATTAGTTTTTCCAGTTGCTAGACGTCTCCCTTATATAGTTTTTAAATAAGGGTTTGCAATCCAAGTTACCTTGGTAACAAAGCATTAAATATTCACCTTTAGATGATAAACCTGATTTATCCAAGCTAATATCTTTCAATTGTTAGATCGAAACTTAGCTTGTCACACACACAAATGAAATGTATTTCATTTAGGTTTGAGTAACCGTACCTAAACGTGTACATTATTTGGTTCACAAAGGGTTGACCAATGGTTAGCCATATGACTACTTTCATATCAACCGTATTCATCTTCCCATAACTAGTTCAAATGACTCACAAGAACTAGTTCAAGAGTTGTTCAATTACAAGGGAATCTTATGTACTACACAAGACACAATTGAAGCAAAATTGGTTTGATTCACTTGAATAAATTCATGAACAATCTAGCTACGGTTTTCAAAGATTGTATTCCTTATTGTTTTATTGTTTAAGTTTATGAACAACCGATTTGAGAAATAACCAGCTTGGGTATGCGTACCTTAGCTACCGGAATTGGGTTTGAAAACCCAGCAGAAATTTTCGGTTGAAAACTTTCGTGGGTATGCGTAACTAAGGTGTCTGGTTTGTAAGTTCGTAAACTCTTAAATCAGCATAAATTCACGGACGTGAACTTCCGCTAGTACGCATACGGGTACGCGTACCCAACCTGTCTCCTTCACCAATACTGCATGCACATATATGCACGCACTTGGTTTCTGGTACATGGACTTATATACTAATGTGCGAACACACTATATATGTTTATATCCATAGGTGGTTATGTAATCTCAACTCTACATTCCAATCATTCAAACATTCTTCTATAATGTTAATAGTCGTTAGACATAAAAAAATTGACTACCGTCATCAAAGCCATTTTCAAGATTGAAACGTCATCATGACTTTCATCACGGGTAAAGATGAAAAGTGGTTAAAGGGAAATCTTACCAACACATATTTCGAGAAAAGATAGGCGAGTAAACTCGGCCCAAAATATAAAATGTGTACATATGAAAACTATCATACTTATACGACTGTTGTCTCAAGAGTAGGAGATAGATATACTTTTGAGTGCTAGATAAGTTCAAGTCTCCACATACCTTTTTGGTCGGATGAAGTTCCACTGGTTCCTTGAGTAGTTCTTCGCCTTCGTAAGGTAATCGCCATGGAGTCTGGAGCTCAACTATACTTAACTATCCTAGACCGAGACTTAGTCGTAAGTAAACTATAAATCAAGACGTATAGTTTTGATATCTAATATTGACAAACATGCTTGAGATAGAAACGCATGAGATTTTGATCGAGCAATGATCTAAAAGATAGCACTAGCAGGCATCGAAACAATATCTACCCAGCTGGCTCAAGAGCAACAGAAATAAAGTGGAAGTGAGGATAACAATGATAAAACAATGAAAACTTCAAATAGTGTCGAAGAAACAGTTCAGCTCACAAACCAAGTGAAACTTATAAATCCTATAACTTCACAAACAAAGGGAAAACCAAAAGGGAATGTGAGTAAAACTGGTCAAATAATGAGCGGGATCGAAATATCGCCCCAGAAGAAAAGAAAATGTAGTCAATGTCATATCCCTGGTCGCGACAAAAGAAACTGCCCACAAAACTATTTTTTTTTTTTTTTGCTCGGTAAAGATTAATTTTATATAGAATAGTTAGTACAAAGTACAAACCCCAAACATGTGCTTCTAAGAAAGAAGCCCAACAAAGGAAAGGCCTAGCCTAATGTAATAAATACAAGGCCCGAGGAATGATAACTCACATTATAAAATTGTGAGAGCCCAACATAGAAAACCCTCTTCGGGACAAATAAATTTCCCAAAATTACATAGAGACCCTAGCCCTAAAAGAGCTTATCACATAGAAACCCTAGCCCTAAAAGAGCTATAGAAAGTCTTCATGAACCCTAACTCCGCTTTCGCTGCCACTGTGAATCCACTGCAGAATCTCATCAACGTCCACAACCAAGCCACCATAACGAAATCCGTTGACACTGATTTCGTCAACATAAACAAGTACCTAGGGTTGATGAAATCAGTGATTTCAATTTGATGTTGATTGAAACAACAAGAAGAAAAGGGAGCAGATGGATAAGCAATTTCAAAAACAAAATCAACAACCTTCAACTTTGAACACTTGTATCTAAACCCCGTGATGAACTCATTCACCGTATAAGCACAGATGGAATCGTTTTTGTATTGGAACAGAAACCCCAAATGAGTCATCAATAGAAATCTTTGAATAAGAAGGACATGAGAGAGCAGATATGCTATCACCACCATCTACAATAGCCGCAAATGGCCTCCAATATATGGAAGATATGTTGATATAGATGAGATGCCGAGATGGGAAAAGGGTGAAAGGCAAAAAGAGAAGAAATCAAAGAAGAAGCATGGAAGGTGCCCAAAGAAACTAAACTAAATATAACATTACCTACATTATCTTGCTCAGATCTGGTCTTAAAGGCCAAACCTGAGAAGGGAGGTGATGAACAGAATAGGCTTAAGTTTTTGTCTTAAGACCAAACCTGGTCTTAAAAACCACAAACTAAATTCTCTAAGTTTACGATGAACATTTTTAGCAATAAAAAAAGGTCGGAGATATTCGACTCGGCTAAAAAATCCGAGCCAATCAACCAAATGAAGTTAATTTGATCTAAAATCCAGACCATTGGTGCACGTTCCGTATCTTTTTACTGGTCCAAATTAAACGGAAATTTTGTTATTATCTAGGAGATTTATTAGTCTTAAATATTTTTATTTTCATATATTACTTAGATTTTCTCTTTCCTAATTAAAGTTCTTCACTCGTCTGTAATTTAGCAAAAACTCTGTTAGATTTTCTTAAAAATATATTTTTCTCTCTAAAACGGATATCCTAAATCTATTTTAGGTATCAATTAAGGATGAATAATTATCAAGATCAGGATTTTATTTAGATTTTTTGGTTTTGTAAATCCATTACAATACTGATTCTAGTAGAAAGAGGAGGTTTTAAGAAAATAATAATTTCTCTCTCTTCAAGAATCATTTGACGTGGAAGAACAACAAATAGTTTCCTGGAATCTCTTTTTGGTTTTGTGGGTGTTAGAAGATGGTCATGAGAACTTCAACGAAATCAAAGAAATTATCAGTACTAAGAAGTTTAATGAAGTTCTTGATTTATTTATACTCAAGCAAAGAATGGAGTTGATCTTGTTCTTCTAGTGAATGTGTTCCAATGTAACATCTCATTGGCAAAGATTTTAAATCTAGAACTCTTAGGATGAGAAATCCTCATTTCCCTAAAAATTAATCAAAGACAGTAAAAATTCCTCATTCACGGAAGAGAAACAATTCGAGATTTTAAAAATGCAAACACAGTTTGAGACTTGACTAATTGAGAGAGTTCATATTTTATTTTTTATTTTTGAGAGGAGAGCAGATTTTCATTTCCCTATTTGAATTTAATTCTTGGAGCCAAATATATTGTCTTTTAAAAGGAATAAAAGATATATTTGTTTCCTTAATTGTACAAATTTCTTTAATATTTTAGATTAGGTCCCATTACTATGCATTTATGAATATATAAAAAATTAAAGGCTATAATAGAGAATTCATTGAAAAAATACGCCTATAAACAGAAGCTAGACACAATTTTAAAACTGACGGAAATGGAATAGAGGACGGTCTTTTTGAAACAGAGGGAATACTTTTTTCTTTTTTTTAAGTGAAAAACAGTTCAAATTTAAACGAATAAAAAGGGGAGGAATGTGCACCACTGTTAACACGAGGTGCACAAAGTCGGACTCTTAAATAACGTAGAGATTTATGTAAAAATCTTAAGTAACATGATCTGTTCCCAAGAAAATTTTTTAGAAAAGATGGTACCTTATTATAGGTATGTTTGTTTGTGAAGAGTTTTAAGGTAGACTGCAAACCAAATAAGAGATCATAAGCTCAACATCGTTAATTAAATGTACTCGGGAAACAGATTGCGAACTTTATGGCGACATTTACCTTAAACCCACACCGAGTTCAGGATCACAACATAAGTATTTAATAAAATACAATATTTACGGCAAAAACAGAAATGGACATATTTTAGGTTTCATTGCTTAATGACGTTATAGTCACAATCTGGATATAAATGTTCAGGTAACATGGATCATGAATGAAATGAAGAAAATACAATGGTTTGACATGTGAAAAAACAAAGAAGTATATATTACATTTTCTCAGATCTCATAAAAAATCCATTCATAAAACATATCACTCGATAAAGATCACCCTATAATGTTATCTTTGAATTCAACAAATAAAATAAAAACTTAAATGGAAATCTCTTTTGAGTAATGAAATTAGGTAATCAATGCAACTCTCTAAAGTCTATCAAGTCCAATTGAAAAATGAAATATATCATATGCATCGTTCATAATTCTACCTAGTACCATCTGTCATCGTTTTCTAGCATCTGAACTTATCTATTACTTAGTTATCTTTTAGATCATTGTTTATCATGTAATACAACCAGTTTAAACTTAACATTGAATCCAAAATCTCTGTTAGACAATCAATAACTATAACAATATATATTGAAAAGAAAAAACAGAAAATCTCATTGAGGAATTATCAAACACCTATGTTTTCACCATACTTTTAATTTTTTAATCAACTTCTGACACTGTTATATGGCAAACTATATTATTCTTATCAAGTAAATCATAGATATCAACAAACACATTGCAATTTTTAGGTAAAAATCAAAAGAGAAAAAAATGAATAGATAATGGTTTTCAACATAGAGGGACAGATATTGTACCTTGTGCGAAAGAGGAACAAGAAGAACCTTTATTAAAAAAAAAAAAAAAAAAAGAGCCAAATCAATTCCATAATAGATTACATTGTATCGCGTAATAATCTCGTTTTTTTTCTTATTTTCTTTTCGTACGTGAGATTTCTATGAAGAAAAGATGTGAAGCTTGAAGAAGTAAGTAGAAGATAAAGGTACTTATAAACCCTTCGTGGGTTTAACAGTGGATTCTGTTGCATTATTCTGGCTAGGAAAAAGGGAAGAAAAAAAAAATACTGGAGGTTTTGGTATCCAAATCCATGATTAAAACATGCGTGAAACAAATGCAAAAGAATCGTTTTTATAGGGATAACCCATCCTAGATTGGGATATCCAGGTTCCCAAACACTCCCCTTAAGTTATCGATATTTTTATTCCCATTCTCAACTAGTGCCAATTTAATTATCATAGATAAATTAGGTTTTCCCTATTTCCAATCCTTACTTTTCCTATTTCCCATCCCTCTTAATTCCTATCCCTAATTATCCTAAGTATCATCCATATGAAATTTCATATGTCCTAAATACCATCTCTTGATTCTTTATGTACACCCACCAATAAAATCATCCAACAACCAAATAAATAAAGAACCCTAATTAACAAATCCCGTTACCGTCTCCATCACCATTGACCGCTACATATTCTTCTCCATCTCCATATTTCATCACCACCTTTAGCGAACATAGAGAAGCAAAAAGTTTGATGTACATGTAGGGTAGAGATTAAAAATGGTGGGCAAGGAAAACTAGGCCATCGTGTTACTTACAATTCGTTGGAGTATATGTTGTTTGATGGTTTATACACAGTACCATCTGGATCATCCACCAACTTTTCTGTTAAGTAGATTTTGGAATTATGAGCTACTAGCTCAATCAAGTGTTACTGTTTTGATGATTAAAGTAAGACCTACTGTATACTATTAACCGTGTGATTTGATTAGCATGGCATGAGTAGTTCAAGTGCAATTGATAATGGAATTAGGGTTGAAATATTTTTCCTAAATTTTAAGTAAACGGTTCTTCAATAATAATGGTTTACCGATAAATCGTCCATTAATAAATTAACAGGTGTGTTGATTGAAATCTAATTTAGGATTTCTAACTTGATAGTTTTTGTTTTTGTTTAATGAAAAATATGGATGAACAAAGAAAAAGAAGATAAATAAAAATAGTAATAGTCATGGTAAAATTAATTTGATTTTTATGGGTGGTACATAGGAAAACCAATTCAAACAATAAATAAATTGAAAAACCATAAATTATTACCATATGAACCTCAATTATTACCTAGAGTGGATATCTAAAAAGAGAAATCAATGCCGGAATGTGCGTATTTGGCAAGTTCATGCGGCAAACTTGCCAAGAGAAAGAAAGGATTAAAATTTAAAACCTGCCTTGTGATCGGAAATGGCAATAATTACCAAATTCGGTAGCTGCATTATCTGACTTCCAGAAACTCTTCTCGTCCTGATCCAACCGTCAAAAAGACTTATTGGTAGTGCTCCGCATCTACATGGGGATAGCACGTTTACCACGACGCAACCATCGAACCCACTTGTCTTCCATTTCGTACGTGTCAGACAATCATTAGTTCAAATGTTCAACGGTTCAATCTTATTGGGAACCCAGTTCCCCATCATATTGGGAACTCAGTTTCCATCACATGTTCTACTTCCCTTAAACACCCTCAATAATCACCATACAATTTGCACAACACCTAATAAATCTAAAGGGTAATATGGGAATAATGGGCTTTGAGATCCCAACTGTCTTGTTTAAAATTCAACTCTTTCTATTCCTCGTCAGCAAAGCCATCGTTCAAGAAATAAAAAAATATACTGAAAATAAGGAAACTATCAATACACAAAACCGTTGACCCTATTGGCTATAGGCCTCTCTTCTTCTTTTTTTGATCGATAGGCCTCTCTTCTTCACTGGTTCGAAGTTCTTACTGATCATATATCTCGTTCAATCTAATTCACTGGAAAAACCAAAAGGTAAGTTAGAAAGCTTTTAAATTATTATTATTTTTAATTGAATTTGCTTATAGTGATTGTGTTTATGGGGCATTAAGATTGTCCAACTTGAGTAATCGTTGAATTTTTCTGGATTTCTTTTGATTGTGGGAAGTTTGATCAAGGAACGCCATAGATATTATGCGACGAGTGTACGTGCACTCCACCGGTCGAATTATTCGACTGTTGTCCGCTCACGCCTCTTGGTCTATTTTGTTGCCCAATAACACCGTTTGCAGCTTTACAATCTACTAGAATCAAAAAAGTCATGAAAATTTTGAGATTCTTTTTCCTTTGATTGAAGTTTTAAAACTCGCCCATGTTTTTTTTTTGTGTTTTTGTGATTTAGATTAGGGAGCGAATAGTGATTGATGTTTCAGCAGTCCGGTGGCCGGGCTCAAAGACCCAAAGGGTCTAGAGTTAAACGGGCATTGCAATTTGGTCTACTCTTGGCAATTTGTATATGGTTATTCTATAAACTTCAGCAGCACTATAATGAAAAGGAGAAAAGTTATGGTGACAGTGCAGAGAGGAGGAATACAGAAGAGTTCCAGACAATAGACTTCGGGCGTAAGGGGAAGGCCGGAACTAATGCTGGCATTGTGGAAGTGTTCAGAGATATGAACGGGCCGAGTGGAGTTGAGGATATTGGTGAAAGGGAAGAAGTTGGAGTGGATGGAGATGATGACTTGGATAAGAATGTTGTTGTTCACGAGGTAAATGAAGATTTAATGGAAAGTGTTTTAAACGGTGAAGGAAAGAATGAAGAGGAAATGGAAACGCAAGAAGGGGATTCACAAAGAAGTGGAGATCCTATTGATGTTAAAGATGGGAATGTAGAGTTTTCGGATACGAATGAGAAGTATAATGCAGAGGAAAATGTCATGAATCATGACGAAGAAGTGGATGAAAAGGAATCGACCAAAGATGAAAATGAAGCTATGGGTAATGACATTGGTGAGAAAGAATCTGAAAAGGGGATGCATAGACGAGAAGAAGATTTCGAAAGAACTGAAATTGATAATATCCAATCTCAACCAACAAATAGAGATGAAAGAATGGATTTAAATAGACAGGATGGCTCAATAAATATGGTCGATAATATGCAAATGCAGCCTTCTCAAAGGGAGACGGCAAATTCTGCAGATGCGAGTGAAACGGAAGAAGGGGTTGATAGTTTTCAAGATGTCAATGGAATTCCACTAGATGGTCTTCAACTTGTAAAATCTTCTCCCAATGCAAGTTCTGATCAAGAAACCATTTCAAGTTCAGATAATGAGACTAGTCACGGTGAAGATACAACACTATATGAGGACATTGATAAATCATCTCAATTAGATGGTGGAGTTGATGATGAGGTGCAATTTAGCAAGAAAGGGACTGGTTCAGAAAACAATGAAGGCAGTGATCCAATGCAGGAACTTATATCGCTCAGTAGGACTACCGAACACGCAAACGAACCCTCGAACACAAACATAGTCGATGCATGAGCTGGGTACTGCTGTGGTGTTTTCTACCTTTGATCAATCTCAAATAGAAAAATGAGCATGATATTTACTCGTAGGTTTGTAGTGTCTCTTTTCTTCATTTGTTGTATGGTTCTTCTACCTTGTAACTTTTGCTGGCAAGTTTAATTGTAATTATAACCAGCAAATTACCAAATGGAAAGACATTTTTCTGAAAAATCAAGATACTGTCCGACGGCTTGACATGGTGACCACGTTTTACATAGGTCCGCACGTAGAGGCTTAAGCGCCAATTCAACTAATCCTGTAATGCACAAACTGATCCTATCAAGGGATGAACTATCAGCGAAATTTCACCATAACTTGCAACGAACCACTCCTGCACCGAAACATGATTAGAAATAAATCATCCTGAGCAAGGCAAATGTGATTTTCTTCTCACTACCTCAGGCTGGTCATGGTGCATTTTTCTAGTTCGCAACATTGAAAGGATGCTTGTACCGATCTTGGGCTTGGGCTCTAATACCAGCTGCAGGCAGTTGTTTGGTGAAGTTCAATCAAGCACAACAAAAGGGCTTTTTATCAAACTTCCAAAGCAGAAAAGGACTATTTTTCTCTCTGTATGAGCTATGGACACAACTAAGTAGCGAATAAACATTTGGATGCAAACTCAATCAGTCAATCACTTTTCATTTGCTTTTGCTCAAGTACTATAGTTGATCCCAAACCACCACAAATGCGAACACCGGGAGGAGGAGGTATTAATCACACGAGAAATTCTCAAAGAGCTTGGTGTTATCTCAAGAAATTCTGTAGATGGATGTGAGTTGGTAAGGTAATAAGCTATTCTGTTGGTTGAAAGTGAAGTATTCCAGCTCCCTAATCAGTTGAACTGTTTAAAATTTTAGGGGTGGTAGTTGATCAAATTTGTTTTCCATTTTTCAAGTTATTTATTTATGGAACAATGTATATTGGCAATAGATTCACAATGTTCCAAGCAATTCAATATCATTCTTTACGGCACTTACCTAACCTATTGTTGTGCATGTTTTTGGTTATAAATTTGAACTTTAATATAGCGAGTATAAACTTATACTAGGAACTCTACGAAGAGTTCTACTTTTACACTTCTATTTCAGCTTTTGTAAGAAAAAACAAACACTACAAGATGATATTTCTACATCTGAGCCTAAATGCTAGTTCCTACAAGATAGTAAGTACTCCTTGCCCCGGTTATGGTTGACTCTTCGGTTATTGCAAGGGTTTTTCTCCGAGGCTGCTGTTAGCACAACTGCAAGTCTCGTTGAAGACTCTCAGCAGCATCAGTCAGAGGAAGAATAAATCAGCTCTTTTAATTAGCCTTGTATTTCGTTCTTTAAGTTAGCTTTAAACTCGTTCACAGTTTGTTAGTATCTTCTAAATATGTAACAACTTGTAACAAGTTTTGGTATAAATAACATCTCCATCTCCACAATCAAATCTGTGGAAGATATTCACCAAATATCATATTATTACTTGGTATCACCCATCGATCCAAAACACGCTTCCATTCAAAACCAACAACAACAACAAACACACACACACACACAAAAACCCTAATACATTATCAATGGCAACCAACACAAATAGCCTCAGAAATATTCAAATCCACCATCTTGTTACTCCAAAACTAACAGAAAAAAATCATTCCCTTTGGAAAACCCAATTCAAACCTATCCTCAAAGGATATGGTCTCACTGGTTTCATAGATAGAACTCAGGAAAAACCTCAAAGAACCCTTCTAGATTCAGAAGCTATAAACCCCCTGTTCACAGAATATGAAGCTCAAGATTTGTTGCTTATAGGATGGCTAAATTATATGCTCACTCCAGAAGTTTTGTGTCATGTCAGAGGCTTGGATACATCAAAGCAAGTTTGGGACAAACTTGAGAGCTACTTTGCTCCAAAAACAAATGCTCACAAGATGATCCTTAAGAAACAACTTCATTCGTTGAACAAAGGCAACAAATCTTTAAAAACCTTTTTAAGTGAAGCAAAAAATCTTTTTGATCAACTTGCAGCAACTGGATATGTTGTTTCATCTGAGAAACTGAAACAATCCATCAGCAATGGATTGAATCAAACTTATGATTCAATCGTTACTGCGTTGAGTACCATTGAAGAGATGGATATGGACACGTTCTACTATCACCTTTTCACATTTGATATGCGGCTTGAGCAACAACAAGCATTGATCCAGCAACCCATAGCCAATGTTGAAGCTTCCAACCCAGCATATTCAAACTGAAATGGTGCAAGAAGAAACAATCAGTAGAATCGTGGTTCCAATCAAATGCAAAACAATAACTTCCAGCGTCGCAATCAACCGGCTCCAAAACTCTTTCAACAGCCATGTCAAATTTGCAATAAAAAGAATCATCAAGATGACATATGTTGGTTTAGGTATGAAAAACCAAACAATAACCAACAAAATCCGCCTGCTGCTTACATTGCACTTCCTGGTAGTGACCATAACAATGCATGGGTGACGGATACTGGTGCCACTCATCACCTTACTGCTAATTTGAGGAACTTGACAATTCTTCATGAATATGAAGCTACTGAACAAGTGCATGTGGGTAATGGCAATGCTCTAAACATTGATCATGTTGGTAATGCATCTTTCACATACAACTCAAGATTGTTCGGTTTGAATAATATCTTTCATGTGCCTAGGACTAAGACAAACTTGTTGTCTGTTTCTCAGTTTTGGAAAGATAATGGTGTCTTTTTTGAGTTTCAAACTTCTCATTTCTTTGTAAAGGACAAGCACACGGGAACAATGTTGCTGCGTGGGCTGAATAGGAATGGATTGTACATTTTTGAAGGCTTGGACAAACTAGACAAACCAAAAATTCCACAAGCTCATGTTGCATCTTTCTTATCGATTTGGCATCAACGTATGGGTCACCCCATGATGTGTACTGTGTCTAGCATCTGCCATAGGTTTTCTTTACCAGTTTCTAATAAACAATTTGATTTTTTCAATTCCTGTCATGTTAACAAAAGCAGAAAATTTCCTTTTTCTCTTAGCAGTACAAGTTATGAAAAACTTTTGAGTTTAATTGTTTCTGATATTTGGGTATCTTCTAAATTATCAAGGTCTGATTTTCGGTATTACATGTTAATTATGGATGTTTACTCACATTTCACATGGGTATTTCCACTTATTCAACGTTCTGAGGCTTTACCAACGTTTATACACTTCTACAAGCAAATTTAAAATCTTACAGAACAGATTAAGATCTTTCAATATGGCAATGCATTAGAATATAAAAAGTTCACAACATATTTGAATGATTCTGGCATTCAGCACAGATTATCATGTCCTCATACATCACCACAAAATGGAATAGCAGAGAGACTCATTCGTCATGTCACAAAATCTGGGTTAGCACTCTTATTTCAGGCACATATGCCTTACTCCTTCTGGTCTGATGCATTTAAAACAGCCTGCTACTTAATCAATCATCTTCCAAATCTCCATTGGAGCTTCTTTTTAACAAAGCACCAGATTACACTTTTCTAAAAGTCTTTGGATGCCTAGCATATCCTTGTCTAAGATCGTATAAATCCAAAAAACTTGAGCCACGGTCGTTACCATGTGTCTTTATAGGATATAGTAGTGCACATAAGGGTTACATGTGCTTCCATAGAGAAACTGGCAGAATTTATATCACTCGTCATGTACGGTTTGAAGAACAATCTTTTCTATTCAAGCCAAAGCAACAGCGAGTACCATTGCAGTGTCCAGGTATAGTGCCATATGATACTAATGTTTTTCTATCTCCTCCTTTTCGGCATAGAAACTTACCATGTACACAACAAAATAGTTCTTCTACAACTCCAGAACTGTCGATAACAAGTGCTCCTTCAAACACTACGTCAAATCCTGTGATTTCAGAGGCATCACCAGATCCATCCCTTCAACAGCATTCTGCATCTCTCGATAACTCAGCAACATCAGTTACGAGTTCAACTCAACAAGATATGTCAGATGCAGAAACATCGCGTGCAGCATCAGCTTCTCATCCTATGCAGACTAGGGCCAAGTCTGGAACCAGAAAACTTGTATAAAAGCTGTGTTTAGATGCAACTAAACATTCTCTCTAAGATTCTGATTTCATAGAGCCTACCTGTTAATCAGAGGCATGCAAAAATACGAAGTGGCGAACATCAATGGATTTTCAAATCAATGCCCTTATTTATAATGAAACATATTCACTGGTTAAGTATGAGCCAGGAATGAATGTTGTTAGCTTTAAATGGGTATTCCATGTGAAACAAAACCCTGATGGTAGTATTGAACGTCACAAAGCACGACTGGTGGAAAAAAGGTTTAACCACCAAGAAGGTGTTGATTATGGGAAGACATTTAGTCCAGTTATAAAGCCATGTACTATACGGCTTGTTATATCCATTGATGTGATGAATAATTGGTCGTTGAAGCAGCTAGACATTGATAATGCATTCCTTTATGGCAAACTGAAAGAGGATGTATACATAAAGCAACCAGCTGGATATGTTGATCCTAATTATCCTAACCATGTGTGTAAACTGCATAAGTCCTTGTATGGACTCAAGCAAGCTCCGCGAGCATGGTTTTCGAGATTAAGTAACTACTTACTTCAACTAGGTTTCAAAGGCTCCGTTGTAGATACTTCATTGTTTGTCTTGAAAACACTAGAGTCTGTTACATATGTGTTGGTTTATGCTGATGAAATTATTGTCACAGGGTCTAATTCAGCTTATATAACTCAACTCATTGAAGAACTTGGTGTAGAATTTGTAATTAAGGATATGGGGGACTTACACTTCTTCTTGGGCATTAAAGTTATCTGGCAAGGTGCTGAACTTGTTCTCACTCAGAAGATGTTTGTCACTGATCTACTGAAAAGAACTAAACTTGATGGAGTGAAACCAGTCTCCACTCATATGGCACCAAACATGAAGCTACGTCATCAAGGCAGTGAGAGATTTGCAGAAACCACTTTGTATCGCAACGTGGTTGGTGCTCTACAATACATGCACCATACCAGAACAAATATTTCAGTAGTTGTTAATAAGGTATGCCAGTATATACATGATCCCTATATAGAACATTGGGAACCTGTCAAGCGAATTCTCCGATATCTCAAGAGCACAGTGGACTATGGTCTGCATTTTAAATTTTCACGTGACTTCATAATTCATGCCTATTTGGATGTGGACTAGGCTGGTTGTTTAGATGATTGCAGATCGACAAGTGCTTATTGTGTTTACTTTGGTGGAAACTTAATATCACGGAGTGCAAGAAAGCAGAAAACGGTCTCCAAATCCATCCAGAGGCAGAATATAGAGACATTGCAATTGTGACTTCCGAAATGATTTGGATACAATCCTTGCTTCTTGAACTAGGTATTTCAATATCAGCACATGTGTTGTGGTGTGATAACTTGGGAGCCACGTATCTTACTGATAATCCAGTGTTCCATGCGCGTACCAAGCATATAGAAATTGATTACCATTTTGTAAGAGAAAAGGTGGCTAGTAGGCAATTACAGGTGAAGTTCATCAGTTCAAGGGATCAACTAGCCGACATTTTTATTAAGGGGTCTAGCTTCACCTAGATTTCAGATTCTACAGTCCAAGTTGCACATTCGTAAACTACAATACAACTTCAAGGGAGGTGTTAGCACAACTACAAGTCTCTCTGAAGACTCTCAGCAGCAACAATCATAGGAAGAATAAATTAACTCTTTTAATTAGCCTTGTATTTCGTTCTTTAAGTTAGCTTTAAACTCGTTCACAATTTGTTAGTCAGTATCTTATAAATCTGTAACAACTTGTAACAAGTTTTGGTATAAATAGTATCTTCATCTCCACAATCAAATCTGTGGAAGATATTCACCAAATATCATATTCTAACTGATGCTTTAGTGAAACACCACTAATTCTAGTAATAGGATGTACCAAAATTTATATAAAATAACCCTCTCAATTTATATATATATGTATCCTAGATAAATTAGTCGCTTATTAACAGTATTACTACAGTGGGTTGCGATATTCCATATGGACTTATAACTGTTAGATAATATTGGTGTAAACCTTGTGTTAGTTTCTTTTACTTCTTTTATGTTTAGTTTGTCTCTTAGTGGTTCACTATGTGTTATAAATAGCTGAACCCTAACCCTTGGTTTGTAACCTTTCATACACTTCTCAATATATCTGTGTAGGTTCTTACATGGTATCATATATTCAATATTGAATTCGATCCTTATCTCTTTTCTTGCTCCCTGGCGGCTGCAAGAACAACACTTATTGCTCAACCACTTCAGCTGAAATCTCTTGATTTTTTCTGCAACTCTATTCAATACTATGTCTACTCCAAATAAATTAATCACATATTTGATTCAAGCCTTACAACAGCAGAATCTTAATAACTCTCCAACCTCTGCCTTTAATTTCTCTTTGCTATTTCAAGATATCTCCAACTTTGTATCTTTCAAGTTGAATAACCCCAATTATTTTCTATGGAAACATCAGTTCGAAACCATTCTTACTTCTACAAATCTACTTCGATTTTTCAATGGGACTTATGTTTGTCCTGCTTCTCAGCTTCAAGAAAATGGTGTTATGGTTCCTAATCCGGAGTATCTCTACTAGATTTCGATGGATGGTTTTTTTTTATTATGTCTCAATGCTACCTTTACTAGATCTATCTCTGCTGGGACTCTTGGATTAACCACTTCTAAGCAAGTGTGGGATTATCTAAAATTGGAGTTTAATGATCAATTTGTGGCTAGGAAATCTCTTTTGCGTCGTCAACTTTACTCAGTCAAACAGGGTAATTCTTCTATCTCAGAATTTCTAAGTTCTGTTAAGGAAATTATAGATAATCTAGCTACTATTAATGATAAAGTCTCTGATGAAAATGTAGTTCTCCATGTTTTAAATGGCCTTAACCCTGATTTTGATTATTTTGTTGTTACTGCTCAACATCGTGAAACTGCTGATAAGTTTAATGAGCTTCGTTCTAAATTGCTTCACCATGAATAATGGTTACAAAGTAAATCTCATGATTCTTCTGTACATCTTGACTCTACTAATACTCCTTCCGCGTTTTATATAAAGAAGACTTCAACTTATAATCATAACTCTAATAACTCTGGTGGAAATAGAAATCAACACCCTGGTCAATCTTCCAAATCGGGAGGTAATCGTTCACAACACCCTGGACAATCATCCTCTGGTTACAAGGGAAATTCTTGTGGCTCTTCACAGGTAAATGGTGGCTATGGTTGGAATAAGGGATATTCTGGTAGTTCTTCATAGGGAAATGGTGGATATGGTGCAAATAAACCTCAAAAACATCAATATACACATACCCCAACACCTCAAATCCATCAATATACACATACCCCAACACCTTTTCACCAAAAATGGGGTCAATTCACTCAATCAGATTACTTTACTCCAACTGACTTCTCTGAAATTGAATGTCAAATTTGCAAACAAACATGACATATTGCTAACAGGTGTAGATTCAAATACACACCTACAACTTCTAAACCTTCTACATCTAAATCTCAAAATTATTCATAACGCTTTTTATACTGAATCATCACCATCTGGTTTTTCAAATGCATCACCACTAAATTCTCCACCACATGCGTTCTTTACATGCTCTTTGAGTTCCACTTGTACTGACAATGAACCTATGGTCTCTACTGAATGGATTTCAGATTATGTTGCTTCTGCTCACATGACTAATAATCTAGCACTTCTCTATGATCTTATTCCTTACAATGGCCCTAAACAAGTAATAGTGGGTAATGGTAAGTTTCTTCAAATAACACATATTGGTACATCTACAATAACAACCTTACATGCTTAATTATTTTGTGTTGAAGAATGTTCTCTTGGTTCCCTCTTTGTGTAAGAATCTTATTTGTGTTGCCAAATTTACCAAAGATAATCATGTATCTTTGGAACTATTTGATTGAGGGTATAATGTCAAAGATCTCAAAACCAGTGAAGTGGTAGCAGAAGGACCAGTTTGTAATAATGTTTATCCTATTCACTTGGCTCCTGTAGTTTCCTTCAGTTCAACTCTTGCAGAGCCATCTCTTTGGATAAAAAAAAGATTGGGTCACCCTTCTCATAAAATTTTAAGTAAGTTGCATAACTCATCTGTTATCAAACTTTCCTCTAAATCCATTGCCAAACTTTGTCATGAATGCCAGCTAGGCAAACATCATAGATTACCTTTTTCTTCTTCTAGTAGAGTGACTACTTCTCCATTGCAACTTGTTCAATGTGACATTTGGGGTCCTTCCCCTGTGCAGTCTCTAGATGGATTCAGGTATTACATCTTATTCGTAGATGATTACAGCAGATATCACTGGATATATCCTATGACATCCAGAACTTATAGCTTGAAATGTTTTCAACACTTTAAGGCTACAAATGAAAACTTGTTGAACTGCACTGTTGTTTCTTTTCAATGTGATGGAGCTATTGAACTTGTCAAAGGACCATTCAAGGTTTTTCTTGATTCTTGTGGAATTATTCTGAGAATTTCTTATCCCCATACTCAGGATCAGAATGGCCTAGCTGAGAGGAAACACATGTATATCACTGAGGTTGGTAATACTCTATCCTTTCAAGCATCTATACCCAAGAACTTTTGGTTTGATTCTATTCTCACAACAACATTTCTCATAAACAGAACTCCAAGTAAACTTCTCCATTATAGCAGTCCTTTTGAAATTATGCTTAACACCCTTCATGATTATAGTTTGCTTAGAGTGTTTGGTTGCAGTTGTTATCCAAATATGTATGCTTATAGAAATGACAAGTTCAGTCCTAAATCCACAAGATGTGTCTTCTTAGGTTACATTCCTCTTTATAGGGGATATAAATGTTTTGATCCCATTACTAAAAAGGTCTTTGTATCCAGAAATGTAACTTTTGATGAACAAGTATTTTCCTTTGCTATAACTATTATTGATACTCCTACTTTCTCTAATACTGAGTCTGAATTTTTGACACTACAAATTGGAAACTGTTTTCCTTTTCCTCAGTCACCATCTTTCTTTCATCCCACAAATGAGGATATTGACATTCTATTATCCTCTTATCCACCTCAGCTCCCTGTCCGGACAATTACCACTAGATTTTCTATGGGAATTTCTAAGCTTAAACCTCTCTCATCTGATTTTGTGGCACATAGCTCAACTGTAATGTCTCTGCCAATTGCTTTATAATCTATTTTAAAATCTGAAGTGGAGCCTAAATATTATAAGGAGGCATCTCAGAATCCTAAATGGGTGGTAGCTATGGGAAATGAAAATGGTGCTCTCAAAGATAATGACACATGGGACTTGGTTCCATTTGTGGAAGGTATGAATGTACTTGGTAGTAAATGAGTGTACAAGAGAAAGTATAATGCTGATGGCTCAATTGAGATATTCAAGGCCATATTAGTTGAACAGGGATGCACTCAAGAAGATGGTGTGGATTATTTTGAAACATTCAGTCATGTTGTGAAGATTACAGCCATTAGATGTGTTTTAACTCTTGCAGTCACAAATGGATGGGCTATCAGGCAGTTGGATGTTTCCATTGTTTTTCTTCATGGATTTCTAAAAGAAGATGTGTATATGAATCAACCTAAGGTCTTTGAAGATGCATAAAAACCTACACGTGTATGTTACCTTAAGAAGTCTCTTTATGGTCTCAAACAAGCTCATAGAGCTTGGTTTGAGAGATTCAACATCTTTCTTATCAGTCAAGGCTTTCATAAATCTGCATGTGATCACTCATTATTCTCATATACTTCTGGTGAATATAGACTTCTACTTATTTTGTATGTGGATGATATAATTCTCACTAGATCTTCTACAACTTTACTTGACTCATTTATCACTGTTTTGGTCAAGGAGTTTTCTATGAAATAACTTGGTCCTCTACATTACTTGGCATTGAATGCTCCAGATATGCTGCATCTATCCTTCTCACCCAAAAGAAATATGCTCTCCAACTGCTGGAAAAGGATGATATGCTCACTTGCAGTCCTGCTAGCTCTCCTGTTGCTGCAGGACCAAGATTGTCTCTCTACAATGGTGATCCACTTGATGATGCTAGATTTTACAGGAGCTTGGTTGGTGGTTTACAATACCTAACTCTCACTAGGCCTGACTTGTGTTTCTCATTCAATTATGTCTCCCAGTTTATGCTTGCTCCAACTACTTCTCATCTACATCTAGTGAAGAGAATTTTAAGGTATGTCAAAGGTACATGTGGTTATGGTGTTAGTTTATCTGCTGGCCAATGTGACACTCTTACAACCTACTCGGATTCTGATTGGGCAGGATGCCCTGATACTAGTAAATCTACCAGTAGTTACTGCATTTTCTTGGGTCAGTCTCTTATTTCTTGGTCTTCTAAAAAGCAACCAACTATTTCTCGATCTAGTACTGAGGCAGAGTATAAGTCTCTAGCAGTCACAAGTGAAGAGCTTCTGTATATTTCATATTTGCTTCCAGACTTGGGTATTCATTTATCCAGACCAACTACTCTTTACTGTGACAACATTGGAGCAAACACCCTTGCCACCAATCCTGTTTTTCATGCTCGTACCAAGCACCTAGAGATTGACTATCACTGCATTATAGAACTCGTTGAAGATGGCTTTCTGAAGTTAGCTTATGTTCCTTCTCAATCTCAATTGGCAGATGTGTTTACTAAAGGGCTAGGAGTAGTTATGTTTCATTCATGTGTCTGCAAGCTAATGCACATTGTTGAGCCATTAGCTTGAGGGGGAATGGTAGATAATAGTATTGGTATAAACCTTGTGTTAGTTTCTTTTACTTCTTTTATGTTTAGTTTAGAGAGTGCGACTTTGTGCACCCCTACTAAACCAGGGGTGCACGTTCCTCCTTCTATCATTGGCTATAAAGCTAACCATAGTTAATTATCCTTTTTATGGTTATTGTATTTTAAAATAGGGAATTAAAGAATAAAAATTGAAATCAGAACCCAAATTATTACATCTCTCTTTCCATCTATTTTACACGCATCCCACCTCTGTTGCTTCTTCAATGTCATGGATGATTGAATTTAAGTTAGAATTTTCTTTTTGACACAAAGAGCTTCTTCCTCTTCTTCTTTTGTTCAGATAAAAATTACATTCAGGTGTAGTACTAAAACTGAAATAAAAATTGATTTTATAGATCGGTGATGTGGTTTACACGCTATTCCAACAATTAATGAATAAAAGTGGGCATGAAACCCGATTAAATTATCTTACATATGATCGATATTTCTTACAAAGGGATAGAAAGAAATTTGTTTGATTTCAGATCAAAGAATATTATTATATTAGTTGGTAAAGATTCACTAATTTGTACCCATTGAAGATTCTATAAGTTAGTTGTTCACCCTTTAACTCAAGTTATTGTGTAAAATCCATCAAGATTAAAATTTCTATTGAGCAGGAAGTTCTTATTTGATTCTCATATATCAACTAAAAGAAATTTGTATATAGCACCTCCACAAAAGTTTTCTCAAGGCGATAAGACTTAAACCCATTATAACTTAAGAATCAATTAATTTTTAAAATTGCAGGACCATGTTCCATTCACATTTTCATTTTGACTTGATGGAAAAATGAGATTCCAAAGTTAGGAACTATAGTCATAGTGTATAGGAACCTCACCGCCGACTATTTTCTTCATACTTGCTTAAGACAACATTTTGTTTCTACTCGATCATCATTAATGGTAAATCACCATCATAGTTTCGAGAGTCCTTGGAGATGTGTCGCTACTAGATTTTCATATCTCTTTCATGGTCAAAAAAATATTACGATCGAACTAAAAGATATGACTTATTTGTCTAATTTAGAACTTGATTCATATCCTAAAAATCAAAGAAACGAACTCAGGACATTAATTGTATAATTGGATTGTTGTTGAGGAGAAGAAACAGTCAAGAACTTTTTTTTTGTTGAGGAGAAGAGACGGTCAAGAAAAGTGTTAAAAGGAAGAGAGAGAGAGGAATCTCGAGTTCAATGCGAGTCTTTGTTTCTCAAAATAAAAAAAGCAATAAAGTCAGTAACTAGGGTTAAGTGAATAGTCTATAACAACGGGAGGAATGTGCACCCCTGGTTTAGTAGGGGTGCACAAAGTCGCACTCTCTCTTAGTGGTTCACTATGTGCTGTAAATAGTTGAACCTTAACCTTGGTTTGCAACCTTTCACACAATTCTCAATACATGTGTGTAGGTTCTTACAATAACCAGTCATGCGCTTTTCTCTTTTCTTTTTATGTGCCTTTTTTTTTTTTTTTTTATAAAAGAGAAGGAAGAAAACTACCCTGAACAAATTAAGCAGATGTCATGTGCCTCCCAAGTTTGAGGACCTTTGTTTTGACCACCTATTGAAGTAAGCTTCCGAAGTTGGGATAGGTTTTTGGACTGAATGTCCTTACAATTGACCGTATCAAAGCGCAATAAATAGGCCAATAGAGTGTCTACAATATTGTTTGTCTTCCATGTCGTCTTACGTTGGCCACCTTGAAGAGTTCTGTTTAGGTTCTTGTTGTCCCCTACCAGGTTGAGGAATCTGCATTATAAAGTATTCGCCCATTGGAGAGCATCTCGCGCTGCTATGCAATCCCCTTCCTCTTTGTTTTGGGCTATTACTCCTCTTGTTCTTTCTCCAATCGTTTCTCCAGAAGGCCCTGAAACAGTCACACTTACCCCAGTGAGACCAGTATAGGAGTTAAAGCTAGACATAAGCAAATGTGATATACAAATTGTGGTTATCATCAGTATGTCTAGCAATATCAGGAGCAATATTAACTGGGATTATAGTTGTTATTCTATGGTGAGAGTTCAAGTGTTTCAATATTAAGGTCGCAGTTGTTTTTGGGTTTGGTTTTAGACCCTGGAAAGCAACATCACATCTTGCTTTCCAGATAAACCAGCATAAAGTAGCAACTATGTTTTCCCACTCTCCCCAATGGGTTTTAGGGTAGTTCCTAGAGAACCAAGAGGAGCACCAGTTGGTCAGAGAAGTAAAGTTTAAGGTGGAAGAATTCAAGTTTAAATAGAAATTGGCCCAAACTGCTCTAGTATAATGGCATCGCATTAACAAGTGCTCTCCTGTTTCAACATGCGTCCTGCACATCATACAAATAGGGTCAATATAAGGGATATAAGTATTGATATGACCGCTAAAAGGAAAAATATTTTGCTGCAATTTCCAGGTAAAAATTTTTATTCTAGGTATCACATCCATGTCCCAAATTTTACCAGCTATAATGTCTTTTGGTTGCGACTTTTTCTTATCAAGAATATCATATAGAGATTTGCTACTAAAGATGCCTTGTGGATTGTCTATCCACCTCAAAATATCCTCACTATCCTTGTTAGGCTGAATAGTAAGAATTCTCCTAATGGTATTCCAATCAAAAAGAGAGCGAAGGATTTGGATATTCCAGCCATTCTCATTCATGAGATCATCAACCAGTAAATGTTCCCCATTACTCTCATCCCCACTGATGGTGAGGGGAATGCCTTCAGAGTCAGAGATCCACCTATCTTTCCATATGTGAACGCTTTTACCATTCCCAATTTCCCAAATGTTGTTATCCTTGATTAACAATATACCTTTATACACTCCTTTCCAAGCCCACGAAGATCTCTCATTACATGTTGCATGGAATGGATTAGTTTTAGGATAGTATCTCCCCTTCATTGTTTTAGAATACACGGAGTGAGGCTGGTGAAAAAGTCTCCAACCATTCCTAGCAATTAAAGACATGTTATAATGGTTGAGGTCCTTGAGACCATTACCACCCTTCTCCTTCAGTTTACAAAGTCCCTTCCAATTCTTAATGTAGAAACCTTTTTTAACATCACGTTTTCCCCACCAAAAATCACGAATTATAGCAGTTGCTCTATCAGCAGTTTTCTTCGGCAGAATAAATGTGGACATGCTATACACAGGGATAGTCTCTAGGACAGCTTTTGCCATCACTCCTCTACCCGGGGGAGAGAGAGTTTGATCATTCCAGCCCATAACTCTACCCCCCATTTTATCTAATAGGTTTTCAAAACAATCTATCTTAGATTTATTAGTAAATAGAGGGCCCCCTAAATATTTATCATTCAGATTTATCTTTTTGACTTTTAGGATGTCAATTATATCTTTACCAAAACTATTACTAACATATGGAGTAAAAAAAATACATGATTTGAAGAAATTGATCATCTGACCTGAAGTCTTACCATAATCGTCAAGCACTTTCAACAGATTCCTACTTTGGGTGATGGAAGCCCTTGTGAAAATAAGACAATCATCTGCAAATAACATATGGCTAATGGAAGGGAAATTTTTGTTAATTTTAAAACCAGAAATAAGGCCATCGGATTCAGCATTGGCAATGGTACGCGAAAATGATTCCATACAAAGGATGAAGAGGTAAGGAGATAAAGGATCTCCCTGCCTCAGACCTCTAGAAGGTTTAAAACTCCTACCAGGCACACCATTTATAAGAATGGAAGACGAATTAGTACTGATACATTGCATAATTAGGTTACACCAACCTTCACAAAAGCCCATTTTTTTTAGAATAGCAATTAAAAAATCCCACTCCACCCTATCAAACGCTTCGACATATCAATTTTGAGGCCCATATAGTTATCATTTTTCTTTTTTTTTCCTCATAGCATGGATTATCTCATGAGCAACAAGAATGTTGTCTGAGATAAGCCGTTGCTTAACAAAAGCCGATTGGTAAGGTGAGATAAGTCTATCCAGAAAAGGTTTTAGTCTATTAGCAATAACTTTCGATATAATTTTGTAGACAATGTTACATAAGCTAATGGGTCTATAGTCAGCAGGGCTAGAAGGATGGAGCACCTTAGGAATGAGAGAGATGTGAGTCTGATTAAGTTGGGTGAGCATATGACCACTAGCGAAGAAACATTGGACAGTTTTAATAATGTCAATACTAACAATTGACCTATTCTTTTGAAAAAAACAAGCAGGAAACCCATCTGGCCCAGGACTAGCATTAGGTGGCATACCAAAAACAACACTATGGATTTCATCACTAGAAGGACATATCATGAGTTGTTCATTTTCAGCATCCGTTATAGCAGTAGGAACAAGATTTATTATGTCATAATTAAGCACCGGAGCAGAAGTGGTAAGCAAAGTTTCAAAATGAATATTTAAGCAATTAGCAATTTCATCTTTTCCTTCTATCCATCTACTATTGTTATCATAGAGGCCAACTATATTGTTTCTTCTTTGACGCTTAACCGCGTTCTGGTGAAAGAAATGAGTGTTCTTATCCCCTAATTGAATGAATTTTTCATTGCCCTTTATCTTCCACATCTCCTCTTCATAATCCCTGAGTTTACAAATTTCCACATTTGTGGCCTGTATACTATTGTCATTTAATCTAGTGTTCTGATTGGATAAAAGATTTTCTAGATTTTGATCCAGGTAGGCCAACTTAGTTTGAATATTACCAAATTCATTTCTATTCCAGTTCCCGACATCAATCCTAACAGTTCTAAGTTTATTAGCTAGAATATAGGCATTGGATCCCTGAAACCTAGTACCCCAAGAAGATTTTATTATATCTCTACAAGCAATTTCTTCTTGATAGAAACAAAAGTATTTGAACGGTCTATGACCTTTGTGAACAGGGATATCAGTTACCAGGAGAATGGGGGAATGATCATACCATATAGGATGTAAGTGCTTAACACAAGCATTAGGGAAAAGAGTAAGCCAAGGCCCGTTGGCCAACCCTCTATCTAACCTTTTTTCTACTAGATTAGAATTCTCTTGGTGGTTGGACCAAGTAAAAGGGAAACCCAAGAAACCTAGATCATGCAATCCTATATTGTTGAATTCAGAGTTAAATTTTCTTATTTCCGCCCCATTGGCAATCTTTCCACCTCTCTTTTCATCAGGATGGAGGATTACATTGAGGTCTCCTAGAATGATCCAGGGATGTATCATGTTCTTGCCCATATGTTGTACCATCTTCCAAGAGTTATCTTTCCTAACATCTTTATAGGGACTACCATACATACAAGTCAGGACCCAGTTCGATTTAGTTTTCCCATTCCATATAAGGCAATTTATTTGGTTATCATCCTGGTAAGAAATAGTTAGTTTCACAGAATTATCCCAGGCAACAACAAGACCACCAGCAATACCTATTGGTGCTTGACAGGAAATATTATAATACATGGATTTTTTTAGAATGTTCTTAACATAGTCATTCGGGTTTTTAGTTTCAGAAAGAAAGATAATGTTAGGTTCATCTTTGTTTTATGAGATTACTAAGATGTTGTCTAGTGGCTTTAGTTCGTAATCCCTGAATGTTCCAAGATAAAATACTAATGAATTGCCAGAAATATGAGATTAATGGGTAGGCAAAGTTTGGGAAAACTAAGATTTTAGCATAAAATTTAGAAATCATTGGCGCCTGCCTAGTGGGGTTTGGATCAGGGAGAAACCAAAAGTAAGAATATAAGATGGTGTTTAGAAAAACCTGGTTAACTCCATCATTTTTCTCCATGTTAGGTGATACCAAAGAGTTCCTCTTTTGAGCATTAGCCATTGCACCCAGGATAGCGTCAACAGAATTCTTAACACTCAGGCTTTTGGAACGTTTAGTCTTCCTCCTCATGGTAGAAAATGATCCTCCATTGAGATAAACCAACTTGAGTGGGAAATGGTTCATAATCTTAGGAGATGTGGGATCAGTTTCTAAGGGTTTTGCTTTTTTATCTTTGGAGGTGGGATCAACACCCTTAATATGACGAAACCCCTTTCTCACTTCTCCCATTCCACTATCTTCTGGTGTTGTTTCTCCCTTTTGCTCCACTTTCAAATTCTCCTGAGAGACACTCATGTAAACCTTCGAGTCTACTTTGTCTGAAGTTTTATGTGTCTTTCTATCCTCTTCATCAATTTGCATTTGTCCAAACTTTCTAACCAATTGAGTATTTGCTGGCCTGCAGTCTATTATCGATTCAGGTATTCCTCTAGTAAAATTGAAGATGTTGTTTAGCTTGTGTTTAATGATGGAGATGAAAGTGTTTTTCCAGAATACCGCCCCACTCCATAACCATTTTCTTCTACCTCTTCGTCTGTTGCTCTCAAATTTTGTACAAATCCCTAATCTTTTTCTGTCCTTAGCAGCAACCGAGTCTCTTTTACCCTTGCAGTACCCATTTCTGATTATTTTTGCCATCAGCAATGATTTAGAGTACTTCGTCATATTAACAAACATGTAGTCTTCACAAAGAAACCAGAAGTAGCAGAAAAAAGAGAACCGGGAGAAGGGAAAGCCAAAGAAAAAGAAAGAAACGGGAAAGAAAATAAGCAGTAACAGAGAGAGATCGAAAAGAAATTAAAAAGGAGAACAAGAACAAAGTAAAGATCGGGAAACTTAACGTAAAACCGGAGAAGAAAATTCCAAAGAAAAATAACACCGAGCAAGAATCCCTTAGAACACGAATCCAAAGAGTAACTAGAATCCAACAGAAACTAGAATCACAGGTAATAAGATTCCAAAAGAAACAGAATACAAAGATTAACTAGAATCCAAAGAGAAAAGAGAAACTGAAAAACCCAATCCTTCCCGGTAGCTTTCCGATCAAAAAAAGCTAAAAAGGAAGCCTAACGGACAAAAAACGATCTAAAATTAGCTTTTCAGACCCATTCCGACAAGAAACAGAAAAGAAAGAGAGAGAAACTGACTGTCGATGTTTAGACTAAGAATGTGTATATGATGATGTTTTAATCACGCACATTTTTGGAAGTCTTTTTCTGTGCCTTGATGCCATCATCGATGCTCTTTTTCAACTACTAAGACTCTACGCAGTCTTGAAATTGAAATGAGGTTAGGTGTTAGGTATTGCATTTCTTGTCCCATCCCGTGACCTGCCACTCTGCCAGGATCAACTCGTCTTTTTCGAAAAGCCAAACAAGGAATCCATATTAAAACCGACACAACTAGTGCATGCCTGGATGGTTTAATGATATAATATATGCCATTTACGCCACGTTTTCTTCAGAGAAAGAAAGGATCAGAAAACATATATATCTCCGGTGACTCCGGTCTGTCTTCTTTCTTTCGCACACTAAAACCCTCAACTTTGTCTTTCTTAATATCAGTCTGCTTAGTACTATACGGCCAAGATGGTAATGGAGATTTCTGAATCAAAGTGGGAAGGCAAAGTACATGCAAAAGTAGAAGGACCAAAAGCAGATCAAGTATGGACGATTTTACAAGATTTTTTCAATTTGCACAAATGGTTCCCCACTCTCAGTATCTGTTATGGAATTGATGGTATTTCAGGCCAACCCGGTTGTATCCGTTACTGTGCTGGGTCGAGTATTCCAGCAGCATCATCCAATAATGGCCGTGATGGTGATGTTACGATAACCAATTGGTCAACGGAGAAACTAGTTGATATTGACTCAGTTCAACGGAGTATAACGTATGAGATTGTAGATTGTAATATTGGGTTCAAGTCTTATGTTTCCACCATGAAAGTTGTACCTTGTAATGGTGAAAATGATGAAGATAAAGGTTGTTTGATTGAATGGTCATTCGTTGTTGACCCAATTCAAGGGTGGGAACTAGAAACTTTGATTTCCAAGTTTGATTCTGGATTGCAACGTATGGCATCAAAGATTGAAGAAACTCTTAACAACAAGTAAAGTCGATCTTTATAGTAATGTCTCGAAATGTTTAATTTGCTGTAGTGAAAATGACAAAAAATAAATAAAATAAAATCAGAGGTTTCTACTACTAAACAAATCCTTTTCCATTTGTGGAGTTTTATTTACTTGTATCTTGTTCGATCAGTTTTAGAGGGGTGTATTGGATCAAGATTTATATGGATAAAAATTGATATTAGTTTACATGAATTCAGTGAATTTACTCCTTCCGTACCTATTATATAGGAAAAATTTTGCTTTTTATTTGTCCCACTAGATAGGCGGAGTCCTAGTTTCAAGGTGATTTTTCTCTTAAATACCCTTATTTATTGTGCATGGAAAATTGTAGTATGAATATGACAAAGGTTAAAACAAGAAAATATATGAAAAATTATGAATTCAATGCAATTTTCTTAATATAAGAGAATTGTCCCCCTACACCTATATATGTGGTACAGAGGGAGTATAATGTTTCTTAAAAGAATCTGAAAAATATATAATTTGGATTACAATAGATTGAATTAGGATTAACTCATATTAATAAAATTTTAAAGTAGACTATCAAATTATAATATAATTAAAAAAACAAAGATTATCATGCTTCCTTTTTTTTTTTAAACCACCAATAAGTGTTGGTGTTGGTGTTGGGTGGTGGTTGGTGCATGTGGTGACGGTGGTGTTGTTGTTGGTGGTGGGTGGAGGTGGTGGTAGCGGTGGTGATTGTTGTTGGTGGTGGTGGGTGGAGGTGGTGGCGGTGGTGGTGATTGTTGGTGGTCAGTGGTGGTTATTGTTGGAGGTGGTGCTAATTGGTGGCGGTGGTGGTTGTTTGTGGTGGGTGCTCGCGGTCATTAGTGGTTTTTGGTGGTGGTGATACGTGATGGTGGCTATTGGTGTTGGTGTGGGTGGTGATGGTGCTAGTTGGCGGTTTGTGGTGGTGGTAGTAGTAGTCGGTAGTGGTGGTGGTGGGTAACAGTGATGGAAAAACATAACATGCTGTGAAATAAAAAAAATAATTTCTTTTTTGTTATAAACTATTGTTTATTTACTAAGATGTCTTTCGTGTCTAAGTTTAAGGTTTACATATCTTGGACACCAAATCTTCTATCTATATAAATAGAGGCCTAATCTCTTGTATTCTACACACACTAATAGAATTTTTCTCTCTCTTCTTCCCCTCTATTTTGTGTCTCCTTCTCTATTTTCTCTATTTACAATATTTTTTTTAATTTGTCTATAACAATCCACAAAACTCATGTGGTTTGGGTTGAGATTAATATGAGATAATAAAACACATATTTTGACTACAAATGTCCATAAGAATCCATATATATCTTGGCCTTTAACTATTCTAAAAAATTTTAAATGAATTGAATACCTAGGATATATGTAGAATCTAAATAAATCCTATTTAAATACCATGGATATTTTATGACTCCTTACATATCCTAATCGAATATTTATGATTTTTTAGAATTGTTAAATATCCATATAAATCCTAATCGAATACACCCCTATTAGTAGAGTCACGAATGCTCGAGGACGGGGTTAATGAGGTTAGTGATGCCATATTTGCAGTATATGGCCATAAGCGAGATTCTCTCGTATGCTTGTACATTTCTCAATGTCATTTATGCACCCTCTTTATCACTGCATTAATGAAGAAATGTATATGTGTGGCCGTATGGGTGCATTGGTTTAGACTTTAGAGTTTAGTCTATGGGGAATAGTATTCCTAGCTACGTCCTGGATTCCTAGCTTTGTCATTATGGATGAGGATGATAAAAAAAATTATTTTGTGGAATACTTGGGGTGCAGCGCAACCCAAGCCGAATCCTGTCCGTCGTTGTCTTATTTCGCTTTGTGACTGTGTTCAGCCGTGTAAAGATGAGTAGATTCTTGTGTTGATAAGAAATGATGACACCAAATGATGGTTGTCGACTTGTCTACCTTAGTTTTTGGGCACATCAAAATATTCCTAGGTTTTTTTTTTAGGCATACATACAGTAAGTTCTCCACCGAGGATTATTCAAGTGAGAGAGCATCGTGGGACTGGGAACCATAAACCCGCCACCAAGAAAAAGGTAACGGTGCTGTTTTGGCAGGTATGTGGGTTCTCGCCTAGTTAGTAATTCTCCGAATCATTCCCGAATGATTCGCGAATGTATCCGAACTGACCGAATCCGATTGATATTTCCGAACTATTTAAACTCCAAACCTAGTTCCCGGATTATATGGACCTCACGAATGATTCGTGAACTGACCGTATCCGAATGATATTTCCGAACTAGAACTCCCATAGGTAACTCTCTCACCAGAGTTCTGTTGATTGGTTTTTGTTTGATTTTGTATATACTTTATATTTAAATACAATTATTCAATTAAAGTTTTCTATTGGTAGTTGTTTAACCAGTGTTTTATGTGTTTATTTTCGTTTAAAAATCTATAAGTTTTATAATACATTTATGCGATTAAATTGTTTACTTCTTGTTAAATAATCACGCCAAAATATTTTTTTCCATCTTATAAATCATATATAAATCAAATTAGTCTCGTAATAAGGTCATAATACTTATCAATTTATCATATATGTTAGTCGAATTTTAAGTGCCGAACTCACATTTATAAAACGAATATGCACGTACGTATGCCGTTCCGAACTATTGTCCGAACAACGAACCGTTGACCGGATTTTTGACCGAATCCGATCTATCCGAATCCGTATAATTCTCATACATATACCGTCCCGAACTACTACCCGTACCCCGAATTGCTAACTAGGGGTTCTCGTACTCCTTCGGTGGAGAACCCACGATAAATATACTTGTTTTGGTTTTTCTCGTTCAAAAACTACGTTATTATTGGATAAAGAGTATTACATTAACTAGTTGGAAGCCTAACAAGCTAAGCTCCAACAACATACTACTACATTAATTGAACAGGTTACTGTGCTAATCTACCAGCGAGCATCATGGGTAACCTAGCCATTTATTTTTATTATTAGATAATATTTTTTTTATAATCTAAGTTCAGAAACTGTTTTTCCTTTCAAATAATATTATTTCATCTTTTTTATATTTATTATCAGATAAATAGTATCACATTAACTAGTTGGAAAGCCTAACAAGCTAAGCTCCAACAACATATTACTACATAAATTGAACAGGTTGATGTGCTACCCTACCAGCGAGCCTCATGAGTAACCTAGCCAAGGGAACCGAAGCGGATGGTGGGGCTGAGATTGTGTCACAAGGGGGGCAAACTAACTCTACCTTCCATGTTAATTTCTGCAATATTACGCCATTGGGGGCTCGAACCTGGGACCTCCTGGAACTCATGAAACTTTGAGGAATGGGGATGACCAGCTGAGCTAGGTGCCCGTTTTTTATACGCCCTTTTATTATTACTTTTTTTATTTTAACCTAAAAATATGAAAAATTAAAAAATTAATAGTATCTATTTTCTAAAAATGGAATGAGTTTTTACTAGTCGGAGAAAAAACCCATTGAATTGTAAAAAGATAACAACAATATAAAGAAAAATGATGATCAAAGCCTACCTGATATTTTAAACTGGTCTTCTTATTATTTGGTGTCAAAAAATACTACCCAGATTCCAAACAACTGGTAATATTTTCTCACTTTGTCCGACAAAATTTTGATATAATTACATAAAATGTATATTGTTTTTATTTTGTTTATAAATTTTATTTTATTTTCATAAAATTTGGGAGGACAATAATTGGATAATTCATATATTTATTACTTTACCTATTTTCCTAAAACAAGGGACGAAGTTGGATAAACCATATATTTATTATTTATTACTTTACCCTTGGAGCTTATCCAACAAGGGTGTCTTCTCTATTAAATCTCTCCATGACAAGAAGATTGCAGATAAGTATGTCAATGATCCTCCTAAGTCCCGGGAAGATATGGAACTTGGATACCTCTCCAGCTGTTCATCTCTTCATATGGAAATGTGTTCATGGCATTCTTCCAACTAATGCCAAAAATGCCAGCATTCTCACTTATATAGATCCTATATGCAAAATCTGTAAGTGTGCCTAAGAGGATATTACTCATGTTCTGATATCCTGTCATGCGGCTTCAACAGTTTGGATAAAGCTCTTTGGCATTAATCATAAGCTTTTCAGTAACTTCTCATCTTTTCATGATTGGCTTAGTAATTGGTTTATACCAAATAACCCTATTGCTAGTTAGAATGACACTTTGCTATTATCTCCTAGTACATTTGGAAAGCCAAATCTGATCTTGTTTTCAGAAATACAACTCATACCGTTGATATTACTACTACAAAAATTACTCAACACCTCTGCTCTTTTACTAGAGTAATGAATAACCAGGAGCATATTATGAATACTCTTTTCTATCAAGATGATCAGAATACCAGAACTGACATGCTTATAAGAACTCATAAGGAAAAATTTGGGATCACTATTAGCATTAGTACTATGGAAGTCCACTCCAATAATGTTAATGATGATATATCTCTGTAAAATAACTTTGCTATAATTGCCATGTGTTTCTCAGGGAACTGCATGGGAGCAAGAAACTACAAGGACAGTACCATTGGACTTGACAGAGAAGCGAGATGAGCTAATCTAGCTCTGGAGTGGGGAAAGGAACTGCGAAAATCTATAGCAACTCTGCAAGCTATTAAGGAAGGATACCATAAGGAAGTACAAGGAAGATACAACCTAGGATTCCACCAGATGCATGGAGGAAATTTTGAAACTATTGATTTTGTCCTATGCAACTTAACTAAAGTAGACCATCATCAAAATCTATAGGCAATTAGATTAGCTAATCTCTCTATTCAGTCTACTATTCTAGGAAACTTAAAGTGGAAAGGTCCTAACCTCTAGCAGTTCTTCGATACTCTCCAGTCTTTTAATATTTCAACAACTGAGGAAAACACTACTATATTGTATTCCAATGAGACTGTTTGACATGGTGCTAATTTTAGCCCAGTTGAACACCGCTATGTACCTTAGAGGTAGTTGTTGTTCCAAACAACTTCTATGTTTTCTTATAATAAAAAAAAGGGACGAAGTTGGATTCTACGTAACTATACCATTGTATGAAAAAATAAAGCTATATCATATATTACGGGGCACTAGCTTTGTGGTTGTGAATAATTTTTTTTCTTCCAAAACTCCTAATTATTAACCGTTGAGGAAAAAATAGTTGGACACGAAAAAAAAATCGAAGTAATCTAACTCCTTTAAAATCCTAAATCATATAAACCCCCACGTCTTACGGTGGGAGTACCTCCCTCCACCTCCAACGGTGACCCTCACCCACTCTTAGAATTTCTCCTTTCCACTTTTCCTCAAAGGGGAGAAAAACAAGGATTTTCTTCACAAAATAAAGAAATTTGTTTATTTATTATCCCGGAAAAAAAACGAAAAAATAACCGAAAAATAAAGAAATTTCTTCTTCCCGATGGTTCTTTCACCGCGTCTCTTTTCTTCTCATTCCTTTCTTTTTCTCGATTCTTTGTGCAGATGAGATGTTATGGTATTCACACAAGCGATGATAATTTTTTAATTCTCTGATCTCTAAGAACTCTAACCCTATGATGTGATGATTTGCTTTTGATTTGTTTTTGCAAGTAAAATCCATGTTTTATAAACCCTAACCGTTTTCTTTCTGTTCTTCTATTTCTCTGAATCAATAAACCCGAGGCCATATTTTGTTTTGCAGGTAAAATATTTGCTCTTGGTAAACCCTAACCGTTTTCTTTTTGTCTTTTCGTTTCTCTAAATCAATAAACCTTAACCCATGTTTTGTTTGGTTGGTAAAGTCAATAAACCATAATCCATGTTTTATTTTGCAGGTACAATCATTGTTGTTGATAAACAACAAAATGTTGTCTGTTGGACCGAACTGGGAAGTATTACAAGCTGCATGAATTTCTGTTGAGACATTACCATTGTTTTCCTATACATCCAACAGGAATTCTTAGGTTCGTTCTGCCTATTCGATATTATTGATAGTTGTCACTTTTGCCAAGTTTAATTAGTGTTCAATTTAAAAGAAAAGTTGTGTCTAAGAAAAAATGGAGGACGAAGGTTGAGACAGAATAAATAAAAAATAGCAGAGGCTTGCCGATTAGGTAATGGTATAACTTTATTTTCTAGCGTACCTTTTTATTGATTCGGCATTTAGGTTTTGTAATCGTCGGTTTTCATGAAATGTCTATGCAACCTAATTCTTGCTTTGATGGTTATGCATTAGTAAACGCAGTTATGCTTTGGTAATAAAAATTCTTATCTCAAGGGAACAAAGATGCACATCTTTGAGGCAGAGTCATACATATTTATTTTTTTATGGATATGCTCACTAAGTTATCCTATCTTGATCATAATTTCAACACTCTCTTACAACTCTTCACTTTGATATATCTAACTAGAGTTGATTTTTATTGTCAGTTTTCACAAAATGTGTATGCAACCAAATTCTTGCTTTGATGGTCATGCATCAGTAAACGTAGTTATGCTTTGGTAGTAAAAACTCTTTATCGCAAGGGAACAAAGATGCATATCTTTAAGGTAATTGCATATATAGATTTTTTTTTTTTTGGATATGTTTAGTAAGTGATTTTGTCTTGATTATAATTTCAACACTCTCTTACAAGTCTTCACTTTCATATAGACCATTTCTTGGCGTCTTGAATCCAATCTTTGTCATTGTACTTTATGCCTTAGTCATATAAGGCCCCATGTTCTTGATCAATAATTAAATAATATACATAAAATTGCAGAGAAAATGACACAACTTTTGATATGCCCTTCCTTGATCCCAATGCTTTTTGCCACAAATATGTACATATTCCCAACTGTAGTATTGATCATTGTGCTTTGTCCTTAACTAGCATCATTCTTCATGCTATATATGATTGGTTGAACTTATGTAAGATACGAATGTTGATGTGAAAGCCTGTTTACTTACCCTTTTGTTCTAAGTTTCTATACATGTATTTTTGGGCACATTTTGGGTCGGCGATCAAGACCTAGACTTATCAAACCTTCTTGCCACTCCAAGACCCTAATTCCATTCTATTTTGTATTTTCTTCGCTTTCCTTTACCGTCTCCATAGTATTATATTCTCTTTCAATTCTGAATTCTCTGTTTACAATAATGACCCTGGAGGCACGTCATAATCGTTATTTGTGTTAGTATAATCAACTAATGGTGCAGAGAGCGGTTTATGTTCTTCCGCTGCTGAATATAACTCATAGTGATAGGATGCGTCTACGTCAATGGCTTTAAATTATGTTGGCAGATGCATCTGTATACTGAATCCTATCATTTGTTGGTACACCCTAACCCTGCTATTCATCGAATTATTTCTTCTTGCATTTTCTTAAACGAATTTTCGGTTTTGATTTTGTTAAAAGCACACTCGCTGAGATTGATACGACCGTGGCTCAGTGTGCTGCTGGACTGATCTTAAATGGTATTCTGCTTTGGATTTTGGTCAGTTATGCCTTTTACTTTTTAGACGTAATTCTTTTTTAAATGGTGCTTTCCTTTTGTGCCTAAGTTGATATTTAATGTCATTCTTGCATAGGTAAATATTAAACTGAAGAGAAAGCAGCACTATGGCGTATGACACTGCAGCTCCGAAACTATGGGAAGCACATTTTAAACTGAATTTTTTTCTTACTCTTTCATCTGGAAATATCAGCAAATGATGAAAACACTTTTTATAGTGTTTTCCCGTGGCAACGAAAGAAGATGAGGAGATGAAAGAAATGTTAATGTAAGAGTATATTAATTCTCTATGAAGGTACGTAATTCTAGCAGTTTATTTTGTTCACAACATCTATCAATTGAAAAAGAAAGTAAGAAAAATATATTGGACATCTGCTATAACTTCGTTTTGTTCTCTTCCTATGACAAGATAATCCCTTCCCATGCTAATTGTGTTTTGTAAACTGAATACTGATCTAGGCGTATTAAGATTCAGCTGCGATTCCACAACATAAATTCAAGTTGGCTAAATTCTAGCACATTAATTTTACCTAAGGCATAAGAGGAAAAGTCACGATTAATCTTTGTTAGTTGTGGGCTTTACGCACTTTATCATTGTCATTGCTGAGGTTACCTATCCGTCCTCATGAATTTGGGACCTTCGAGCCCCATATCTCCCTTTGTTTACATTTTATATTATTCTCTGGTAGCTTGAAGATTAAGATTTATAAGTATAATGATATACACTTCAAAGCATTTGTTTAAGAGTTTGGGACGATGGAATTTCTAGAGCAAAATCTTAAAGCATGTATATTAAATAATATTTGCAGAGAAAATGACATTGCTTTTGATATGCCGTTCCTTGATCTCAATGCTTTTTGCCACAAATATGCACATATTCCCAACACTAGCATTAGGCTTGACAGTAATTTTTTATTTTTTTTGGGGGTTTCATTTGCAGAGGGCGCAAGTTTTGGAAAGAGTAGTGAAGGTCCTTTGTTCTAGACTCATAAATATGGAGCTATTGTTGTTTTGTCGAGACCAATAATGGCTGCATTGTACACACTGTGTTCAAGTATTCATCGATGCTCTCTTGCAAGCTTTGGTGGTGGTGGTGGTGGATGAGACTTTGAGCAAGGAAATTGAGGTTAAAATCACTTTGTCTCTAGATTTTATTACAGTTTGATTTCTTAGTTGCAGCCTTATAATTTAATTTCTTTGAATTCTAAGATCAATTAAAGCTCAGTTTATAAGGATTTCCTTGAATTCTAAGATCAATTATAAGCTCACTTTATAGGATTTTGTTTTCTCGATAGTGCTTTGACTGCTTTCACTATTAATGACTAATATGTTTCCTCAAATATATAGCATCTAGCATTAATTTCATTTTGGTGACCCTATATTTGTGCCTTTGCAGGGAAAAAAACCCCTTTGGTAAGAAAAGGGGAACGATGCTGGGTTGAGAAAGTTTATAAAAAAAATGCATTGTTAATGCCATCAGTAGATTGCCTACTGCAGAGCTATTGGTGGGTCCTTTTTTCCAAGATGAATAGAATGAAAAGTGTAGGTTGTCCGAGGCATTTAGGTGAGAAATCAAAATGAACTCATGTATTATTTTATTCAAATTCTTTAGATTTTCTTACTTGCGTGTTATTTGTTATCAAGTGTGTTTACTATTCTTCCATCCAGTTTCTGACATATACAAAATGCAGATCTTAACAGTTATAGTACGGGTTCTTTTAGCATGTATATACTTATGGGTCATTAGAAGCTGCATACTTGGATAAGTGGAGAGTTTTGTTAGGTATTATTGTTGGTTAGAAGCCGACTACTCCTTGGATATTCTAATGGAGCAAAATCTGTTATTTTTTCCCTTTCTAATGTTTTAACATGAGATAGAATATTCAAACATAGCAAAGAGGTTTTTTTTTTTTTTTGATTGATCGAAACCTAATGTAATGAAATTATTCTAATGAATAAAAAGGTTCTATTTATTATTTATTAACGAATAAATATACTTATGTACCTGAAGAACTCTAATCACCTTCCCTGATTTCTCATACCTTAAGTCTATGCAATCTCATAGTTATATTTTCGTTTTTGTTCTTCTTCATCAAACTATATTATAAACGTCACACGTTATAGTATACCATATCCTTCGATTTTTTCCAACTCACATACACTGAAAGAGAATGAATTAGAGTGATTTAATGGAAGTCATTGTTATTGGATTATTTGTTCAATTGTTCATTTGGCATTGTTGTTTAAAAATTCATAAATATCAATTCTGTTAAAAGAACAAGAGGCTTAATGCATTGCGACAGGGTGAGGGGAAGCCCCGCCACACTAAGTCAAAAATTCTAAGACTAAATCAGAAATCCACACCAAATTAAAAATCCTAAACAACGAGGTGAAGCCAAGCCATACCTAATCAAAAATGTATCGCAACGGGTAGGGGAGAAGCCCCACGACACCTAATAAAAAATACGCGACGGGGTGGGCGAAGCCGTGGAACACCAAATAAAAAATGTATCGGGACGGGGAGAGGCGAAGCCGAGCCACACCTAATCAAAAATGTATCTCAACGGGTAGGGACGAAGCCCCACAACACCTAATAAAAAATACGCGACGGGGTGGGTGAAGCCGTGCAACACCAAATCAAAAATGCATCGAGACGGGCCGAGGCGAAGCCGAGCCACACATAATCAAAAATGTATCGCAATGGGTAGGGGCGAAGCCCCACGACAACTAACAAAAAATACGCGACGGGGTGGGCGAAGCCATGCAACACCAAATCAAAAATGCATCGGGACGGGGCGAGGCGAAGCCGAGTCACACCTAATCAAAAAGGCATCACGATGGGCGGGGTGAAGCTGGGCAACACCAAATCAAAAATACACCACGATGGGGCGAGGCGAAGCCGACGCCTAGCCACACCTATTCAAAAATATATCGTGATGGGGCAGGGCGAAACCCCACCTAATAAAAAATGCACGACGGGGTGAGGCGAAGCCACATCACACCAAATCAAAAATATGGCTAAAAAACTAATGCCCGAGCATAGCACGGGCAGAAAATCTAGTAAATAATTGAAAAGAAATGCTAAAAGTATCAAAACGCGTAACTGTTTCGCTTTTAATTTCAGCATAAAACCGTTGTTTTTTTTCCATTGCATTTGGAAGTTGATTTCCACTTTCCGAGGGGTCAATTTTGAAATGCCCCTTTTTAATCACTGTGTTTGCTCTTGTGAAGGCTCTTGCGGATGTGAACCTCATTCCAAAGTATTACCACATCAGATTTTGCAAAAAAAAACGAAGAAAAACGCGAAGCTATTATTCATTAGCAACACGTAATTTTTGCTTCACCAGAATTTAAGTGCAATGCGTAATGATTTGGTGCTAGATACAACTGAAAATCAAAAAACAGAAGAAAAAAAAAAAAATCTCAAGTGACCACCAACCAGTACGAAAACATTACTGGCTTTTTGTTCGCTCCCATTTTACGGAGAACCAACTTTGGAATATTAAATTTAACAATGTGTTTTCCCTTGGATTCTCAAGTTGAAGACTACCTAGCATTTTACTCTACTCTCTCAGTTCCTTGATGTGTGTACAAAACGTTAAGTATTCCTTTTTGAACATGCACAAGTGTTTGTTTTCGTACACGATAAGAACAAAACCTAGCTACAGTCCTATACTTGCGTCTTTGGCAAACTTGAACTCTTTTCACACCGATGACGCAATTTTCCGGCGCCATTTTAGCTAAATGTTGGATGTAAGAATTAAGAAAAGATTTGACACCAAGTATTATATATACTCATGTTCAAAGAAGATTATAGGAATTTCTATGATATTACATTCAAATTCCCATACTGTTTCCCCGTAATGCACCGGTGAAAACTTAAGTTAAAACAACAAAAGTCGTACTATGATTTAGCCTGAAGCAGTGCTTCTTCCATTCTCTTAACCATGGTATGCAAAATAGAATCAATATAAGAAGCCAAATCCTCGGATTTCCACCCAGGGATCGGATTAACAATATATCCCCACTCGATCGTTGACCCACTTTGACCATTTTCTTGAGTATCCTCAGAGCCGGAGAAAATCTTGATGGTTGCTATGTATGATTCAAACCCAACGTTCCCCTCGATCACTTCATAACTTATGCACCGTTCGACCGGATCAATAGACAATAACTTCTCCTTAACCCAACTAATCACTGATTCATCACTACCGTCTGTTGGAACGGCAGCGCCAGTACAGTACCTGACACAACCTGGTTCCCCAGATACGCCATCGACTAAAGTACATGCGTCAACACCCGGTAACCACTTGTGTATGCTGAGGAAATCTTCAAAGAAGGGCCATATTTCTTCTGCTGTTATATCTTTTAGATTGGTAGTTGCCTTCCCCTTCCACTTGTGTTCTTCAGCTGTTTCCTGTGCCATGAGTGGGAGAGAGAGAAACAACTGCCTGGTAGTTTGAGAAACAAAGACTCCTGAGAAAATCAATTTATAGAGATTATATGCTCGAAGATGAGAACAAATTAGTATAATAATGACCTTAAATGGAAGACTTCATTTTTTTTTTTAATTAAAATACTGCACCCACTTAATAATTAGTGGGAAAGGAAAGACTTTAAACAGCATCTTATTGGAAGATGGTCTAGCACTCCTTGGACTCCCAAGTACAATGAACATATATTAATGCCACTCATAGCGGCACTCTTTGGTTCCCTGATGCAACATTTCACGGAATATGCCATCCGTTGTTAATGTGTCCATTAAGGAGTGGTATGTGTTTAACCTAGGATTTGCATGATTACATCTGGCCAACACCAAACAGATTCATTTGTGCGCTTTGCAAGACCAATGAAATATTTTTGTTATTATATCAGGATGAAAGTTAATCTGACCTTTTTAGGCAACATAGTATAATATATTGATTCGTTGAACCATTGAACAGTAAGGAATCGAAAGAGTTTTAACACATACGATTCTAATGCAACTTCACAGCCAACATAGAATAATTCTTCGTGATAGGGTGGCCTTTATCCTTGCAACTACACGAACGATTGAATTCGGTTCAACAACCATGCATGCGTGAGCGTGATCACCATTTCAGAACATTAAAAACAGTTATCTTTAGTTTCTGTTCTGGTTTTGTCCAAAACCGTACCCTGTGCATCCTTGCGAGACCACCATCTGGGATGCGAGTTTGGCTTTTGAGATTGTTGACCACAAGGGACAAGCACCACACCTCATATACCATGATATTCAAGGCTCCATTGCATGTGTAAGGGGGCACATTTAATGCACAACACACCGAATAAATAGATATAATTTAGAATCGAATATGTTCTTAATTATGGCTTAATTACAAAGCCACATGGTTGGTTGCACCTCGAACATGTTCTAAATCGATGGTTGACTTATGAAGTATTAGTAACTTTTACGCAGTGGGAGGATAATGCTGCGTGATTTGGACGCCCAAAGACGCGTCATGCAACAGAGAACAAACCGTACTTCTGAATCAGACGTGATAGAGTTCCTCAAAAGGCAGAGGAACCGTGAAGGGAAAACTCTATAACTTCGACAACTGACATAGTCTAGATCTAGAACAATCAATCCAGACCTTCGATTATTTTCATCTTTACCCCATTACCAATCTCAATGCTAAAATCTGTCCCAAGATTAGACAAGCCCTGCTGTCCTGGATGTGGCAAGGTCCCAACATAAAGTTACTAATTATCGATAGTTATGAAGTACTCCTTTCGTCTCAAATTAATAGTCCTAATTGACTTTGTCAACATATTAAGAAAATCTTATAAAATATCGTGACTAACCTTTGACTAGCCCTATTTAATGTTATGTTGTTACCAAAACTAAAACTAAAAATTGGATATTATTATTTTAGGAAATATTTTAAGAAAATAAAAAGATATTTATACTGCTTTTATTATGGAGTCCATAATTAGAACATGATAATATTTAAGATTTTGTATTAAGTTTATATTAAAAATGATTTTACAATTATAAAATATAAAGGGTATATTTGATAATTTAAGGGAAAAATATGTCTATAAACAGAACGAACAGATAAAAAAAGACAGACCAAAGTAAAAATTAGAAAAGATTAAAAAAAAACAAAGGGAGTATCAACTTATCCTATCAAGTTATTAAGACGGATTATGAATACGTGATAATATTTAATAGATGCGCTTGTAAATTTTGAATCAAGTGATATAATTTGGGTCATATAATGGTGGTTTATGAGGCAGATTTAAGGCCATAATGAGAGATTTTCAATCATGATACAGATACGAGTCTTTATGCGAATTTCAGTGCATTGTGGAATAGCTTGAACTAACATGTAGAGTTTGGCTCACATTGTACCTTTTTGGATCAGGCGGAAAATTCTCAGACACTGCAAACTGATAAAGATTTATTCTACAGCCAAAAAACTGATTTAAAAACTGCTTTAACGCGGCATCTTCAGGAGGTCTTGAGATCAACATACAGATCTGAAAAGGTGCCTAATGTTCCCTGTCACGTGGTAATAAAAAAGAGCACCATCTACTCTATTTATCATCTATAACTTTGCCATGAATTAATGATAAAAACTTCTTGGCTGACAGCCACATAAAATTCGGGTAAAATGACTGTCAATCTCATGTTCTGGACGAATAGGCAGAATTTTTTTATAAACAAGTTGGTAACCACTATCTGCCAAGTACAACTCGACACTGTAATTTTCCAAAACCTCTTGCCACTCCTTGTAAATTATAACCAGGATTATATATATATACTTCTTTATCATATAAGAGATCATATATTTGTTGAGTGTAAGCGAATAAACAATAAATGATTTGCCCAGCATTTACCACAAATCATCTTGAAGCTGCTCGCGCTGCAATAAGTTAAAACCCCTAAAATCATTAGTGAACGAACAATGTTTGACTGGGATGATACATATTTACCAGAGACTACTTGCCTGTTCCAGATTCAGGTAGTTAGCTTCCATTCTCTTCTCCATCCAGGAAATGATATCTTGACCGATTTCTTCACGTTCGGGTTCAAAGAGAAGATCATGTAAGAATCCATCATAGAGTTTTATGTCCTTGAAAGGTGACGCTGCTTCATTGTAAAGATCCTGCGAGGCAAGAGGATCTGTGACCTTATCAGCAGTTCCATGGAGAACCAAGAATGGTACAGTCACGGACTTAATGTTCCTCATCAAGTAAGAAGAAATGCGAAGAATCTCATGACCTGTACGAACCCTAATTGGTCCAGTGTAGACCAATGGGTCGGAATACTTAGCCACCAAAGCAGCAGGATCCCTTGATACTGGAATTCCCCTCTTATTAGCACCTTTGAACTGATACCTCGGTGCAACAAGAGAAAATAGAGGTGCTACAGCCTGAATAAAAAAAATGACGGAAGACTGTCAAAACAGGTGCCAGGATTCCAGATAATTGGTGCTTATGGGAAATCACTTCACCTGGAGCTCTTGCATGGGTGATCAGGGTTCTTACTAACCTGTTTGATTTACCCTTAATGTACAAACTTTAAGTTCTTTCTAGCTTTCTTGAAAAATGAGAAGGTCTAAGAACGGATTCTAAAGGAAGATACAAAATGCTATTGATTTAACATAAATAGATGTGCTCTTGAATCATGATCGTCACCCCACCATGAATATTATCAAGCATTTGAAGTTTAGGAAATTGAATCAGCACAAGTATTAAGACTTGTCATAAGTCATAGCCTTCCATGAAAAAAAAAACGCTTTTTGTTTGCATAATACGCATAATATAACACGAGAGAGAGACATAGATAAAATTACCCCAACTATTGGATGGGCTGGCTTGACTCGCAACGCTGGTGAGGTCAGTATGATTCCTTCCACCATTCCTTTGATGTGTGGATACGAAGTCGCCTGTTGAAATTTCATGGATTATGTATACCATAAACTACACATTTGGTTCCGAGAACTTGAAGAAGTATGAAATAACTCGAGCCTTTACCTTTAAAACAACAGCCCCCCCAGTAGAGTGACCAAAGAGGAAGACTGGTACTGCAGGGTTTTCAGATTTAATTTTCGCTAAAAACGCACCCTATAGATAGTAACATAATGTTATATAAGAAATTAAAGAAACTCATACCCTACTTGGTTCTGGCTTCACTGGGAGAAGTCTAACAGGATCAAAATAAATAACAATACAACTTTCACTTCATTTTGACAGTCTTTTTCATTTTCTACATCAGTTGGATGTAAACTTCCGAGTCGATATTTGTCACACAGTGCATTACTCTTATTGCCAATTAGGCCAGGACCGAAGTTTGAAGTCATAGTTTTTAGGACAGACATATTTTCTCTTTAACAAAAAGGACCACAAAATGAATTTCAGTATGCACATTTCAGAGTACAGACTTCTGGTTTTGGCATGCATAGCAGATTGTGCAGTGTCCTTCACAAATGTGGGTATGCACACTGAAATGCGGATAGTAAATTAGACAGTTTGGTCCTTTTTCCTACAGGAAACAGATGTGTTCCGTAAAAACTATGGGTTAGGTTATTATGGTCCTTTGGCCTAATATTCCAGGAGTTTAATCGACGTTTCTGTTTCCAGATAGTTTAAAGATTCCTATCCAGCAATGAATTACATGTGGACCCTATATCTATATGGACTCCAACCAACCAAGCAGAAGGAAGAGAGTGAAAGTTGATGACAGACTTACTGTGTCAGCAACAACATGATCAAGTGAAGGAACATAGCCATGTAATCCGTCACTTCCGCCATGGCCTAATGAAAATTAGAAAAACAAAGTATTAGACCAGGTCTCACAATACAGTACAACATCTAAATATGATTGGTAATGATTAATTTAATTATTTTCCTGGAGCATTTAAATTTATTCAGGTAAAAGTTGAGCTATATTAATTAAGGTAATAGTAAATTTCACCAAACTTGAGTACTCAGCCAGGCTTCTTGAATTCCTTTCCTTCTCTCCATTGATTTTTTCAAAAAAATATCATGACCAAGATTCAAGTTGGACGGGAAATAACCAACAATAGAGATTGATGAATAAATATTAAAGATATTAGGAGAAATCCTGATCTAGGTCAAGCACTTGGTATCATACTTTAAACAGAACACAGTAAAAAGGTTAAACAAATTAGACGGAGTCATACCAAACTATCGAACTATCAACAACAGTTTGAAAGCAAAAACTTAAAGAATTATGCAATCGAGCAAGTCATTTATTTGTTTTGCTTTCCTAAGCCCGACAAGGGATGAGTTTTATACTAGTTTCAACGGGTGAAAGTCTGCAATAAAAAAAACTTCCCCAAATAACAAGTGCCTTTCTAGATAACAGTACCTTAAGATCGTTGTCATGCAACTACTAAGGAAAAGAAGAAGATAAAAATTGATACAAAGAATCAAAGCAGTATTTACCAATCCAATCAATTGCATGGACCCCAAAGTTGGATGAAGTCAGTTGTGTAGCGAACTGAGCATATCTTCCACTGAAAACAGGGATCATGTATAATCAGATAGATATCCTTCGCGGAGATATGTTCCTAATGCACCAACCATGGTAGAAAATCTGTAAATTAAACATGCGCGCAATAGCATTACCTGTGTTCGTTAAGCCCGTGTATAATGATGACAATACCCCTGCAAGAAACATCAACGATCTTGAGACCAGGATACAAGAAACTTGACAGAAACAATCAGTTAAAGGCTCCCCCTGGTCGAGATTAGGCGGAGCCTAGTCCCCAGGCGGAGTCTGTGATGGAAAGACAAATAGACTATAGATCCTGTTGTAATAAACATCTCCGGGAAATCAAAACTACTAGTATATTACATTTAACAGGCTAAGTAAAGAAACTAATTTCGCCAAGATATTGATAGGCAAGATGGGTTTCCATCACTTACTATGGTGATTGTGAATAAATTAGGCCAAGTTTAACTAAACCAAAACTGTGGGAAGTACCACTTTAAGACAAAAGGACAGTTTTTAGGTGCATGCTTGGCAAGTAACTTTACATAGCACACAATCCAAGTGCCTCATATTATAAGTGTGAGTCTGTGAGATGTTCAGAAAACGTTTCCGATGAAGTGCGTAATGATTTGATCAGATGGTGCAGGACAAAAAGATAATTACATCATTAACCATATCCAACATCACTTTTCGCACTTACAACTACAGATACTCACAGAATAAGAATCCGAATCACGCAAAACCCATGCCACTTGCAGACAAAAGGAGGCGAATTTTCTAAGTAATGGTTAAATAACTACAATTCAAGAACAATCGTACTTCAAATTTGTCAATATTCAAAAACGAAACCAGACTAATAAATGAATAGCTGAAAATTAAAACATAACAAAATTCAATACAATCGAACAGTTAGTTCCAAAGTGAATCCCTAATTGGATTACTATAACTCAATCAAACCACATAATTTGCACGAAATATCTCAAATTATGCATAAATTTTAAGAGAAAAACCCTAAAAAAAGAGAGCAAAACTCACTTGACATCTCCAGAAACAGGAAACCAAGAGCGAGAGAACAAAGCATTCAATCTAGAACCAAAGAACAAAGAAGTAGTAGAAACAACACCGCCATCATCAGTCTGTAATTTATCAGCTAATTCTCTTCTTCTCAAAGCATCCTGTTCATCTTCAAATTTCCTCCTCCTAATAAAAACCCATTTCTTCTTCTTCAACGGAGGATGATTTCTTCGAGGTAAAAGAAGAAGAAACCAAAGAAAAAATGATTGAATAAAAATGAAGAAACGAATTAAAGATGTTAACGAAAGGACAGATCGTTTAATGTTTCTGAATAGATGAATTATTCTTCCACTTGCACCTGAAGTGAACTCTTCCATCTTCACAGTTTCCATGAAGACGAAGAGAAGATGGAGGCAGAGGTGGAAGATGAAGATGAAGATGAATGAGATTTTTATGGTCTGACAGAATTTTTGCTTCGACCGCGTCGTCGTGTGTGTGTTTGAGACAGAGAGGACGTGAGGAGAGCTAGATAGAATATGCCCTTTTGGCTTTGTTTGTAACGTGTCGTTGCGGTTCGTTGAAGATTGCTTTTGACTTCCAAAATTTTGCCCTTAGTTTACGTCCATATAAAACTCTGTCTATGTTATGTAACCCGGGAATTTTTATTAGTTTTTAATTTAGTAACGGATAAGGACAATGGAACTGGCAGATTCATCCCATCCGACTTGTCCCATGAGGCTTGCAGCTTGTAGGTCCGGCTAGCGCGTTTTTTTTTTTTTTTGATCTGACTCGTAATCTGGATCTGGTTTTGTTCGGATATGACTCGTAATCTGGATATGGTTTTGTATCATTCGGCCAGAATCAATTGTCCTATTGGCTTCCCTCTTTTTTATCTAATATATTTGACTGATGATTTGACTCAGGCTCATACATATTCTTCACAGGTATCCGTGTAAGGTACAAATTATGTGACTAGATGGTATATATCTATATGTATTCAAAAGTTTTTTATACCACTATAATCTTACGATTTGTTAATTTTGAGTCGGATATAGCTTGAATATGAGTCAGACGCGGACGAGCCAGATGAGTTAGAAGAAAAAAAGAATGATAATTAAAATGTAAGATCTTAATTTATTATGTGTTTAATATAAGATCTTCTTCCTCTTTGTACCAAGCCTTGAACCCATGACCCCCTTGGTAGGTATAGGCACGGAGTAGGAAACTAAACCATGCACCTTTACCACTAGGGCCAAGGAGGCGCTAGTGTTTAATGTAAGATCTTAAAAAAAAATGATAATTTAAATGAGTTTGAACCTCAATAAGTAAATTCATGCTCCATAACAACGTCAAATATTAGTCAACTAGGGGAATCCTTGATATTCAATGGATAACATATTACACGGTGTTTGTTAATGAAATCTTTCATATTGATAAGAATTTCATTACTAGAGGTGTTCATCAATATTTTGTAACCAATATGTTGATATTGAAGTTGGATTTTCCTTCAACGTCTTGGGTGGAGGTAACAAGTTTGGATGATCATGTCTTATTTTTAAGCCAAACTACTAAATTGTGTTGCTCAGCCAAGGAACTGGGTCATACAGGTGGTTTCGTGTATTTTATACAACCTCATGAGATGAGCTTGTACAAGTATGACTTGGAAGATAAAACTGTTATGCTTTCATTGCCATGTCTAGATTTACCAAAGTCATGGTTCTTGTTAGAGCACTTCTCGGTCGAACCCGCAAGCGTTGCTATCTCAAGCTTGTTTGTCAAGTTTAGGTGATCAAAACTATAAGTCTTGATATATAGTCTACTTATAACTATGTCTCGGATTAGGATCGAACGTGTAGTTGAGCTTTAGACTTCACGGCGTTCATCGATTAAAGACGAAGATCTACTAAGGAGATATTGGAGGAACTTCATTAACAAAAGGTATGTGGAGACTAAAACTTATCTATCACTCGGAAGTCTATTATATTATATCTCCTATTGAGACTAAGTCGTATAGCTATACAGACTTTTACATTATACACATTTGATATTTCGAGCTGAGTTTAACTCGCTTATACATTTCTCGAAATATGTGGTGCAAGATTTTTGCTTTATCTACGTTCATCATTATTCTTAACGAGTTTAGTTGGAAAAAAAATAATAAATCAAAGATGATCATGTGAAAATTTCCTTGAAACATCTTACATGATTTGTGTAAGATGGTCATTTGATGTCGACTCGGAACATTTCGTATTGATCATTCGATCATTTGAAAATTACTTATAAGCTAATAGTTTGTGTGAGACAGCTATTATCGTCTTCTAAGGATGTTTCAATTATTGAAATGTGAGTTTAGATTAATTAACCTTCTTCTGGATACGTCACAGTATGCATACCAGTATGCAAACTAGTGTAATATGATTCGGGTCCGGAAACCTAGTTTGCATACCTGTATGCGAACGGTTTTAACTGTTAAAGTCCGGGAACCAAGTATGCATACCAGTATGCAAACGGTTTTACCCGAGTTAGGTCCGGGATGACAGTATGCATACCGATTTGCGAAATTTCGGACAAGACCAAAGTTCATAACTTAAGTTTGCGTACTCATTTGTAAACTAAGTGGTTAAAGTTCTAAAATCGGCTTAGTATGATTTCATACTCATGAACAAATACATTAATAAATTAAGGAATGCAATCTTTGCAAACCGTGGCTTAATGTTCATCAATTGATTCTATGAGAATATAAACAATTGAACAACTCTATGAGTAACACAATTAGATTCATTTGATTATCATTTGATCTAGAAGTGTTAGATGAATGTGGCTAATACAAAAGTGTTCATATGGCTAACTTCGGTTAACTATTGTTGAGCCAACTCAATATACACGTTTAGGTACGGTTACCCATATCTAAATGAATGTATATTTCATTTGTGTGTAACAAGCTAATACCATCTAACGATGGATATATATATCTTTGGTTTTAAGTAAACTTAGCTTGAATCTTAATTCAGGTTTTTATCTAACGGTGAATATTGATTGCTTTGTTTCTAAGCTATCAAACCCTGGTTTGAATACTATATAATGGAGAACTCTATCAACTAGAAAACCTAATCCCCACACTTATGTGTGATACTAGTTGCGGCTAGAGTCGATTCTCCTCTAACCTAGGTTTTCCCTAAAACCATTATATGTTAATGACTTAACGACTTCATAGGGATTCTGAAGCCAGACTCAACTATTTTCTTTGTAGTCGCGTATTCTAATCTTACTTGTTCTATCGTATTGAGTAATATATTCTCTAAGATTTGCTTGAGATTTATCTCCGATAGGTAAGATATAAAAAGTAATCACAAAGCTCTTCGTCTCATTCTTTGTGATTCCACAATAACTTCTTCTACTACCATATAGTTAAGTTATTGTGAGGTAATTGATATTTCTAGGTTGTTCTTCGGGAATATAAGACATAATTATCAAATGGTTCATGTGGGAGACATATTTATCTATCAAAAGACGAAATAAAACTTCATAGGTACATCTGTAGGAGACAGATTTATCTATCAGAATAGACTTTGTTATAGGCGAAAGATTTGTTTATAAGTCTTCGACTTTGGGTTATAGAAACTCTTAGTTGTAGGTGAGATCATCTAAGGGAATCAAGTGCGTAGAGTCCTGCTGGGATTTAGAGACGTAAGGAACGTGACTGTACCTTAATCGGTGTGAGACTTGGTTAGGGCTCAACTACATTCCAGTCCGAAGTTAACTTGTAGTAGGCTAGCGGCTTAATATAGTGTGGTGTTCAAATTTGGACTAGGTCCCGGGGTTTTTCTGCATTTACGGTTTCCTCGTTTACAAAATTTCTAGTGTTTGTGTTATTTCTTTTCCGCTTTATATTTGTTTATATAATTGAAATATCACAGGTTATGTGTAGTTCAATCAATTGGTAAATCCGACATTTAGTTGTTGATTAAAATTGATTGACACTTGGATATTTTTATTTGGTACCGTACAAGTTATTTCTCATATCAATAGGGCTCACATGTTTCTATTTGTTTGATTGCAGATTGTATTGAGAAATTGAGATATAACTCTTTGATATATTTCTTGTTGAGATCGCTTTATTAGATGGTGCTCTCAGAATTATATTGGAGTTAGTCCATACAGATTGTCGAACGAAATATTGGTGTGGTTATTAGACCCCAACTTTTTCAATTGGTATCATAGCAAGAAAACATGCTAAGACCTCATAAGTATGTGTTTATGGCAGTCTGATTTCTATGGACAATAGTTTATCTCGAAATTACACACATGGAAATGTCTTCCAAAGTTTTTTACTATGCCAAATGTCTTGGGCTTACCTCAAAGGATAACTCCTTAGATGATTTTTCTGAATTCCGAGGTAGAAAACTTTTGCTATCGGATTCTGACAACATTCCCTCTAAAGTGACAGTTGGCACTATGTCAGAATCTGAAATGGAACTCACCAGAACTTTAAAAAAAATCTGCTAAAACTAGTGATGTTCAAGTCTCAAAAATTAGATCTCTTGAAGAGAAATATGCTCAGATCACTGATGAACTTGAGAAGTCTCTTGATAGAGAACGGGAACTCTATGGTATCATTGAGTCTTTTCCTAACAATATCGAAAATCTTGTTTAAAAAACTACTCTACAACGCTAAAAGATTAGTATGCTTAAAGATATTGCTAAATAAGATTCAATTAGAGAAAAACATTTAATCGAGACTCATTCATCAGAATTAAACAACTGCCGTGTTGAAAAAGAGAAACTTGTTGCATGTCTTGTACTAGCCCAAGAAAAGTGCAACTCCTTAAAAAGGGAAAACTCTGTTTTAGTAAATAAGTCTTCTTCAGTGCCTTTCCCTAATACTCATGAAGTATTTCCTAGCATGGAGAAATCTTCTTCTAAGGAATTTCCTACTAAGAAACACTTACGTGACTTATAGAATTCCAAAAAGGCTATGAGTCTGAAACAAGATGCTTTTAACGTTTCTTATCCACAAACTTGTTCATTATGTGGGAAAAGGAATCATAATGTTTTACATTGTTTTACTAGAAAGAAATAGATTTATGATCTTCAAAATTTACTTCTTTTTACTGTCGACATAGTAAATCGTCTGACGACATCTACAATGGATTTCATTCCTACAAAAGACCAATACTCTCATAAAAAAAAGGTTTCCAAGGTCACTCATTATGGTGTGTTTATGTAAATAAGTCTGGTAGAACTAAGTCTAGGAGATGGAATTCTCATAATTATGATCCCCCTGGAACCAATCTCTAGAGGTCCTAGACTTAATCCTCAGAAAAATCCTTCTGATGGATATTTAAAAGGGTTTATGTCTCATTCTCCTAGAATAAGATATAATCATAGGAATGTAAGGAATATACAAAACAAACACTCATAAGGTGTTTATAACATTTCCCTCAATTCTCATAGTGGTTTCACATCTTACTATGCTACCTAATTCTAGGTATGTTCATCCTTGTATCTAACTTGGGAGATGCAAGGATGATATTTGCGGGATGCTCAAGTTTTTTGTATATTATCATATGTTATGTGCCTTCTTCATTTGAAAAAGTTAAGTCATTTCATGAATCCTAGTAACAATTGCATCTTGTTGAAATAAAAAGTATATTTCCTTATTTTGGATTCCTTCTGATCCATTAACTTTCCTTAAACCGGTCTGCAAAGTCCGTGTCTTTTTCTTAAAGAGTTTATAAGGGTTTTTATAACAAGGGTTTCCTTCTCTTGTTCACGAACATATATTTTATATATTGTTTTATCCATCCCTGTTTAAAAAAAATATATGGAAAACTCTTAAAAATCTCATGAAGTGCTAAATCTTGATATGGAAGAAGACATCAAAGGATGCAGTTCGGTTCAAGAACTTGTCTTGAAAAATATGATTGCAAGGAAAGAGTACAAATCCTGGATTAGTGAATATGTCAAGGATTTAATTCATTCCCAAAATGACTCAAAGGTCGAATTTGCAAACCTTAAAATGAAAATAAATCATCTCATTGATGGTCATACCAAAATCCTTGAAAATCAAAAGGTGTTGATTCAGAACCAGAAGAAGCTCATCTCTGATTGCATCAAAGGAAGGCAACTTTATCGCATTGATAGAAAGGTGAATGTTCTAACTCATGAACATGCTACGGTTAAAAGGATCAAGGATATCAATAATACCTTTTATGATGGTGTCATGGAGAGGTATGAAGTTATCAAAGAAACTTAGATTTTATTTTGTCTAGGAAACTTCTTATGAGAATTTATTCTTGTGTTTTAAGAATGATAACTAGGGTTTGGAATAGCAAATATTGCATTTACACATAGCTATTGCCAACGATTTTCATCTTGCAATGTTTTAGATTTATTTATTTAAATTTTAAGTTATCTGGAAGATGATTTTGTTGTATTAATCTTTATGGTTTTATATATTGCAAAAATATTATAGGATATGTGTGTTTACGTCCGTGAACTATGATTATCTCATATGCTCAAAAGTTATGTCTATCATGTCTTTATGCAAATATTAATAAAAGATAGAATGAACTTTTGAATATTCCGTAGTATTGACCTTTCCCTGATCCACTTCTATGTGAAACTACTGTATGGCTCTGTAAATTTTCTTATGTTGAGCTTTTCCGATTAAATTAATCATTAAGGTCCTCTTGTGGTTAATTTATTTGACTTTTCATGTGATTTGTTAATGTCCAAAGAAATCCATATTTTCTTGTAAAACTAAGGTCACTCTTGTTTTTCTTTCAGGAATGACATTATATGGGGGAGAGTTCTTAATTGCCAAATATTTTTGGGGAGTGTGGATATGGAATATTGTAGGACTTATCTTGTATCTTTATAAACTCCTTGATGAATACACTAAGTTTCGACTATGTGAAATCATCGAAACCAAGTTTATATGTTCTCTTTTAGTCATGAATAATCTCTTTGAGAATTTCACTATGATCCCACTAGTTTTCTTACCTTTTCCAATTTATATTGACAAAAAGGGGGAGAATTATTTTATAGTTCACACTACATACATATGGTTTATGGATCATTATGTAAGGGGGAGTGGTTTTTATTGTGAGATTAAGTATTGACTAAGGGGGAGTGATACATATCACCATAGTATTATTTTCAAAGTTGTGATACAATTGAACCTTGGTGTTGTGTAATAATACAATGACACTGTATAACAATAATTGAGAATAATTGTTTTCTTATTGTTATGGATATGAATCTTCAACAAAAATGATGCTGAGTTGAACACGTTCAGAATCACTAGAGTACTTGGAGTGATGAAGGATTCAAGGAATGTTGAAGAACCAAGGAAATCAAGCATGTTGGATGAGAAGCTACAAAGTTTATTTATTTTGTAATCCATATGTATCGATAGTTTTGTCACTAAAATTGACAAAGGGGGAGATTTTTAGAGCACTGCTCGGTTGAACTCGCAAGCGTTTCTATCTCAAGCTTGTTTGTCAAGTTTAGGTGATCAAAACTATAAGTCTACTTATAACTATGTATCGGATTAGGATAGAATATGTAGTTGATCTTTATACTTCATGACATTCATCGATTGAACACGAAGATCTATTGAGGAGAGCTTGGAGGAACTTCATCAACAAAAGGTATGTGGAGACTAAAACTTATCTATCACTTTAAAGTGTATTCAATTCTATATCCTATTGAGACTAAGTCGCACTACACCATTTTCTTGGATTAGTAATTCAAATTCGTAACAGGCTACTGGCAGTTACGAATTCGTAACTGGAAACTGCTGTTACAAACTGGTTGTAACAGGCCGAAGCTGTTATAAATCTTGTCAGATTTTGTAACTGTCATTTAGCAGTAACAATTTTGTAACTATATATGGGCCACGCGTGCCATCCGTCTGCGTGGGTGGTCACAGCTTCATAATTTTTCCACCCAAACAATGTATAACTGGGGATATTTCATCCCTTGGTCATAGTTGCACATGAGTTTATCAGCTGAGATGGTCACTTGGTCATAGACTCATACACATGACTCGAACCACTTCATCTCTTTTTATTAGAACCACTTCTCTCTTTCTACTTTCCTCGTCTCTGCATAAGCGAAGTGAAGTTTGGGTTTCATTTTTAAGGTTTTAGGGTTTCGAACTGAAGCTTAAACCGAAGATGTAAGTGATTTGTGTTTCGATTTATATTTTAGTATATGTTTGAATCTGTCTTTTGCTCATCTCTTTCCACTTTCTTTATCTCTGCAGAAGAGAATTTAGGATTTCAGGCTGCAAGTGAAGTTTGGGTTTCAGTTTGAGGATTTTGACCTGAAGATGTAAGTGTTTAAAGATTTTAATTTGTATTTCGATTTGGGTTTCAATCTGTTCTTTTGGATTAGGGTTTTATCCACAAATCTTCTATCTGGTAGAGCACTACTTGGTCGAACTCACATGCGTTTCTATCTCAAGCATGTTTGTCAATGTTAGTGATCAAAACTATAAAGTCTTGATTTATAGTCTACTATAGCTAAGGTCTCGGACTAGGATAGAAAGTGTAGTTGAGCTCAAGAATTCCATGGAAATCATCATACAAGACAAAGGACTACTCAAGGAACCAGTGGAACTTCATCGACTAAAAGGTATGTGGTGACTTGAACTTATCTATCACTCAAAAGTCTATCTACTCTATCTCCTATCTTGAGACAAAAGTCGTATTACTATATAGACTAAGATTATACACATGTGGATATTTCGAGCTGAGTATATCTCGCTTATCTATTTCTCGAAATATGTGTTGGTAAATCTTTCTCTTTAGCCAAGTTCATCTTTACCTAGTGACGAAAGTCATGTTATGTTTCAATCATTTTGAAAATCGCTATGACGAAAAATAATGTGTGAATAAAAACTATATAACGCCCTCTGAGAATGTTTCAATGATTGAAATGAGAGTTTAGATATTATAATCATTGGAGGATATAAGCATTGTTGTGGCAACACATATATGTATAAGTCCTTATTGCTTGAACCGAAGTTTGCGAACTTTGTTGATCAAGTGAAACCGGAGTGGCGCGTGAGCTCAGTCTGCAAACTCAGCATACAAACACAGTCCACGAACTGGAATAGTTCTCGAACCCGAGAATTTATGCTGGAGTTTGTGAACTCCGTTCGGGAACTTAAGTACCAGTCCGCGAACTTGAGTAGGTTATGTCTAAAAACGATGTTTGTGAACTTATCTTAATAAACTAAGGAATTCTATTGCAAATCGTGGATTTATAGTTCATGAATCGATTCTAGTGAATCACTTCTTTCTTCAATTGTATCTTGTGTAATACATAAAGATCTAAGCAATTGAAAAACTCTTTAACTAGTTCATTAGAGTCATTTGGACTAGTTATGGTGAAGAAGAATATGGTTGAAATGAAAGTTATCATACGGCTAACCATTTGGTTAACTTTTGTTGAACCAACTAATGTACAAGTTTGGGTACGGTTTTCACAAGCCTACAAACGTGCATTTCATGTGTGTGTAACAAGCTATGTTTTCGATCTAACGGTTGATAAATATTATCTTAAATCTAATCAGGTTTTCATCTAACAGTGAATATTGAATACTTTGTTACTAAGCTAACATTGATTGCATAACCTGATTTGAGAGACTATATAAGGGAGAACTCTAGCAACTTGGAAACCTAATCCCCACACATTCTGTGTGATACTAGTTTGCTAAGCTAGAGACGATTCTCCTTTAACCTTTGGTTTTCTTCTTCTAAAACTAGGTTAACGACTTAAAGGCTTCATTGGGATTGTGAAGCCATACCGATACTATTTTTCTTGTAGTTGTGTGATCTGATCTTGCATCTTCTATCGTACGAGTATAATTGTAATAATTGGCTTGATATTTCTATCTCCGATAGGCAAGATATAAAAGTAGTCACAAACACTTCGTCTCATCGTTTGTGATTCCTCAATAATCTTCTTCGCTGCATCGATTAAGTTTATTGTTAGGTGATTGATAAAGCTGAGCAGTTCTTCGAAAATATAAGTCTGGTTTTATCAATTGGTTCTTGTTCACCTTGATTTATCAAAAGATGGAACAAAAATCATAGGTTTATTTGTGGGAGACAAATTTATCTATTCTTGTAGACTTTTCTGTGTGATACATATTTGTTTATTAAAGTCTTCAAATTTGGGTCGTAGAAACTCTTGGTTGTAGGTGAGATCAACTAAGGGAATCCGGTGCGCAGTATCCTGCTGGGATCATAGGCGTATGAGCATAATTGTACCTTGGATTAGTGTGAGATTGGTTGGGGTTCAACTACATTCCAGACCGAAGTTAGCTTGGAGTAGGATAGTGTCTGTAGCGGCTTAATACAATGTATGTTTTATCTGGACTAGGTCCCGGGGGTTTTCTGCATTTGCGGTTTCCTCGTTAACAAAATTCTGGTGTCTGTGTTATTTCTTTTCCGCATTATATTTTGTTATATAATTGAAATAATACAGGTTAAGCGTTGTTCAATCAAATTAGAATATCCAATCTTGGTTTTTGATTTAAATTGATTGACACTTGGATATTGGTCTTTGGTACCATCCAGGTTATCTCTCTTTGATAAAGACTCGCATATTGTATTTGCTTGAGTAAATATCAAATTGAGAGATAGAGATAATAAACTCCTTGAGATATTTTCTATTGATTGAGTCTGACTTTATAGTTGATTCTCTAGAAAGTAACTCGAAGTTGTCCATACAGATTGCTAATCGAAATATTGGGTGTGGTTGTTAGACCCCCGCTTTTTCATTTGGTATCAGAGCATGCAAACATGTTTAAGACCTTACAAGTCTGTGTTTGTAGCGATCTGAATCTATGGATGATAAAGTCTCTTATAACGCTTCACCAGGATTAAAAACTAATCATAGAAAAAGTCCTGATAGACTGGAAATTCTCCAGAAAAGGTTGGATGAACAAATCCGGATAAATTCTGATCTCATTGCAAAAATTGAAGTTCTTAAGGATTTGAAGCCAGTCATAAATCCATTAAAGGATATGAAAGATTCCAGTAGTTTCTATTTGAAGAAAGGTCACATCAACTGATAAACAACGATTAAATGTTGTGAAAATTGATATGACTCAGAACAGTTCTGCGAAACTAAAAGGTGTTGTCCCATTTTTGTTTTGAGATTCTTCAAATCACTTTCAACATAAGTGTGTGTATTTTCAAAAGAGATTAAGAGTTTCAAGTAATCTTCATAAGAGAACTAAACAACTTTTTGCGTCGCTAAAAAGACATACAACACTATTGGGAAATTCTAAACAGAATAGTACAAATAGTATGGGAGCCTTTGCTTTAAAATCAACATCGCCCTTTCAGTGGTTCCTTGACAGTAGATGTAGCAGACACATAACTGGTGACCTTACTTGGTTTGTTTCTTCAGACGACTATGAAGGCGGACCAGTAACATTCGGAGATAGGAGATGTTGCTACATAAGTAAGAAGGGAACGATCAAATTACCTGACATACCTGAAATTCATGATGTGGTCTACGTAAAAGGTATGACTGCAAATCTCTTGTCTATTAGTCAAATTTGTGACAAAGGTCATCGAGTTGTCTTCAATGCAAATGGATGTGACATTGTAGACAAAACTGGAAAAGTAATTTTTCAGGAAACTCGTGGTAAAAATAATTGTTATCTTCTTGATACTCAATTCAGGAATTGTTGCAATCTGACTAAGGTGGAATCTACATATCTTTGGCATGAACATTTTGGTCATATCAATTATCATATTCTAACTAAGATTATTATCAAAGATCTTGTTAGAGGCATTCCCAAAATTAATGCAAAGATTGAAGGTGTATATGGTGCCTGTCAAAAGGGTAAACAAACAAAAGTTTACCATAAGTCATCTCGAGATATTCTCACTAAAGATCCACTTGATTTAATTCATATGGATCTCTTCGGACCAATTCAATAACCTACGGTTGCTGGTAAGAAGTATGCTTTGGTTTTGGTAGATAATTACACCAGATTCACTTGGGTGGCATTCTTATCTCATAAGAATGAAACTCTTGGAGAATTCAAGATTATTATTAATAGGATCCAGAACGAACAAGGTGGAAAAATAAAGAAAATTAGAAGCGACCGTGGAACTGAATTCAAGGACACTAAGGTGTTTGAATTTTGTGACGAATTGAGAATATTTCAACAATATTCTCCACCAATTACTCCTCAAGCTAATGAAGTTGCAGAGAGAAAGAACATAAATATTCAGGAAATGGCTAGGGTAATGCTCCACAACAAAAACTTACCGTTAAGGTTTTGGGGAGAAGTTTTCTTCACAACATGCTATTTTATCAACCGTGTCTACTTACGGTCTAAAACCCTCAACACTCCTTATGAGTTGTGGTACGGTAGAAATCCCAACTTACACTATTTTAGAGTGTTTGGTAGTAAGTGTTACATTCTGAAAGATCGAGAACAACGATGGAAATTTGACACCAAGAGTGATGAAGGTATCTTCCTTGTCTATGCTTCTGATAGTCGTGGTTTCCGAGTATTCAATCTCAGAACCCAAGTCATGATGGAATCTTCCAATGTTATCATCGATGATATTAGTAATTTTCATCATAACAATTCTCTTGCTGAATTCCCTCCATCAGAGACAATTGAGAAAGTCAAAGAAATACCTGAATCAGTTGAAGTTATCCTAACTGTTACTGATCCTGATATTTCTAGTGACGAGGAGAAGAACTCTGATCAAGCCGTTCCTGAAGAACAAGAACGTGTCCTTCCACGACACCTTTGGGTTCAAGGAATCATGATCCAAATAGTATTATTGGAGGAAGAGATTCTACAGATAAAACAAGAGGACAACTTCAAAATATTTGTAATTTTGGTTATTATCTGTCTCTTGTAGAACCAAGAAATATTGATGAAGCTCTTAGAGATCCCGCTTGGGTGAATGATATGCATGAAGAGTTAAATCAATTTCAAAGGCAAGACGTATGGGAACTCGTACCTTGTCCCTCCAATGTTAATATTGTCGGTACCAAATGGATATTTAAGAACAAATCTGATGAATTTTGCACAACTATTAGAAATAAAGCCAGACTTGTCGCTCAAGGATATTCACAAATTGAAGGTATCGATTTTGACGAAACATTTGCACCTGTGTCATGCCTTGAGTCCATTATACTTTTATTAGCTCATGCTTGTTTTCTCAAAGTTAAACTTTTCTAGATGGATGTAAAATCTGCGTTTCTAAACGGGATTTTAAAAGAATAAGTTTATGTCGCTCAAACAAAAGGGTTTGAAAACCGTGATATTCCAGATCATGTTCTCAAACTCAAAAAGGCTTTATATGGTTAATACAAGCACCTAGAGCTTAGTCTGAAAAACTTACCACTTCTCTTATTAGGAAAGGTTTTTCAAGAGGTGAAGCTAATAAGACCTTGTTTACCAAATGGAGTGGGGAAAACGTTGTCATTGCTCAAGTCTATGTAGATGATATTATCTATGGATCAACTTCTGAGAAGCTAGCAAAGGATTTTCAAGTTTCACTTGCTAGAGAATTTGAAATGAGCAATGTTGGTGAATTAAAATTCTTTCTAGGATTGCAAATTCAATAACATAAGGATGGAATATACTTATCCCAAGAAAAATATGTAAGGGATCTGGTAACAAGATTCGGCTTGGATAAGTATTCTCCAAAATTGACACCTATGCCTACTACTGGTAAACTACATAGAGATGAGAAAGGGGTAAAAGTATATCAAAAATTGTATCGATCTATTATTGGAAGCCTTTATACCTAACGACTACTAGACATGATATTTCTTTTAGTGTTGGTTGTTGTGCCAGGTTTCAGGATGATCCAAAGGAATCTCATCTTGCAGCTGCAAAGAGGATCATAAGATATGTCAATCACACTGTCGGGTATGGTCTATCATATACTTTTGATACTAACACTGACCTTTCTGCTTATTCTGATGCTGATTGGGCAGGATGTGAAGAAGACAGAAAAAGTACATCAGGGGGTTTCTACTATGTAGGATTGAATCTTGTTGCTTGGCACAGTAAAAAACAAAATTCACAATCTTTGTCTACATGCGAAGCAGAGTATATTGTTGTTGGGTCATGTTGTACTCAACTTCTATGGATGAAACAAATGCTGGATGACTTTGGAGTTGATACTGGAATAATGAAGATCATTTGTGATAACTCTAGTGCGATTCAAATCACTGAGAATCCCGTTGAGCACTCAAGAACGAAGCACATTGACATAAGGTACCATTTTATTCGAGATCTTTATGAGAATGGTATCATAAATATGGAATTTGTGCCTTCCAAACAACAATTGGCTGACATTCTCACCAAATCATTAGACACTGCCACCTTTCATCACTTGCGGCAGTCTATTGGTATTGTTTCAGTTCATTAGATTTTCCCGTAACTCTTGCCCCTGTGCTTATCTCGATCTTTTGGGCAATTGAGTTGGAACACCAGTAGTTTTACGCCATGTTTGTGTTTGATTTTCATAGGTTGTTTTTATGTAGTGTGTCTTGTTCAAAATCCTTCTTTTCTTTCGAAATTAAGGTCACTCTTGTTGTTCCCTTAGGAATGACATTTTATGGGGGAGAGTTCTTTTTGAACTTGTGCTTAAATGCTAAATCTTTTTGGGGTTGCAGCTGTGGAATATTATAGGGGTTATCTTGTATCTTTATAGACTCCTTGATGAATGCATTTAGCTTCGGCATTATGATTACATCTAAACAATATGATATACATTTACCTTTGGTCATGAAATGTCTCTTACAGAAATTTCATTAGGATCCCGTTCTTGTATCTTTGCCAATTTTATTGACAAAAAGGGGGAGAATTAATATGTAGTTCATACTACAAATACATATGGTTTTCGGATCATTATGTAAGGGAGAGTGGTTTCCATGTGAGATGGAGTATTGACTAAGGGTAAGTGAAGTATCACCATAGTATTGTTGTTAAAGTTGTGATGCAATTAAACTTTGACGCTGTGTAATGATACTATGACACTGTATAACAATGATTGAGAACTATTGTTTTCTCGTTGTTATAGTTATGGATTTTCAACAATGATGATGCTAAACTTACAACCTTTGAGATCATTGGACTACTTGGAAGTGACGAAGATTTCGAGTAATGTTGAAGATTAGACATGTGGAATAGGAGCTACAAAGTTTATTTATATATATTTTGTATTCCATATGTATTAATAGTTTTGCCACTAAAATTGACAAAGGGGGAGATTGTTAGAGCACTGCTCGGTCGAACTCGCATGAGTTTCTATATCAAGTATGTTTGTCAATGTTAGTGATCAAAACTATAAAGTCTTGATTTCTAGTCTACTATAGCTAAGGTCTCAGACTAGGATAAAAAGTGAAGTGGAAATCATCATACAAGACGAAGGACTACTCAAGGAACTATTGGATCTTTATCGACTAAAAGGTATGTATAGACTTGAACTTATCTATCACTCAAAAGTCCATCTACTCTATCTCCTATCTTGAGATAAAAGTCGTATTACTATATAGACTAAAATCATACACATGTGGATATTTCGAGCTGAGTATATCTCGCTTATCTATTTCTTGAAATATGTGTTGGTAAATCTTTCGCTTTATCCAAGTTCATCTTTACCTAGTGATGAAATTCATGTTATGTTCTATCATTTTCGAAATCGCTCTGACGAAAAATAGTTTGTGAATAACAACTATATAATGCCCTCTGAGAATGTTTCAATTATTGAGATGAGAGTTTAGACATTATAACCATTGGATGATATAGGCATTGTTGTGGCAACACATATATGTATAAGTCCTTATTGCTTGAACCGAAGTTTGCGAACTTTGTTGATAAAGTGAAACCGGAGTAGTGTGTGAGCTCAGTCCGCGAACTCAGCATACAAACTAAGTCCGCGAACCCAGTCCACGAACTGGCGTAGTTCTCAAACCCGAGAATTTCTGCTGGAGTTTTTGGACTCCGTATGAGAAATTACGTCCGCGAACTTGAGTAGGTTATGTCTAAAAACGATACTTGTGAACTTATCTTAATAAACTAAGGAATGTTATTGCAAACCGTGGCTTTATAGTTCATGAATCGATTCGAGTGAATCACATCATTTTTGCTTCAATTGTGTCTTATGTAATATATAAAGATCTAAGTAATTGAACAACTCTCTAACTAGTTCATTTGAGTCATTTGGACTAGTTATGGTGAAGCAGAATATGGTTGATATGAAGGCTATCAAACGGCTAACCATTTGGTTAACTTTTGTTGAACCAACTAATGTACAAGTTTTGGTACGGTTTTTACAAGCCTAGAAACGTGCATTTCATGTGTGTGTAACAAGCTATGTTTTCGATATAACGGTTGATAAATATTAGCTTGAATCTAATTAGGTTTTCATCTAACGGTGAATATTGAATGCTTTGTTACTAAGCTAACATTAATTGCAAACCCTGATTTGAGAGACTATATAAGGGAGAACTATAGCAACTGGGAAACCTAATCCTCACACATTCTATTTGATACTAGTTTGCTAAGCTAGAGTCAATTCTTCTTTAACCTTTGGTTTTCTTCTTCTAAAACCAGGTTAATGACTTAAAGACTTCATTAGGATTGTGAAGCCAGACCGATACTACTTTTCTTGTAGTTGTATGATCTGATCTTGCATCTTCTATCGTACGAGTACAATTGTAATTATTGGCTTGAGATTTCTATCCCTGATAGGCAAGATATAAAAGTAGTCACAAACACTTCGTCTCATCATTTGTGATTCCTCAATAATCTTCTTCACTGCGTCGATTAAGTTTATTGTGAGGTGATTGATAAAGCTGAGCTATTCTTCGGGAATATAAGTCTGGTTTTATCAATTGGTTCCTGTTCACCTTGATTTATCAAAAGACAAAACAAAACTCATTGGTTTATTCGTGGGAGACAAATTTATATATCCTTGTACACTTTTCTGTGTGATACATATTTGTTTATAAAATTCTTCGACTTTGGGTCGTAGCAACTCTTGGTTGTGGGTGAGATCATCTAAGGGAATAAAGTGCGCAGTATCCCGCTGGGATCAGAGGCGTAGGAGCATAACTGTACCTTGGATTAGTGTGAGATTGGTTGGGGTTCAACTATAGTCCAGACCGAAGTTAGCTTGGAGTAGGCTAGTGTATGTAGCGGCTTAATGCAATGTATGTTTAATCTGGACTAGTTCCCGGGGTTTTTCTGCATTTGCGGTTTCCTCGTTAACAAAATTATGGTGTCTGTGTTTAATTTTTTCCGCATTATATTTTGTTATATAATTGAAATAATACAGGTTGTGCGTTGTTCAATCAATTAGAATATCCGACCTTCTTGATTGTTGATTTAAATTGATTGACACTTGGATATTTGTCTTTGGTACTATCCAATTTATCTCTCTTTGATAAAGACTAGCATATTGTATTTGCTTGAGTAAATATCAAATTGAGAGATAGATATAATAAACTCATTGAGATATTTTATATTGATTGAGTTTGACTGTCTAGTTGATTCTCTAGAAAGTAAATCGAAGTTGTCCATACAGATTGCTAATAGAAATATTGGGTGTGGTTGTTAGACCCCCGCTTTTTCACTATCTATTTATCCACTTTACTCTTCTCTTTCTCTATCTACTTCTTCATCTCGATCTACAAATTTTGGTCTCTAAAAACGCCACTGCCATCAAACTCTACTCCAATTAAAGTGAAGGTGAACGTGTGTAAGTTAAAAAAAACTCAATTATCATTATACCTTTTGTGTATTTTATTAGTTTGATTTTCAACTTTGTTAATGGCTTTCACTTATGTTACTGCAGCTGGAAGCATCATTGACGAGAGCTATTGCTAAAGATAATCAACCTAGATATGGTTTCATTCTTTTGTTATAGTTTTAACTTTTGAGTTTAATTTTAGATCAATTGGTTGGGTGTGATATTTGGGTGTTTATTTATGTTTGATTTTGCATGATTTGGGTGTTTTTTATTTTCGATTTTGAACGATTTTCAGTAATATGGATCTGAAAACTTCGGTTCTCTGTTTTGATTTTCTTTTTTCGAATTTAAACGTAGAAACTCAAACTCTGTCAAAATTATAAATGGTTAGAAGTTTATTATGGTTTTTCCTTGATTTAGTTCATAGTTGAAGGTATAGTTTGTAACTAAGTTGCCTGATTCGTGAAGTTATGTTTAGTTTGTAAGTAAATAAAAAAAAAATGAAAATAAGGGCTTTATAAGCTTAACGCCTACAAATGAGAATGTCATTGTTGGTCAAAACTGAGTTAAAATGGGTTGTACACCTGGTTGTTTGATGAATGGTCCTAACCAAATATTTGGTTATTTGAAGAAACTAATACATGGGTATTGTATTTAAGTGAATGTAGTCACTGTTTACACGATTAATTATCTTTTTACAAAACTCTAAATTTGGTTGACTTGTGCTGAATGTAAAAATATGATACACTAATGAAATTACATGTGCTAGCTATCTAAAATAGGTCCTGGCTGCGGACGTTTGGTACTTGCTAAGAATAATTACTTTCCTTATAATTTTAAATTAGAAATATTAGGACAACTAGTTTCATGGGAAGAACATTTATCATTATCCTAGGCATAAGAAGTAATAATTATGACGAGAAATTGGTTATGTTTCATACTAATTGGTTTTGATCATCACAATGTACTTCAGTCATTTCTGGTAAGGCCAAAAACATATGGAGTTTTGTCTCTTCATTAGCGGTGTGGTTGGATGGCATTCTACTCATGTCTTGCTGGTATTTTTGAGACTCCGGAACATATCTCCATCTTGCATTCTTTTATATATAGTGTAAACTTGAGTTAGCATTTCTATTTAGCCTATTTGTCTGTATCTAAGTTGGACAATGTATTTTATGGAGTTTTGTGCGTCGAACGTTAAACCTATATTTACAGTACTTGAAAATCCAAATAACAAGATAGTGGGCAACATATGTAGCTAGTAAAATGTATGCATATATGTGGTTTCCAATGCCTTTATTTGGAGGGAGTTTTATATTTTTTAAACAAGGTATCTAACTGTAAACATTTTGGATTCCAAAACTTTTGGACAATTTTATTATTAAGATAAAGGTAATATGAAAGGTTTTACTTGGAAGAGTTTCTTGATGGTGGGGTGTACTTCCGTTGGTCCGTACACAATTATTGATGGTGGTTTTTTGACAAGGGAAAAACTTGTAAAAATGGTCTCTGAACCTACATCAGAGTCATATCTATAATTATGTATGTACTAGGGATTCAACCAGCTGGACTCTTGGTATTCTATATATGTTTATAAATATGTATAAATTCTTGACCCAGCATCAGAATTATAGATTCGTATTTCTACATTATATTTATGCAAGAGAATTGAGAATGAGTATCCATCTAATGGCTATACTGGCCTTGAATATGCCTGCAAGATTTTAGAGCTTCACTCGGCTGAACTCTCATTATCTTATTGTTGATGGTGGATTTTAGTTCAGGGATAAAATTGTAAAATCAATTTTTTGTGCCAGCATCCTACAAAGGGCAAGGCCGTGTGACAAACGATGAGCGCAGAGATCCTCTCATTTTATTTATTTGAAGCAATTCGATAAATACGCAAAATTCATCCAGAATGGTGCATGTAGCAACAATCCCAATATTCTGTGAAATCATAACATTATTAATTAATGCATGACTAGCCTTGTATTTCCTGTGTTGTTCTCAATAGTACTCTCATTATTGGTGCGGCATGATGACTGAGTGTTTCTCTCAACAGAGTAACGCGAATCTCCAAGTGTCAATAGTGAGGCATGCACGAAGTACCCGTACAGGCTACATCTCTCGGTGTGTTATACTAGCCCGATTGAGCATATATCTCTCGGTGTGTTATATTAGCCCGATTGAGAATCTTGACTGTCCATATCAGTCTCAGAAACAATCACAACCACACAAGTTGGTCGCATGATTTAACCAGCCTAGACGATCCTCAGCATGAGCAGGATATCACCACAATGACCACCAGCGGGCCCGTTTATGCCCTGATAGGTCGAACATGTATCACGCCTCCAAAATAGCCACCAAATGCCAACCTGAAGAAGGATGGTCGTGAAGCAGCTTTGAGAAAAATCAAACGAGCAAGACTGCCAACGGCGATCTCAAAATCAGCCACGGCCGTCCAACTTCGCCGACGTAATTGGATGGCGTGGATTATCCCATGAACGGTCAGACAAGCTTGTCATGCACACCGGCGGGCCCCCATCCTACCTACCTGACCGACCATCTCACGAGCAAGCCTTGGAGCAATAATGTTTGCTCAAAACAAGGTTGGCGTGATGCTTTAAAGGGTCACAGAATTTCATGTGTCACAGTTTGATCACAACCATCCAACTTCACCGACATGTTTGGATGGCTTAGATCAAACCTATGACCGTGGAATAGGTACCAGCGTGTTCACCTCCCGCCCAATATGGGCCCCACATGATCGGCCTCCCCAAAGAAGGAGCATGACATGCGAAACCGATCGGGTGAAGTAGCATGGGCGTGAACCATACGAAACCCTAATTAGAGTTTGTGGCATGTTACATATGTCGTTAATCTATCACGAGCGTCCATCTTCGCAAGCTTGGATGGAGGGTATAGATGTAGACTTAAAAGGTCCCGATCATGTCAACATGATCGCATGGGCCCGTTTACATGCATCACCGATCGGTCAAGGTCAACCATGGCCGGACTTCTCTAAATGCGCGCCCGAATGAGGCATGATGCGCGGCTTCCAATTCCTTTGTGTCATGGGATTTATGTCGTAAATTGATCACAACCACTCATCTTTGCCAGAAAAATTGAGTGTCCTAGATGTAGTAGAAGGATTTCCCACACTACACCCCTATTAAGATTCTATAGAAATTTAGGAGAAAACTAATTGAAGATTAAAGAATTAACGACACTTTATTATTTAGATCTCAGAAATGTTTACAGAAAATATTCAAACTCAGAAGTACAACTTTATTTCTGGAGTTTCTCTCTCCTCAAAATATTCTCAACTCTAAAAAATACATCATCCTTTTCTAGACTTACTTGAACCCTTTATATAGGAAATTACATAGTGGGTGATAGCTAAGTTTTCCCCTTCTTTCGGATCTATTTAGCGATCTCATCGTGGTATTTGCAATGTTAATGTTCGCCAACTTTTGTATTCCTCGTGAAACAACACTCTCATAACATGTCTCTTCAATCGTCAGCTATTATGATGCTTCCCTGTGACGCTCGCCAAATGTCGCTGAAGAATCCTCACGACACTCTCGTGAACAATGTCATTTATACTTATAGGAATATTTGACCTTCTCGTAAAAGTGTTGTTCTTATCACGAGAATATCGTTGTGGCGATATTCTGGTACTACATCTTGCCTCTTCTCATGTTTTCTCTGCGAAGATGAGAAGATCATGAGAACTTTAAATTCTTCTTAACTATCGCAGCAATGTCTGAACTTCTTTTCCTCGACAAGGTTCCGTTAATTCAGCTTCCCTGGTTTACACGTGTTGCAAACCTATCTTTTTGTATTGACACGTCTCGCTCAGCTGGTTTCCCTCTTTGCCTATAAAAGGGAGAGTCAAGTTTCATAATTGGTTTTCTTCTCCTATCTTTCTTTCTTCTCTGCTTAGCTTCTTCGTTTTCTGTCTGCAACTTTTCTTCTTCGTACTCTCCTGCTAGTGTTTTAATGGAATCACCAAGGTATATTCTTGATCATGATAAAAAAATTTTTTTTTTTTTTTTTTTTAGATCAATTTTTATTTATGTTTTTCGATATTCCCTTATTTGATTCTTTATAATTCTCATATTATATCTTCTCTTCAGGAGAACCAAATCTAATCCTAAGAAACCAACTGGAAAAAGGAAAGAAAGTTCTGCGAGCAATAAGGTAGTAAGAAACACATTCTATTTCTTAATAACAATATTGTTGCCTCTGTTTCTTATCTAGATTATTGTTTGCAGAATGACGAGGGTAATGCTAACCCTCCTAAAAGATCTCGCCAATTAAATAAGACCTTTGGAAGCAATTTCGTCATTCCTCCCTTAATATCTGCGAAAGCTTCACCTACACCTGTGCAATCTGATCTTCCTCCTTCTTCTGGCGAGAAGCTCGCTTTCACTACCTCTGCCTCTACTAGTCCTTCACCAATTCAAATTGCAGAACCCATCATAACTGAAACTCCCTCTAGCCCTTTACTTCCTCCAAATGTTACTTTCCCGAAAACTCCTCCTTCTGATGATACAACCATTGCTAATGACTCAAATCATCAACTTGTCCTCACTTCTTCTATTTCACCTTCTACATCCCTTCCTTCATCAAATGAGACCATCGCAGGAATTGATGTTGCTTTCAAAATTTTATCTAACATTCTAAATAATGCTAGAGATTCTTCTACTGATTCTCTCCAAAGCGGAGTTTGTGAAACTCTGCTCAAATATTTTGGCTCAGACAATTCTGTTTCACGAGCTTCTCTAGAGAATGAAAATGCTGCTTTGAGAAAAAGTCTTCAAGATAAGACTTCTGAATGTGAAACTCTAAACCACAAGCTCAATAACTCTGTACTGGATCGCGAGAATCTCGCTAGAAAGATTGATGAGCTAAAAAGTAAGCTTCTTTTTGCCTCTGTCCTTTTATCTTTTTATTCTATTTCCATATTCTTCGTACTTAATCCTCCCTTTAAATTCTTGGTTTATATATTAGTCTCCAATCGAAATCGTTTCATCGAAAAACTTAAATATGAAACCATAGCTGATGAAGCTCGCACTGAAAGAGATTCTTGGATGGACCAGCATAGTAGATTAGATAATCTTTATACGTATTCAGTTGATCAAATAAGAAATCTCACAAATGAGAATAATCAATTATTGCAAAATCACAGTTTTTTAAACAACGAGGTTACTCGCCTCTCATATTCGTTATCCAAGACTAATTTGTCGATAGAATCTTTATCAGACAAGAATAGAACTTTATCTCAAGAGAAATACAAATTATCAAGCTTGTTGGAGATCTCCTCGCAGAAAGTAAACAATCTTCAAGGGATATGTGATGATCAAAAGCAGTCTCTCCGCTCTCTTAAAAATAAACTTGATGAAGTAACTGAATCATCTGCCGCTGAAATAGACAAACTTATCAAGGGTAGACTAACTCTTAGTTTGAATGCCAGCAAGCTTCGAGATGAATATTCCCAATTAAAGGAGTCCCATTCCTCATTGTCAAAAGAAAATTCATACTTACGCACCAAAGAAGAGAACATGAAATCTCGTCTAAAAGGCATAGTTGGCGACAAATTTGATGATGCTATGAACCAATGGGAGAATTGCCTCTTTTCATTAATCCAAAACTTAACTTCACAAAAAGAAGGTAGTCAATTATGACTGCCTCACTTGTTAATTTCCCTCGTCACAATTTATGTTATATTTCTCACGATATCTTTATTTCTATAACCTTTTATTATTTTGTTGTTCGCAGAATCTGAAAGAAGTCTTCATTCTACTATCACCGATCTTACTAAGGAGCTAGACAGTGTTCGCAAAGAAAACAAGACTCTTCTTCTCAACCTTTTAGAAATTCGTGATAAAGCAGAAAGAAGACTTGATTATCTTGAGTATTTCAAGAATATAGAGATCAGAAATCGTGACAAAGGTTTTCTTCGCCAAGTTCATCTTAGTGCGGAAGTTCTCGTGAACGAAATTTTGATCTCCAACTCTCTTCCTCCTGTATCCGTTCTACCTTTGAAAGTTGACGATGATGAAATCCCTCTTCCTATGGATAAAGATTTAGAATATCCGCCTTCTGAAGGAGATGTTGAAGAAGACGCTGAAGAAGAAGATGATCAAGGAAAAGAAGAAAACCCTCCAAAAGAAGGAGAAGATCGTAACAAAAAGAACTCTGGCGATGATGTTCGCGATGAAAGAAATGTTGGCGATGATGTCCGCGATGAAAGAAATGTTGGTGATGATAACAATCCTGACAACAATTCTAAGTCTGGCGAGACTACCGCTTGAAGCTTGAGTTCTATTTTTAGTTTCTTTTTTCTTCTTCTTTCTCGCAAATGATATAACCTTTTTTGAACTATAATATTCTCAAGAAACTTAATGAAATCCTACACATTTATTCCCTTGCTTGCCTCCTCATTAATTTTCTTGAGACTTGTTGAATTCAACTTGTTTCTTGCGATAAAGAAATCTTTCCTGCATGCTTAACAAAGAAGAATTAATTTTTGAGATTATTCTATTGGTCTTATTTTGCCTTCCTAATTAAAGGTCTTATTTCGCCAATTTTTTCTTTTTTGCGACAAAATCGCAGGACGTCTCTACACTTTCATGTATTGACCCATTGATCTTGCCTTATCTATATTTCTTTATTGTATTGCGACAATATGACAAGCCTAAGCTTTCTCGCGAAAACAAAGCCTCGTGACATTGCCGTCTTGCGATGAAATCGCAGGACGTCTTCACATTTTCATGTTAAAACCCCTTGATCTCATCTTAAATTTTTTTCTCTTATGGATTTTTTGCCTCTGTATAATTTACGCGACAATATGACAGGCCTAAATGATCTGGCGATCTTAAAGCCCCATGACATTGCCGTCTTAAGACACTTATCAGCTCTCCCTAATGGAGGGTGCCTCCCTTATCTTCCCCCTGGTTGCCCCTTCAAGGAGGGCACATCGGCCATACAAGACTAGCTCCTCCCATCCAGATTTACCAACAACCAGTTGTTTTCGCAGCCTCTTGTCCTTTATGCCTATATAGCTTATAGTTACAAGACTGCACCCTAAGTGGGGTTTTCTTCAGGCCAAGTGCATTGTAGCCAAGACTTACCAAAGATGGCCAGGGTAGGTTCGTCCGTCCCGGGCACCCTTGGCTAAACCGTGTACCTCGGCGCCTTGGTCATACTCTGCACTTCTTGGAAGAGACTCTCAGTCGTCCAACCAGGGTATAACCTTATAAAGCTGGAAATCCAAGATCTCTCTCCCGGATAGGTTTTCTTTAACCCCTACATCTGTATGACTCAGGTTCCAGTAGCGGTATAACCTTATCCCTGAATCATATAAAGAGATACCCCCTTATAACGTGCTTGTAGGTCTTACATTTGCCTCTTACGAAATTGTACTCGCGAACTAAGGTGCACGCCATAAAGGTTTGTCCCATTCTCTTAATCTCTGCGAAATTTCATTCGCGTTTCTCGCGATATTGCTCGCGTAATCTTAAAATAAAAATTCATCATCCATTTCATTATTTAGTATGCCAATATCTCTTACCTTACAACATTTGTCACTGATAATACCTTTTCAAAAATAGTCTATTCCATGGTCTATCAAGTCGTTGGCCAACATCTCTTCCTTCAGGATCCATCAATTTGTATGCCCCATTTCCAATTATTTCTTTAATTAAGTAAGGTCCGTCCCATTTTTTCGCTAATTTTCCACCATTCTCTCGCTGATATTTTGGTGTCTCTCGCAGAACTAAATCACCAGGTTGGAATTCTCGTTTTTTGACACGTTTGTTGTATTCGCGAGCTAACCTTCGCTGGTAGTTTTCCATATGTTGTAGAGTCTTCTCCCTTTTTTCTTCCAATTCATCTAGTTTATGTAAAATCATACCAGCACTTAAATTCCTTTCCCACGCTTCTCTTTTTGTTGTAGGAATAGCAACTTTTGTTGGTAATACAGCTTCAACCCCATATGTTAAACAAAAGGGTGACATTCCAGTAGCCTCTCTTCTAGTGGTGTTGTAGGCCCATATTGCATTATGTACTTGCTCACACCATGATTTGTGATATCCTTCTAATTTCTTTTTCAGAATATCTGCGATCGTTTTATTAGTTGCCTCAGCTTGACCATTTGCTTGTGGGTATAAAGGAGTAGATTTTCCACACTTTATCTTAAATGCATTGAGTAGTAACTCTATGTTCTGTCCTTCAAACTGCTTTCCATTATCAGACATCAACTGTGCTGGTATTCCAAATCTGCAGATGATATTCTCGAATATGAATGTGAAAATATCTTTATCACGGATATGTTGTACTGCTTTTACTTCTCCCCATTTTGTGAAATAATCTGTAGCCACAATGAGGTATCTCCTTTGTCCAGAACCAGGCACAAATGGTCCCACAATATCTAATCCCCATTTTCCGAAAGGCCATACACTTGTTGAGGATGATAGGGGTGCTCCTGGTGCATGTATCTTTTTTCCAAATCGCTGACATTCTTCACAACGCCTTGAATGTTGTTTCGCATCTTCATGCATGTAAGGCCAGTAATACCCTTGCATCTTCGTTCTATATGCCAAAGATCTACCTCCACTATGATTACCAACATCTCCACTGTGCAGCATTTTTAACACCTTTTCTCCTTCCTCCCTCGTCAAACATCTTAGCGATGGTCCATTAAAAGATCTGCGATATAACACTCCGTCTCTTAACTCATAATTAGTTGCCCTGCTTCTTAACTTGTGTGCCTCCAGTCTATTTCTTGGAGTTTCTCCTCTCGCCAAATAAGCAAGAAGTTCCGCTCGCCAATCTGTGTTTTTCTCTTCTATTTCGCCATTTTCTACAATCATCACATCTTTCTCTCCTTCTTCGTCAATTTCAATGGGATTCCCATCCACATCTTCATCTTCTTTATTTACTGATGGTAATAAGAGTGTTTGAATTTTTATGCATCTCACAAGTGGGTTTGTCATCATGCTAGATATGAAGGAAAAAGCATCCGCAAGCCGGTTATCTTTCCTTGATATGTGCCTCCATTTTATCTTTGGAATTCTCGCAGATAATTCTTCCACGAGTCTCTTGTATTTCTTTAAAGAAGGTTCATTTGTTGTATATTCTCCAGTTATTTGACGAATAACCAATTGAGAATCGCTTGTGATTCTAGCATTTTCCAACTTCATTTCTATTGCAAATTTCAAAGCGTGGATAACAGCCTCATATTATGTCTCATTATTAGTGGATGTAAATTCTAACCTGAATGAGAAAGCTGTTTTTCTCCTTCTGGTGAAATAAAAACAACTCCAATCCCATTTCCTTCTCCATTAGATGATCCATCCACTAATATCTCCCATCTATTGGGTTCTGTTAATAATTCTTTTGGATCTCCATGTTCTTCTTCTACATCCATCATTTCTTCCACAGCTTCGTCATTTTCCAAAGGAAATTCAGCTAAGAAATTCGCGATGACTTGGGATTTTGGCGAAGATAGAATTTCATATTTGATATCGAAATGTCCCACTTGTGCATTCCATCTTTCTACTCTTCCTGATCTTTTTGAATTCTTCATTACCGATTCAATTGGCACTTTTGTTAACACCTTGACCTTATGTGCTTGAAAGTAAATGCGAAGCTTGAAAGTTGCATGTACCAATGCTAGGATTAATTTCTCAATCTTTGAATAATTTTTCTCTGCTGAATTGAATGTTTTACTAATATAATAAATTGGTTTTTCTATCCCAGCATCTACTCGCAGCAATACCGCACTTAGCGCATATGTCGTTGTCGCGAGATAAATTAATAACTCTTCTCCTGGTTCAGCTTTCTGTAAAATGGTTATATCCATTAAATGCTCTTTTATTCCCTGAAAGGCCTTCTCACATTCATCTGTCCATCTGAATTTTGTTCCCTTTTTGAGTATATCGAAAAAATGCTTGCATTTATCAGAGGATCGCGAGATGAATCTTCCTAACGAGGCTAACAGCCCATTCAATTTTTGCACATCTTTTACTGTAGCTGGTGTTGGCATATCGCGAATCGCTTGCACTTTTTCTGGATCAACTTGTATTCCTTCCTTTGATACAATATACCCCAGAAACTTTCCTGAAGTCACTCCAAAAGTACACTTGTCAGGATTTACTTTGATATTAAATTTCCGCATTTGTTCAAAAATCTCCTTCAAGTCTTGTACATGATCCTCAGCTTCCTTGCTCTTGATTAACATATCATCTACATATACCTCCAGTGTTTTGTGGATCCATTTTGCAAATACCTTCTCCACCATTCTTTGGTATGTTGCACCAGCATTTCGTAATCCAAAGGGCATTTTTGTATAACAATATAACCCTCTTGGAGCAAAAAATGCGGTATGTTCTTGATCTTCTTCAGCGAGAGGGATTTGGTTGTATCCTTTGTATCCATCTAATGAAGATATTCTTGCATTTCCCACTGCTGACTCAACCATTTGGGGAATATCTGGTAGTGGAAAACTATCTTTAGGACAAGCTTTATTTAAATCAGTAAAATCTATGCAAATTATTATTCCTTTATTCTTCTTCGGGACCACCACCATATTTGCAATCCACTCTGGATATTTGGCTTGCCTTATTATTCCTGCATCAAGCATCTTCTGTAATTCTTCTTCTATCTGAGAATGGTATGTTGTTGCGATTTTTCTTATTCTTTGCTTGAACGGCCTTACATTTTTGTTGATTTTTAATTTATGACATGCTACTGATGGATCTATCCCTGGCATTTCATCCATGCTCCACGCGAAAATGTCTTTGTATTCTCGCAAAAGATTTATAGTTCTTTCTTCCTCGTCTATCTCCATTCTAGTCCCAATTTTCAGTATTTTAGGTTCTTCTTCACTCCCAATATTTACTTCTTTTGTTGGTTCAGCTGCAGTGTAACTGGCTTCTGGTGCTGGTGTTTTTATGACTCTCGCACGTTCATCTCCTTCTCGCGAAAATTCATTGGGTATTCCTTTTCCTTCTTTTGCTCTTATCATGTAAATTTTAAATTCTTCTTCTTTTCTTGTTTCTCTCATCACTTTTCTGCGAGCTTTTCGCTTCTTAGGACGTTCTTCACAATTTTTCACTTCAATTTGATAACATATCTTCGCAAGATCTGTATTTCCTCTAATTTCCCCAATTCCGCTAGGCATAGGGAATTTGATGCATTGATGTAAGGTTGACGCTACAGCTTTGATCGCGTGTATCCATGGTCTTCCCAATATCATATTGTATGGTGATTCCATATCCACCACGCATAGTGTTACTTGTGTTTCAATTTCTCCAAGTGGTAATCGTACCTTTATTTCACCTCTTGGTTTTGTTATAGATTTTCCGAAACCATGAATATGATATGCTGAAATAGACATTTCTTCATCCTTATACCCCATTTTCTTAAAAGCATGATAGAACATTATATCCACAGAACTTCCCGTGTCAACTAGAGTTCTATTTACAGCCCATTTTTCTACATACTTTATTGACTTTTCCTTCCTTATTGGTACCATGGATACCGTAATCACCAGAGGAGATGTATGATCTAAATTTTCTTCTAAGACTTCTGTTGCTGTAAATGTAATTTCCTGCTTTTCCCAATTCTTTAATAATGGCGTTTTCTCTACCGTCATAATTTTTTTCCCTTCAAAATCTCGTTTATGTATCCTCCCCTTAATATTTTCATGAAATTTATCAATCATTTCTTTTGACACTAATTCATACTTCAATTTCCTACAATTTTCTTTAATTCTAATCATTCTTCTTCTGAATATTTCACCAATCTTCTTTAAAGTTTCCTTGATCTTGAATAATCCATGTCTTCTTTTTTATCTTTTCTTCGATTGTTCCCCTTAGTCGGCGCCAAAATGTAGTAGCAGGATTTCCCACACTACACCCCTATTAAGATTCTATAGAAATTTAGGAGAAAACTAATTGAAGATTAAAGAATTAACGACACTTTATTATTTAGATCTCAGAAATGTTTACAGAAAATATTCAAACTCAAAAGTACAACTTTATTTCTAGAGTTTCTCTCTCCTCAAAATATTCTCAACTCTAAAAAATACATCATCCTTTTCTAGACTTACTTGAACCCTTTATATAGGAAATTACATAGTGGGTGACAACTAAGTTTTCCCATTCTTTCGGATCTATTTAGCGATCTCATCGTGGTATTTGCAATGTTAATGTTCGCCAACTTTTGTATTCCTCGTGAAACAACACTCTCATAACATGTCTCTTCAATTGTCAGCTATTATGATGCTTCCCTGTGACGCTCGCCAAATGTCGCTGAAGAATCCTCACGACACTCTCGTGAACAATGTCATTTATACTTATAGGAATATTTGATCTTCTCGTAAAAGCGTCGTTCTTATCACGAGAATATCGTTGTGGCGATATTCTGGTACTACAGGACAGTGAAGTATGGACGTGGACACTAGCATGCCGTCTACATGCATGCCTGGTCGGTCCTCTCTAAAACACTTCCCATGCTTGGTTTCGACCAAGCGGAAGAGTGAGGCTTGCGCACCTCTTCAAAAACCTAATCAACAGTCGCAGATGCGTCATCTCGTCCATTCAACTCTACCATCTTGGTTGGGAAGCCCAGGCTAGAAGTTAAGCGGCTAATAAGATGCCGTGGTGACTACCATCCATCACTCTACCACATGGAGTGATCGGTCAAGGGAGAGCTTGCATGCATAGACTCCAAACGGTCATTCGAAGTTGACTAGGCATGCATCTGTTTTAAGATTCTTAATCCGCGACATACTCCGTTAAGCCTTAAAACATCGATGCTTCATTCATGCTAAATATATTCGATGCATTACATGCATAGAATACACATGATATTTCATAAATATCGACTTCCCAAATAACTTAGTTATTTAACCTAGCATCATCATATGCTACATTCTGTGGGTCCCATGATCCACACTCGAGACATCAAACATGTCAAAAATTGGGGGATACTTACTGGGGTATTGGTCTGGTGGTTTACAACCTGCAGCGTGCAATGTGCCATCATAAGAACGTGTTAGGAAAGCATGAACAACGTTGATATAAGAAGTGGGTTAAGACGTGATCGTGCAATCACCCACACGACCCCACTACTCAATTACTCCACTTCCTCCACTTCCTACGAGATGAGGGTTTGCGCTATGAATTGTATAAATAGGTCCTTTGTCTATTTTCAAAACACAAGACTGACAAGCACAGAAAACCAAGTATTGTCATTCGTATCCAGAAAACACCAGAGCTGATTGCTTACATTATTGCAAGCATGTTTGGCATTATGATACAAGTCATAAATAGCCAACACCTTCACAATCTCAACACCTTCTTCGCTTCTCTCCCTAAGATCAACCCCATCTCCTTCACTTTGTGACCGAAGAAAGTCTGGAATGACCATTTCTTGGTTTAGGACAGAATTGTATAGATGGATCTCTCAAATCAAAAGAACTCTCGTGCAGTGCATTTGTTTAAGGTTTAAACTCATTTCTCATCCACACACCCCAAAATTACCAAAACCAGCAGAGATAGTTTTTACCCATAAACACTTATATATGCACGGCCATATGAATTATCATGCATTAGTTAGCCTACACTGATGGTACAAATTATAAGTATTCAGAATAAGCTACTACGCTATTTTGAATAAAAGTATTACCATAAGTGTAATATTTGGAATATTACCTCCAGTCGCAAAACTTCCACGGCAAAATTCCTCGAGTATGTTTCATATGCTACAAACGAATTTCTAGCGCCAACATGGTCGCGCTCCATAACCAGGCCATGTCTATTAACTCCCTAGCTAGCCAACTAGCTAGTCAGGCCACGACTTCCTTATCACTTAGCCTGACCATGTCTTTGGCCACGATATTCTTATCCCTAGCTATCTAACTATCTAAGGCCATAACCACCAATTATCTAACTAGCCACGACCTCCTAGTCTAGCCCAACCGGCCATGGCCACCTTATCTTGGCCACGACCTCTTTGCTCCTTAGCCTATCCATGTCTTTAGCCACGACATCATTTTCTCTTGGCAAGCCAGGCTACCTTATCTTCCTGCCTAGCCATGTATCACATATCTATACATATAGCTACGACCTCCTTGGATCCTAGTCTAGCCTAGACAACTAGATAGTCAGGCCACGACCCCATTGTCTCCCGACTTGGACTATATAGTTGGAACGATCACCTTATCCCTAATATAGATAGCCATGGCCTCCATGTCTACCGTCCTGGATAACCATGGCCACGGTTTCCTGCCATTCGACCTAGCCTGGCTTCTAACCAGCCACGGCCTCCTTGCTAGCTGGCATAGCCTGTCCTGATCACATCCACGGCCTCCTTATCTTTAGGCCTAGCTAACCATGGCCACGACCACCTTGTCTTCAGGACCTGCCTAGCCATTTATCTCATATGCAACCATATGGATACGACCTCCTTGCCTCCTAGTTTGTCCTAGCATAGCATCTAACTAGTCGCGGCGTCCTTGCTAGTTATTCTATCTTGGCCTAGCCTATCCATATGGTCACGACTACGTTGCTCCAAGCCTAGCACCCATGTCCATGCCGACTCATCTGGCTATCGACTAGGTCGTGCCGACCTGGCTAGCTTGGTGCATACGTGTATTATTATGGCTAGATAATTACAATGCCATATTATAGCAAACTCATTTATTAGTCACACATAACTTTGGAGTCGAGTCGTCTCTTCAAGCTATGCCACTTTAACAAAGTCTGGATAGCTTAGGCTATTACTCAATAAAGTACCGTGACAGTCTAGACAAGACTAGAAGAAAGTCCATGACTCTACTAATTCATACAAGAAATCAAAACACGTTACATGTGGGAATTATTTATGGGTATTGGTATAGTGGTTTACAACAACGTGTGTCATGGCAACATCCCATGATAAGGAAGTTACAAGTAGTGGTAAGCAGTTAAAGGAAGTGGCTAAGTAATGGAGTGATGGTTTACGGGTTTCCAGAAACTTCCGGCGTAATCATACCATTATCTCCACTATTACCATCTCTCCATCTCTCCACAATATCCACTACTTACGAGTAAATAATGAGTGTTCCCTACAGCTATAAATATACAACTTTGTCTATTTAGGAGACAGAACAAGCTTATCATTCCCAGGCTCTTCTTCTTCCATAGTTTAATAACCTCACATAAATAACCCAATCACCACTGGTTTCCTCAAAATTTCTTTGCTTTCCCTTCCCTAAGATCAACCCATTTTCTCTCTTTATAACCGAAGCAAAACGTGAACGGCCAACTCCTTGGTTTAGGCTCGTTTTGTACGATTTTGATTTTCGAACCTAAAGAAAGTACTTCAATAGTACATTGTTTTACCTATGAGCATTTTTTGGGTATTAACAACAATCTTTCTAATGCTAGGATAAAAGCGGAAAATGTATATGTTAGTGTATTGTCCTTTGCTAGACTTTTCAGTGGAACATAGAGGTTTAACAGCATAAAATGATGCTAGAAATTATGACTATGTTGTGATATTTATGCACAATTTTTAGTACTACCACTTATCATGAGAGATGTAAGGTAATGCCATTCGGCCATTCCTGTTTTTTTCTACTCATCTTTTTTTTCGAACTCTTAAGCTGATACGTTTTTTGCTTTTGTGTTTGGTGCATTTAGTTGTTTGAGCGCTTTCCAGTTTTAAGGGTTTAAGGAATAAGGGACCGTCGAGGAAGGATTTTGTTGAGCAACTTCAATTGGATTTGAGTTCTTACTATGGCTACAATGAGTTCTCGATTGCTGTTTTTGTTGAGGCAATGAAATGTGCAACTATTTATTTGTGTTCGTAAATACCTCTCATTTTCACTTGCTCCAAACTTTTCAAATTTTGATAGTGGCACCATTTTCTTTTTAATATGAGATATTTATCTGTCTGCGGATGTTCCTAGTAATTGAAATTGTAGAGCTCATTGAATCATATGAAAAGCCTCGACCCATTTGCCTAAGGATAAATACCCTGAAGGTGCAAACATATTCACTTACGCATGAAATTTTTTAAGCATATTATAATATGAAAATATGCTTTCTGAACTTTCCTCTTTAAGGTTTTATGGGATTTTCACCCTAGCTTAATGCGTTCATTTCATGTTTGTTATAGGCTTGGAGACGGGATTTAGTTGATATTTTGCTAAACAGGGGAGTAAACCTGGATCCATTAAGCAAGTGGTCAAAGGTAATTTTGGAAATTTGTGCTAATTTTTCATTTTGTTTCCATCAAGAAATTGGGGTCACCTTATCTTATCATTAACAAGTTGGACGGGTCTTATATAACTCTCAAGTTCTCATCGTTGCTAATAATGTCAGATTGTATGGCCGTGGACAATAGAATGTTAGTTACATTTTGTTTTAGGTAATCAATACATTTTATTATACGGCGTATTCAATATATGTTTCCTGCAAGTTTGAACTTTCCAATTCTTGATACTGAACATTAGGGAAAAACAGTTAGACTCTAGTCTTAGGATTTTTACTGGGCTTAGTAGAAATATCTTTATTATTTTGAATTATTTACTCAAAATAATCAATTATTTGACATGCCATGCTGTTTCTGAACATGTTTCCTTAATTATTTATACTTCTCGTCGTGGCTTGAAGGTTTGATGAAGGATCTGTAGGATGGATGAAATGTGATGATGGTTTGATAGTGCTTCGTTATTGGAAGAGATGTCTCGTGCAAAAGTAATGGGCATTGAAGTTACTTCATAGATGCTACGGCAATGGATTCCACCAGCTTCACTAATTTTGCTTCAAATATGAAGGCAAATACAGATTATGTGAGTCCCGTTTCTGTTGGTTTGTTCTTATCTCATATACTCTAGGAATAAAACTTAGGAATTATGCAATAGAATAAAACTTAGGGATTGTCTTTGAAGTTCCGAACCAATTCGTATGTAGAAAGAACAAAAGTTATTGTTAACAAAGGAAGTTATTGTTGAATGTGTGATTGTATCTATGGGATGTATGGAACGAAAGATTTGCAGGTTATTCTGAATTCCGGCATATTTTCAGCTGAATGTGTATTGGACATGGTCAATATTGACCAGGCCAAAGAGGGAATATTTGACTGGCATTAATATTTTTTGATGTTACTAAAAAAATTAGTAACATCTCTAAGTTGTTTCAACCTACCATGTAGTAACATCTCTAACGTATTTCAAAATGACACGTAGTAACGGCTGAGCTTTATTACGACGTCGTTGTTAGGAAAAATTCGTAACAGGGCCAAGCTGGTACGAAATTCCACGTAGTAACAGTCTCCATCTATTATTACCGCTATCACAACCCAAAATTCGTAACAACTACTGGGCTGCTACAAATATTTGTCACGCCACGTTTTGAAACAGTTGCTGGCTGTTACAACCCTATTTTGTAACATGTAAAATCTATTTCTAATCGTCCAAAATGGTGTAGTGTCGTATATCTATATAGACTTCTACACTATACACATTTGATATTTCGAGCTGAGTTTAACTCGCTTATATATTTCACGAAATATGTGTTGGAAGCTTTTTGCTTTAACTATGTTCATCATTATTCTTGACGAATTCATTTGGAAACAATTTATTTATTGGAAACTAAATAATAAGTCAAAAGATGATCATGTAAAAATTGCCTTGAAACATCTTACATGATTTGTGTGAGACGATCATTTGATGACGACTCGGAATGCTTCGTATTGATCATTCGATCATATGAAAATTACTTATAAGCTAATAGTTTGTGTGAGGAAGCTATTGTCGTCTTCTAAAGATGTTTCAATGATTGAAATGGGAGTTTAGAACCATTAACCTTTGTATGGGTAAAACACATATGCATACCAGTATGCAAACTGTTGTAGTATGATTTAGGTCCGGAAACCTAGTTTGCATACCTGTATGCGAACGGTTTTAATTGTTGAAGTCCGGGAATCAAGTATGCATACTAGTATGAGAATGGTTATACCTGAGTTAGGTTCGGGATGATAATATGCATACCGGTTTGCGAACTGTCGGACAAGACCTAAGTCTGAAACTTAAGTTCGCGTACCCGTTTGCAAACTAAGTGGTTAAAATTTGTAGATGGGGAAAAATGGATCGCTGATTTTTTAGGGAAGTGAAGGGTCGAGCGTGTTGTAGAGACTCCTCGAACCGGGCAAACTGCTTAACCTCACATAGATGCACTGCAAATGGAGTGCTTAGATTCGAGAGATCAATCTGTAGGACTCCGGCCTAAACAAGTCAATGGTCGTTCCATAGTCAATTCGGTAGCAAAGAGGGAGATGGGTTGATCTATAAGAGAGAAGCTGAGAATTGTGTGGGATCAATGATAATCAAGGATTGTGGATGTGTTGTGGGTTTCTGCAATAATTGGTGAACCGTTGAGTTCTGATAAGTTCTGAAGGATTGATGAATTCTTGAGAGTAGTTACTCGAGAAATTCTGTGTAGACTGTGAACGTTGTCTGTTAAATGATCGTTCGTTGTTTTTCAATCATTGATTCAAAGACTTATTTATATTTTCATAGTTGTGAACACCTTGATCCATGTAAGTGTGACAATTTCATGAGTGGAAGAGTGGACCGGTGGAAGATCGTGGTAAAGTCAGTTTCATGTCGTGTGGAAACTTGATGGATCGTGCACCCACTACTTTGCTAACTCCTTCAACCGTCGACACAACTTACGCACATTTTCCGTCATGGATGAATCCACGTGTTGTAGGCCGCCAGACCAAAACCCTAGTTTTTATCCCCCAATTTGACGTGATTGATGTCTCACGAATCGTGGAGTCTGCATGACAGACGTGTATTTAGTTTGTCAATTGTTGACTGATTAGGCAATGAGACTAGGTTTTGTTGAATCGAGCATGTTTGACAAATGCTTAGTGATTCATGAACATTAATGTTGCTCGTCTGAGCAAATGTTGTAAATTCAAAAATTTGTTGAATATTGATGAGTTGGGGGATTATTCGAGCAACTGAGCAAGTATTGCTCGATTCAACGAAATACTGATAAATTACTGAATATTGATAATTGGGTCAATATTCGAGCAACTGAGCAAGTATTGATCAATTCGACAAATTACTGATAAAATTACTAAATATTGATAGCTGGATCAATATTTGAGTAACTGAGCAAAGTCGCTCAATTCGACGAAATATTTATTGGCGACATGACCCAATATATAAAAATATTGGTATATTACCAGATATTATGTGATTAATTCGTGGATCAATATATAAATTTATTTGGTGTTTGAACTTGCTCGGAATAATGATTTGTTGAGCGTTTGTTCGAAAACCCTAATTTTGATGAATTGCTCATTATTCGACGAATTGATGAAAGTAGGTCATGAGAAAAAGAAGGACCGACCCTATGGGACTATGGAAGTCCATGTGATGCCCAATTGATCAAGTGAGCATGTACCAGGATTCTCAATTGGAGAGGTCGTGAAGGAATGATGATTAAGTTCCGGTTTCATCATTTATTGAATTACTGCTGGGTTCAACTTTAGGTGATGAAACCTAGGTGTGAAAGATGGGACCGACCAAAAGAGCAAGTGACCGGCTCTCGGTGGTCACGGGACTAGATGTTGTCCGTTTGAGCAATCCTTAGGTTGGTTGGAGAGAGTTTGGGCCCAATACGAGCAATTCAGCAAATTAGGTCATAATTATGAAAACATGTGGGACCGGCTTTGTGAAAGCCCTAGGAACAACCCTGGTCGGTCATTAGGGAATGTGCATGTTTCCATAGTGTCCATGTCTCCGTACTGAGAGTTTCAGTATTTTTTTATGTGCGTTCGAGCAACATTATGAATTTTCAGAAGAGTTTCATCTTGACTGAAATTCTTGATTTTGTTGGAATGAGCATGCATGCTCAATTGATCAATATTTTGTAAATATTAAAATAAGAGTATTTTAACATCTAAATTTTCCGTGAGAGGCTATCCGGTCACGTGACCATGTTGGCTCTTGGATTTTCATGATTTTTGCTCAAACCAAGGAGTTTCATGAATTCGAGGAAAATAATAATTATAAAAGACTAGGGATTGCAGGGTGTGGGACCATCCACGGCTTGGGCATGGATGGCCGTCTATGTTTCCCTATCCCACACACCTTTCCCTATTTTATAATATTATTATTTTTCACGAATTTGTGAAGTTATGACAAATCCGTGAATTTTGTTGAAACCGGGAAGTTTCGTGAAATTGAGGAATGATTATTATAATAGGCTAAGGATTGTAAGGTGTGGGACCGACCACGGATAAGGTATGGCCGGCCGGCATGTTTCCCGGTCTCGCACACCTTTCCTTATTTTATAATATTATTATTTTTCATGAACCCGTGAAGTTATAGAGAATTCATGAATTTTGTAAAAACAAGGAAAGTTGCTAAAATCAAGGAGTTTTTTCATGAGTTCATGAAATAACAAAATAGGGAAAAATAATGAGAGAAACATGGGGACCGGCCACGGCTAGGGCATGGCCATCCGGCCGGTGGGACCAGCCCCTGGGCGCTCCCTATTATTTTATTAGTATTTGTTGTTTTCTCCTGTTTTGCGTAGGATTCCTATCTATTCATTTTTTTGGATGCTCGTTCATGCATCTGGGTGCTCAGTCGTGCATCATTGTCGAGTACACTTACACCATTTTTCATGGGGCTTACTCAGGGATGTTCAAATGCCCGGTTTGTTGATTATTTATTGCTAATCCATGAAATTCAGTGTAACATAATTCATGAAATGAGACAATAAAATAAGAAGTCATTTATTATCAATTCATAGGATCAGCTGTGGATTCAACCATGAACTCGGAATAATAAAATAGGCATTACTATTCCAAGGGATCGTGGATTCGACCATAGAATCAGAGTAATAAAATTATCTATTACCATTTCATGAGATTAGCAGTGAATTCGATCATGAAATCGGAGTAATGAGATAAATTGTTGTTGTCATTCCATGAGATCAAGTCGTAGATTCGATCATGGAATCGGAGCAACTATTATTTCCATTCCATGGGATTAAGCCGTGGATTCTACCATGGAATCGAAGCAACTGTTATTGCCATTACATAGGATCAGGTCATGGCTTCGACCATGGAATATGAGAAATTGTTATTGCCATTCCATGGGATCAGGTCATGGATTCGATCATGGAATATGAGCAATAATAGATTATTCTGGGAATTCAGTGGTGAATGTCACGGCAGAATTAATATATGTGCATAGTCAGGGGATGACTAATCTTGAGGGTGCTCTCAGACTCTACGGAGAACACCTGAGTCTATACACGTCGCTCTACATAGTCAGGATCAGTGAGTGTCACTGTCCTGAAGGCGTTTTTGCTCTCAATCTTATGGAGAACCTCCCAATCGTTCTTCTATGTAGAGGGGGGGTCACTCTCATGTAGTCAGGGAACAATAAGTATCACCGACATCCTGAAGGCGTTAAGCCATCTCAATAAACAATTATGTAGGAGGACCTCCCAATTCTATTATTCTACATAGAGGGCACAATGAAATGCCAAGGATCGAACGCTTAGGTAGTGGAGGCTTTTCGAAAGACATATTCTGTAGTAGCAGGAAATCCCACACTACACCCCTCACAAGAATTCATATAATCAAGTCATTTTAAGATGAACAATCACAATCTTTATTGATTAACCTCACAAATTTTACAAGAAAGGAAAGAAATCAAACTAAAAAATTAACAACTGTTATGGACTTTATCTCTCCTAATGACTTGCTCAACACTCGAAAAAGATCTCTCCATTCCTTACGCTTATTCAACTCTTTATATGGGGAATTACATAGTGGGTGACAACTAATCTGTCCTTTATTTTAGGAACCTACTTGCGATATTCTCGCAAGCTTGTTAGTGATACTTCCTCGCAAACCTCTTTTGTTCGCAAGATTATCACACTTTCTTCATGTTTATGCCACCGTCATCTATTACGTCACTTTCCTAACCATTCTGCGGCATTTGTAATGAGTTGTTAAAATTTCGCAAGAGTGTTGTTGTTAACTTCGCAAGACTGTTGCTCCTACGATATTCTGATCCTACACCTTGCCTAATCTCTGAGAAGGGGAGAAGATCATGAGAATCTTATTTCTATTTCTTCAGAATGCTGCAACCTCCTATATTTCCATATTCTTCTATTCTGACACGATTCTGCATTCTTCGTCAAATTTACTACACGTATCCCTTCTTCCATTCAGCTTCTGACACGTCCTTTTCAACCGTTCATGTCTAATCTTTGCATTAAATGTTTTTATCTTCTCGAGTATTCTTCTCTCTTTATATACTCTTTTCATTCTTCTCTCCTCTTCTTTTTTACTTTCTTTCTTATTTTTTCTTCAACTTTCTTTACCGTTCTTTCGCGAATTCCGCTCCTGCTACTGTAATTTTTCTTGATTATTCTTCTTTTCAAGTTTTTCCTTTTTTCTCCATTCCCATACTAAAAATTCCTCCATCCGGTCATAAGAATAAGATTGCCTTTGAAAAGGCTCAAAAGAAACTTCAAAACAGAGGTTTTACTCTATCTCGCATTCCCGGTCAGAACCCTAAATCTGAGTTAACTGCCAAATTATTTTGTGATCATCCCTGCTATCAGGGGAAGATCATAGTCTCGCTAGGTCAGCTTGAAGTTGGTCTTCCCATTCCCCTCTATGATCCTTAGCTCCCCTTGTTTTATGAAATTCTTTCTCATGCGAAGTTCTTGCGAGCTGTGTACCAATTGAGTGGGGATTGCATTCGTCTAATGCTCGAGTTTTCCACTCGCGATGCTGTTAAGGAATCCCTTTACCCCACTGAAGTTAAGAATCCTAAATTCGCTGAGGTTGCGATTATACCTGCGAAATATACTGTAGAAAACTTCTTTGCGAATTATGAAGTAATTACTATGAAGAGAGACAGTATTTGCTGGGGTGTTCACTTACATAAGAGAGATAATGTTGCTGATGATGAATTACTCATGAAAGACATTGACTGGCATCCTAGCGATAATTCTACCCCGCGTCATTCTAACGATAACAAGTGGTGTGTTTTCCCCTTAATTCTAGAGGGTCCGTATATATCTGGTTATCATGTCTTACCTGCGAATCTCGCAGAGTTCCAACCATGGGTATTCAACTGGCCCGAAAGAGATGGAGAGGTACATTTCCACCTTTTGCTTGAATCATTATTATTATTTTTCTTATATTCTTACATGTGTTCTCGCTAATCACTCCAATATTTTCGCGTAATTGCGAAATTACCAGATTGAAAGGCTAAAAGCAAGCTACAAGAAATTTGGGAAAGCTAGTAATTTATCAGCTTTTCAATCAATCACAGATGAAGTAAGAAATATTATTTTAAGATTCTTGACAATATATTGTTGCCTCTATTTCTTATCTTTATCTGTGCTTGAAGGCTATTGGTGAGATAGAAGAACCCTTCAAGGTTGCGAAGAGCAAGGGTAAAGGTAAAGGAAAATGTGTTCCTCGCAAGGAGAATTCTGCTGCTCCTCCTTTGAAGAAATGGAAAGTCCAATCTCCCCCTCCTTCAGATCTTCAATTTAGTGAAAGTTTTGATAGTGATGATGACGAAGATGGAGATATTAATACTTCTTTTGTCCAAGAAAACTCTCCACCTGAATCTTCTATGTCACAGTTGTCTGGTATTTTCTCCAACACTATGCAAGGAATTGGTGATACTCCTCTTACCATCGCCTGCAACTCTCTAGCGACTATCTGTGAGGCCCCTCTCTTAGAGAATAATGAATCTCTTCGCGGGGTTTCAAGATCTATTTATGCGAGTTTCTTACATTCACTTAATAGCCTGGTAAGTTTTCATTCTTTTATTTTTTCCTTGAATTCATAATTAATTCCTAAAATTCGCTGCATTATTTCGCAGGCTGGGAAAGCTTCCTTTGTTGTTGTCTCAGATTTGGAGAAGAGGCGTGCGGCTTTCGCAAAGAAGAATCTTAAACTTCTCAACAAAAACGAAGAATTGGAGGCTGAAGTCGCCGATATTCGCAAGAAGGATAAGCAAAATGAAGGATTGGAGATCGAAGATGCTAACCTTCGTGAAAAATCAAATAATTGGAATCAGACAATTCTCTTCAGAAGGAAAAAATATCTAATCTTCAAAATGCCAATAAGCAACTCTATGGTATGGGATTCTTTTTCTTTCCCCTTTATTTTATTTTTTCAAAAATTTCTTCTTATAAAGTTTATCATTTCGCAGACGTCTATAGTCTTACTGATGAAGCTATTCTTCTTCATACATTTCCCAATCTCATGGATGATGATACCCTTCTTGAACATCAAAACACTTCTCTAAATAGTTTTCCAAATGATAAGATTGAATCTCTTCCCATAAATGAACTTAGATCCAAACTTCACCTTTTAGAAATTGAACATAGATCTGTCTTGGATATGGCTAATAAATTTAGACAATTCTTTCACAATTCTAAAGAAGAAATCCATAAGTTACAACCCAAATATAGTGATCTGATAGATGAGAAAGATCGTATTTCTCTCCAAGGTGCTCAGACATTAGCGAAACTTCAAGAAATTCTTCTTGAGATTCAAATTGAAAGAGATGGCCTCAAACATAGAAATGTTGTACTCTGCGAAAGAGAGAATCAAACTCGCTCCCGCCTTCTCATAAATGATGATAATGAATTTGCTTGGGCTGCGAAGGTTCTACATAATGCCGGGAATAATTTAGGTGTAGATGTTAGTCTTCAAGTTGAGCAAACAACCTTGATTAGAGATATGATTTCTAACAGAGAAGGTTGTTAAATGTTCTTCCTTATTTGATTATTTATTTTTAACAACTTTCTATCAAATTGTTGATTTATTGTTGTATTTTCGCAGAAGCTGAAGAGAGATATCGCAGTAGAATTGAAGAACTTGAGAATGAAAAGGCGAATCGCACAAAGGATATTTCTTCTCGCAATGAGAAATGTTCAAGATTGAAGTCTCAACTGAAGATCACTATTGCGAATTTTGGGAATGATGCAATTTCTTATCGTAATGATACTATCAAGATGATCTGTGATGACAACAAGATTCCTCACTCCAAATATCCTTGTCTTTTAGACTACATCTCGGAGAATGTGCCTAACTTGATCGTCTCTGATAGTGTGAAGCTGATGAAGGAGAAGAATCCGAAGAGAATGGAAACGATGAATCTGATGAAAATAAGGAAAAAAACTCTAGTAAAGAATATGATGGAGATAATGATGAATCAAGCTCGAAATAGATTTTTCTTCCTTGCTTGCTCCCTTGTAAAACTTGTACATTCAGTCTTCAATCTTTTACTCTTGTAATCTATCACTATGAATTTCTCCAATCTTTAATATAAATTATTTTTTGTTACACCCTGCATGTGTTAGAAAAATTTTTCCCTTTCGTAATATGACTATCCAAAATACAATTAACTTTTTATGCGCAAATCTATCATGTGAAAACAAATAACACTTAACTTATTTTATGCATTCCCATACTTGCCTCTGTTATTTGAATTCAGATGATTGATTGAGCAAGCTGCCTCTGTTTAATAAAATAATTTGCGATAAAATCGCAATTATCTCTGCGAATCTCGCAATCATAAATTGTTAGAAAATCACAATTATTTCTGCATAATCTCGCAATTATAAATTGTAAAATTTCATTCTTTCTTATATTCTGATGTGGTCTTATTTTGCCTTCCTAATTAAAGGTCTTATTTTTCCATCTTTTTTCTTTTGCGACAAAATCGCAGGATATCTCTACATTTTCATGTAGAAATCCATTGATCTTGCCTTAACTTTTTGTTCGTTTGTATTTTTGGTGCGATAATATGACAGGCCTAAATTTCTTGCGAAACTAAAGCGCCATGACATTGCCGTATTGCGATGAAATCGCAGGACATCTTTACACTTGCATGTAATGACCCCTTGATCTCGTCTTATCTTCTCTTTTGTATTATTGCCTCTTCAGGAATGTTGCACAAATATGACAAGTCTTAATACTCCCGTGAGTAAAAAGTCTCATGACATTTGCGTCTTAAGACACTTATCAACTCCCTAATGGAGGGTGCCACCCTTATCTTCCCCCTGGTTTCCCTTTCAAGGAGATGTACATCGGTCATACATGACTAGCTCCTCCCATCCAGTCTTAACAACAACTAGTTGTGTTCGCAGCCTCTTATCCATTTTCCTATATGGCTTATGGTTACGAGACTACACCCTAAGTGGGGTTTTCTTCGGGTCGATTGCATCATAGCCAATACTTACCAAGAATGGACATGGTAGTTTCATACGCCCCAGGAACTCTTGGCTCAACCGTGTACCTCGGCGCCTTGGTCATACTCTGCACCCCTTAGGAGAGCACTTATTACCTTAGTCTCCCAACTCAAGTCATATGCTCAAGTCGAGAATCCAAGGTGTCTCTCCTGGATGGGCTTTCATTGACCCCAAATCTCCATGACTCAGGTTCCAGCAGCGGTGTAACTTTATCGCTGAGTCATGTAACAGATACCCCATTTTATGACGTACTTTAGGTCTTACATTTGCCTCTTGCGAAATTTTATTCGCGAACTAGGGTATACGCCATAAAGGTTCGTCCCATTCCGGATCTTAAATGATAATTTCTTGTGAAATTTTCGCACATTTTCATTTCATTGTAATCATTAAGGGAAAACCAAACTGAAGAAGAAGTCGCTTCAACGCTCCCTCCAGCATAAGCCGCTTCAAACGCTCCCTCCAAGCCGCTTCAATATTCTCTCCAGAAGAAGGCGTTTTAGATCTCTCTCCATAAGAAGAAGTCACTTCAACACTGCAACTCTCCCTCCAATAGAATCTGCTTCAAAAATCTCCGGGATATGTTCGCTCCAGAAGATGATTCAACACCGGGACCTGCTCGCTCTAGATTCAACGCTCTTTGCAGGACCCACATCCACATTTGAGCACACAAGGTTCAATTTTGAGCAAAGCAAGCACGCATTGGATCCCACGTTTGAGAGAAGAAGGAGGCAAGGTCAAGGAATCAAGGTCGGTGATTGGTCAAGATATCAGGGTCGGTGTTTTAAGGATGACGCTCGAGCAAGCACATCAACCGTACGGGCAAAGCAGGAACATGACAGGGCCGACGTCTAAAACATATACACGGTGGACTCGTGTTTGATCAAAGCATGCACATCTTCCCATGTTCGAAGAAAGCATGCTCACATCAGGTCCCACGCTAGACCGAAGCAGGCATAACAAGGTCGATCGAAGCAGGCAAGACCGACATTTGGGCGGAACAAGCATGAAGCAGTCTCTCGACCGAAGCAACCATAGAAAGGTCAATCGAAGCAGGCATGACCGATATCATGCTAGGGGAACGCTCGCCTGAATGCCTCTTGAACGTGACATGCTCCAAGGACAGGACGACCAGTCTCTCCTGGTAATATCTAAACTTTGTCTTAAAAGTTTTATCTTTATTTGTCACCATCTAATGCCTACCCCATAATAGTGTAACTATTATGTGCTAGGCAGGGGACTTAATGTTGATGGTGGATTTTAGTTTAGGGCTAAAATTGTAAAACCAATATTTTGTACAAGCCGTCCTGCAGAGGATAAGGCCATTTGATAAGTGATGAATACTTTTTCGCTTTATTAATTCACCTAGAATGGAGCATGTAGCAACAATCTCCCGAATATTCGGTGAATTTTAGCATTATTGATTAATGCATAAAACACCTTGTATTTCCTGTGATGTTCCTAGCAGAACTCTCATTGTTGGTGCGGCATGATGATTGATTGTTACTTGCAGCAGAGTAACATGAATATCCAAGTACCAACAGTGAGGCATGTACGAAATGCCCGTACAGGCTGTAACTCTCGGAGTGTTATACTATCCTGATTGAGGATACATCTCTCGGAGTGTTATACTAGCCCGATTGAGTGTCCATACTTTCCATAGCAGTCTAGGAATGATCGTGATCATCCAACTTCACCAGCATGATTTGATGGCCCATATCAAATCCATGACCCCAAGTAGGTATTGGAAATTTTAATGCCGACCCAACACAGGTCCTGCATGGTCGGCCTCCCCAAAAGGGGTGGCATAGCTTTCCAAACCTTTCAACCTAAGCAGAATGGACAAGAAACCCTAAATTAGGGTTTGCGGTACATTACATGCGTCCCAAAATGATCTCAACAATCCATATTCGCATGCATAGATGGAGGGTGTAGATGTAGATTCAAAGGGCCCAGAGCATGTCATCATAATCACCGTGGGCCCGTCTACACATATGACCAGTCGGTCAAGACCAACTATGGTTGGTTGTCCTAATTCTTGCACCCAAAACAAGGCATGACGCATGGACAAACCTTAATTAGGGTTTGTATTGATCACAAGCATTTGTTTTCTCCTGATCGAATGAAGGGTTTAGGAGACAATTGAATAGGTCCAGTGAACATCAACATGATTTCCGTGGATCCATCTATCTCCTCACCCGACCGACCAAGGCATACCATGCCTGGTTTTACCAAATCGCACGCCCAAACTAGCGTGGTCACACTTCCCAGATCATAAACTGATCTCGACCACTCAACTTCGCCGGACGAATTGAGTGGCTTAGATCACGTTTCCATGGGAAGGTCAGGTATAGGCGTGAATACCAGCCTACCACCTACACGCCGGACCAAACATCCGAGACAGACCAAGCCTGGTCGTCTCGAAACGCGCGCCTTGAAGGTGGCATGTCGTGCCCCTTAAGGAATCCTTTGCGACATAGGATTTATGTCGCAAATCGATCTCATCCACTCAACTTCACCGGTAAATTTGAGTGGCGAGATCAAACCTTCGTGGGATAGTGAAGCATGGACATGGACATTAGCATGCCGTCTACACACATGCCTGATCGGTCCTCTATGAAACGTTTCCCATGCTTGGATTCTACCAAGATGAAAGAGTGCACTCGCGCACCTCCTAAACCCTAATCCTATGGTCGCAGATGTGGGTCGCAAGTCATCTTGTCCATCCAACTTCGCCAGCCTAGATTGACGGCCTAAGATAGGAGTTAGGCGACCAATGAGGTATCACCGTGATCACTGTCTGCCACTCTACCACACCATATGGTCGGTCAAGGGAGAGCTTGCTAGCGAAGCCTCCAAACCATCACATGAAGTAGCCAGGGCATAATGCTCAACAATGATGCTTCATATATGTCGAATATATTCGATGCATAACATGCATAGAATACACACGATACTTTACAAGTATCGACTTCCTAAATAACTTAGTTATTTAACTAGCATTACATGCTACCCTCTGTGGGTCCCATTATCCACACACTTGAGACATCAATCATGTCACAAACTGGGGGATATGTACTGGGGTATTGGTCTGGAGGTTTACACCATGCAGCGTGTAACGCGCCATCATAATAATGTGTCAGGAAGACATGGACGGTTAGTGATGATGGGAGAAGCGGGAAAAACTGATCGTGTGATGCTAACACACAACTCCACTACTCCACCACTCCACTTCCTCCACTTCCCACGAGAGACGTGAATAAGGCTCAAATGACTTGTATAAATAGGTTTTCCTCCCTATTTTCAACACAAGAGAACAAAACACAGAAACCAAGTGTTAATATGAAACATATTCAAACACCCAGAGCCTGCTTGTATTAATCGTAAGTCTGCTCTCCCTTCTGTTACAATTCATAAACAAGCCTACACCTTCACAATTTCAACAACTTCTTCGCTTCCCTCCCTAATATCAACCCCATCTCCTTCACTTTGTAACCGAAACAAGTCTGGAACGGACATTTCTTGGTTTAGTCCAGAATTGTATAGATTGATCTCTCGAATCAAAAGAACTCCCGTGCAATGCATTTATTTAGGGTTTAGATTCATTTCTCATCCACACACCCCAAATTACCAAAACCAGCAGAAGTAGTTTTTACCCATAAACAAGGTAAAAAAAAATCCTAAAATACAAACGTCAGATGTCTTGAGCATTTGTCTCAGACATAGAGAAACCAATGTTGAATACTTCATGCGTCAAAAACCTTGATCCAATTTTCATGAATCACTGGTATACTCGTCATGCCTTTGATGTCAACCAATTTGTAGTATCCTCCAACTACTAACTTTGCAATCATAAAAGGTCCTTCCCAGTTAGAGCCCTTTGCAAAATGCAAGTTGCGCCTAGTTTCCTTAAGAACCAAATCTCTTTCACAGAACTTGTTAGGCTTGGTGGATCGTGCCCAGAATATTTTTTGTTTGTTCAGAATTCTTCGCTCAGCGAGATGATTTGTTGGGGTCTCCAATACTGTGGCACATATGGACACTCGTGCAAGGGAAAATATTCATGGTACTGATTGTGGAACTCGATCACTATTCTATCAATGAACGTATTGGTGAGATGCTTAATTTCGAGAGGTTCGACACCCAACCACTTGGTGAAGTATTATTGAGGTGAGACTAACCACTCGTAACATTTGGTGACAGTTGAGTCATGAGAAAGATCAAGTCCTCTGACCAGATTTGCATATTTGAAAGTTGATAATATAGATGCATGAGTGGGGATGAGACTTGCCTACTTGCGGAACCTTTTGGAAAATTCATGTGCGCTTTCCTAAGGTTTTCGTGTGAGTTCCATCAAGGCTTCGAATTTTCCCAAATGATTAAACGGTGGAGTGCCCTCCATTTCTTCTGAACTGGAGATTTCCTCTGAGTTAGAGCTTTCCTCGGCAGAGAATTGTGCAATTGAAGATGTTGTAGTGACCTTCCCATCATGAATCCATGCTTGCCTAAGAATCATGTCATATTCTGGATCTTCTCGGATTATATGGAAATTAGTTTTTGTCCAAGTTTCTCCAACTTTCATTTTGAAGACTATGTAACCGTAAGCATCCCTGGAGATTCCTTCATGGTCTCTGACTGAGACAGGAGCGTGAGTTGCTTCTTGACGAGTGATGCTAGCAGCCATGAGGATGATGTTAATAGTGGTGCCAACATCGACAACGTTCTCTTGAATTCATTTCCCTTGAGGGGGACTGTTGTGAGAAGTCCCTAGTCATACATCTCCTTGTTTGTTATTGGAGGTTCGAGGTGTATCTCCTGAATGTCTAACCGCTTCCCAGATATAATGTGGTTTAACATAATAAACATATCATTTCTTTGAGCTTTTGATAAATACAGTAGCTCAAAGACATGCTCAATCAGGGATTGAACCACTTCCTTGACCGTCTGCTGAGAGAGTGTGAATGTCCTAATTGGGAGAGGATTTATATGCACTCCTTCAGTCCTCAGTTTCCTTGAGTAAGATTTTTCTTTGAATATACGCTTTAGGATTCTGCAATCACTTGTTGGATGACTGACATACCTATGAAAATGACAGTAGAGTGTATTTTCCATTTGTTCCTCATTTGGTTCCTTCTTTACAGGAGGTAACTTGATCGCACCATCTTGAATCCAGACCTCCAATAATTAGATCACCTCTTCAATAGATAAGGGGAAGTCAGGTGCATCTTGATCGTTCTGTTATTGTTGAGCAGGTGATTGTGCATTCCTTGCTTGACCATCTTTTTTCGGTGCTTTTGAGGGATTGGACACCGGAGGGGCATTCTTATGTGGATGTTCTTCAACTTTTGTTTTGCTCCTTTAAACAACATTCATGGAAGTTTTGACATTGTACTGCTTGTTGACTAGACATCTAGCAGTGTTGCTTCAGGTGTCCTTCGATTCCTCTACTTTGATAGTTTTCGTTCTTTCTAGAAATGCAGGAGCAGTGGTTGCTGATCTCTTGGCCGCTTCATGAAGTTTTGAAAAGGTATGAAGCTAGATATTTTCTAGTAAGGCTCTGTAGATTGGGATCATCCCGTTGATGCACAAGTCCACCAGTTGTTGTTCAGTGACATTTGGATCGTGACAATCCAGAGTCTGGAGTCTGAACTTCTTTACCTAGTCATTCGTATGTTCATTATTCTTTTGAGACATCCTTCCCAAGTCGGAAAGAGTGACTTGTTCAGAGACAAATAAATATTTTCTATAAAAATCATTAATCATTTCTCCCCAATTGGCTATGCTCCCTGGTGCGATGTTATTTTACCAAGTGTAGGCTCGTCCGATCGGAGACTTCGAGAACTATTTCAAACGCACAACATGGTTATGTTCATGATCTCCTAATGCTTCCAGAAATCGAGAAACGTGTTCTCGGGCATTCCCCGTTCCATTGTAGAGTGTGAATGTTGGAGAAGTGTAGCCCTTTGGAAGAGGGATTCTTTGTGTAGAAGCGGGATATGGAGGTTGATGACAGTGTACGGGAGGTGTGTGTACCCTTCCCCGATTCTCCATAAAGCATCTCAGGTCTTCGAGAGTGATAAAAACGGTAGGTTCAGGTTCTGCGGTTTTGCGGGCCTCATCATCATCAGGGACTGGAATAACTTCAGGATCCGTGGCCGGAAGAGTTTCTAGTTCTTTTCCCTTTTCCGGAGTTTTGTCAGACATCATGTCACTAAGAGTCTTGAGTTAATTGCACAGCTCTTTCTGCGTCGCAGCCATGTCAGTCTGATTTTTGGCAAGAACTTCCTGGACCTTCATGAGATCAGCAACAATACGTAGATTTTCTCCGATTTCTTCGGGATGCCTGCCGAAGATAGGATTGTCTCCAGTGCTGGTTTTCGGAGGAGTAGTATTTTCAGTGTGGTTGTTGGAAACATGAGTAGTTTCTGGAGCTCCACCATTTTTGCTGGTGCTAGCGTTGTTTGGATTGGGATTCATGACTAAATATGACCTAAGATCAACCATTTTGTGAAAATGTGGGATTGCAACTGAGAGATTAATCTCCCACTGTGGTCGCCAATCTGTAGATGGGGAAAAATGGTTCACTATTTTTTTAGGGAAGTGAAGGGTCGAGCGTGTTGTCGAGACTCCTCGAACCAGGCAAACTGCTTAACCTCACACAGATGCACTGCAAAGGGAGTACTTAGATTCGATAGATCAATCTGTAGGACTCCGGCCTAAACCAAGTCAATGGTCGTTCCAGAGTCAATTCGGTCGCAAAGAGGGAGATGGGTTGATCCGTAGGAGGGAAGCTAAAAATTGTGTGGGATCAGTGATGATCAAGGATTGTAGATGTGTTGTGGGTTTCTGCAATAATTGGTGAACCGTTGAGTTCTGATAAGTTCTGAAGGATTGATGAATTCTTGAGAGTGGTTACTCGAGAAATTATGTGTAGACTGTGAACATTGACTGTTAAATGATCGTTCTTTATTTTTCAATCATGGATTCAGAGACTTATTTATATTGTCAGAGTTATGAACACCTTGATCCCTCTAAGTGTGACGGTTTCATGAGTGGAAGAGTGGGTCGGTGGAAGATCGTGGTAAAGTCAGTTATATGTCATGTGGAGACTTAATGGATCTTGCACCCACTACTTTGCTAACTCCTTCAACCGTTGACACAACTTACGCACATTTTCCGTCGTGGATGAATCCACGTGTTGTAGGCCGCCAGACCAAAATCCTGGTTGTTATCCCCTAATTTGACGTGATTGATGTCTCACGAATCATGGAGTCTGCATGACAAACATGTATTTAGTTTGTCAGTTGTTGACTGACTACGCAATGAGCCTAGGTTTTGTTGAATCGAGCATGTTTGACAAATGCTTAGTGATTCATGAATATTAATGTTGCTCGTCTGAGCAAATGTTGTAAATTCAACAAGTTGTTGAATATTGATGAGTTAGTGAATATATGTGGATTATTCGAGAAACTGAGCAAGTATTTCTCGATTCGACGAAATACTGATAAATTAATGAATATTGATGGTTGGGTCAATATTCGAGCAACTGAGCAAGTATTGCTCAATTCGACGAATTACTGAATATTGAGAATTTGAATTAATGGATATTGAGAATTTGACGTGCAATTGAGCAAGTATTGCTCAATTCGACAAATTACTGATAAAATTACTAAATATTGATAGCTGGATCAATATTTGAGTACCTGAGCAAAATCGCTCAATTCAACGAAATATTTACTGGCGACGTGACCCAATAAATAAAAATATTGGTAGATTACCAGATATTATATGATTAATTCATTGATCAATATATAAATTTATTTGGTGTTTGAACTTGATCGGAATAATGATTTGCTGAACGTTTGTTCGAAAACCCTAATTTTGATGAATTGCTCATTATTCGACGAATTGCTGAAAATAGATCATGAGCAAATGAGGGACTGAACCCATGGGATCATGGACGTCCATGTGATGCTCAATTTCTCGAGTGAGCGTGTACCAGGGTTCTCAGTTGGAGAGTTGGTGAAGGAATGATGATTAAGTGTCGGTTTCATCATTTATTGAATTATTGTTGGGTTTAACATTAGGTGATGAAACCTAAGTGTGAAATATGGGACCGACCAAGAGAGCATGGGACCGGATCTTGGTGTTCACGGGACTAGATGTTGTCCGTTTGAGCAATCCCCAGGTTGGTTGGAGAGAATTTGGGCCCAATACGATTAATTCAGCAAATTAGGTCAGAATTATGAAAACATGTGGGACCGGATTTGTGCAATCCCTAGGAACAACCCTGGTCGGTCATTAGGGAATGTGCGTATTTCCATGGTATCCATGTCTCCGTACTGAGAGTTTCAGTATTTTCTGATGTGCGTTCGAGCAACATTGTGAATTTTCAAAAGAGTTTCATCTTGACTGAAATTCTTGATTTTGTTGGAATGAGCATGCATGCTTAATTGATCAATATTTTGTAAATATTAAAATAAGAGTATTTTTACATCTAAATTTTCCGTGAGAGGCTAGCCGATCACGTGACCATGTTGGCTCTTGGATTTTCATGATTTGTGCAAAATTTGAGAAATTATGAAGAAATCATGATTTTTGCTCAAACCAAGGAGTTTCATGAATTCGAGGAAAATAATAATTATAAAAGACAAGGGATTATAGGTTATGGGACTAGCCATGGCTTGGGCATGGCCGTCCGGCTATGTTTCCCGGTCCCGCACACCTTTCCCTATTTTATAATATTATTATTTTTCACGAATTCGTGAAGTTATGACAAATCAGTGAATTTTGTTGAAACCGGGAAGTTTCATGAAATTGGGAAATGATTATTATAATAGGCTAAGGATTGTAAGGTGTGGGACCGGCCACGGCTAAGGCATGGCCGGCCGACCATGTTGCCCGGTCCTGCACACCTTTCCTTATTTTATAATATTATTATTTTTCATGAACCCGTGATGTTATGGAGAATTCATGAATTTTGTAAATACAAGGAAAGTTGCTAAAATCAATGAGTTTTTTCATGAGTTCATGAAATAACAAAATAGGGCAAAATAATGAGAGAAGCATGGGGACCGGCCATGTCTAGGGCATGGCCGGCCGGCCGGTTGGCCCGGCCCCTGGGCACTCCCTATTTTATTAATATTTGTTATTTTCTCCTGTCATACGTAGGATTCCTCATCTATTCATATTTTTGGATGATCGTTCGTGCATCCGGGTGCTCAGTCGTGCATCATTGTCTAGTACACTTACACCATTTTTCGTGGGGCTTACTCAGGGATGTTCAGATGCCCGGTTTGTTGAGTATTTATTGCTAATCCATGGAATTTAGTGAAACATAATTCATGAAATGAGACAATAAAATAAGTAGTTAGTTATTATCAATTCATAGGATCAGCATGGATTCGACCATGAATTCGGAATAATAAAATAGGCATTACCATTCCATGGGATCGTGGATTCGACCATAGAATCATAGTAATAAAATTATCTATTACCATTTCACGAGATTAGCAGTGAATTCGATCATGAAATCGGAGTAATGAGATAAATTATTGTTGCCATTCCATGAGATCAAGTCGTAGATTCGATCATGGAATCGGAGCAACTATTATTTCCATTCCATGGGATCAGGCCGTGGATTCGACCATGGAATGGTATCAACTATTATTTCCATTCCATGGGATTAGGCCATGGATTCGACCATGGAATATGAGCAATTGTTATTTCCATTCCATGGGATCAGGTCGTGGGTTCGACCATGGAATATGAGCAATTGTTATTGCCATTCCATGGGATCAAGCCGTGGATTATTTTGGGAATTCAGTGGTGAATGTCATGGCAAAATTATTCTATGTGCATAGTCATGAGACGGATAATCCTGAGGGTGCTCTCAGACTCTACGGAGAACACCTGAGTTTATACATGTCGCTCTACATAGTCAGGATCAGTGAGTGTTTCTGTCGTGAAGGCGTTGTTGCTCTCAATATGACGGAGAACCGCCCAATATTTCTTCTATGTAGAGGGGGGTCGCTCTCATGTAGTCAGGGAAAGTGAGTATCACCGACATCCTGAAGGCGTTAAGCCCTCTCAACAAACAATTATATAGGAGGACCGCCCAATTTTATTATTCTACATAAAAATCACAATGAAATGTAAGGGATCGAACGCTCATCTAGTGGAGGATTTTCGAAAGACATATTCATCATGGCTTCGTAAAATATGAATCGCCACATGCCTGAAGTCGTATCATAAACATGTAGTATCATGATTTTACTATTTTGACCTTTGTTGAAAATCCACCATCAACAAAGTTATAAAATCGATTTAGTATGATTTCATACTCATGAAAAAAAACATTAATAAATTAAGGAATGCAATCTTTCCAAATTGTGGCTTAATGTTCATGAATTGATTCTTGAATAAGTACTTTGTACAATCATGAATCAAATCCGATTTTTTTACAATTATGTCATGTGTACTTCTATGAGAATGTAAATAATTGAACAACTCCATGAGTAACACAATTAGATTCATTTGATTATCATTTGATCTTGGAGTGTTAGATGAATGTGGTTAACACAAAAGTGTTCATAACTTCGGGTTAACTATTGTTTAGACAACTTAATATACATGTTTAGGTACGGTTACCCATATCTAAATGAAGGTTTATTTTATTTATGTGTAACAAGCTAAGACCATCTAAAGGTGGAAAGATATCACTTTGGTTTTAAAGCAAACTTAGCTTGAATCTTAAATCTTGTTTTCATCTAACGGTGAAAATTAATTGCTTTGTTTCTAAGCTATCAAACCTTGATTTGAAGAATATATAAGGGAGAACTCTAGCAACTAGAAAACCTATCCCTAGACTTCTGTGTGATACTAGTTGCGGCTAGAATCGATTCTCCTTTAACCTAGGTTTTTCCTAAAACCATTATAGGTTAACGACATAAAGAATTCATTGGGATTATGAAGCCAGACACAACTATTTTCTCTATAGTTGCGTGTTCTGATGTTACTTGTTCTATCATATTAAGTACCATATTCTCTAATATTTGCTCGAGATTTATCTCCGATAGGTAAGATATAAAAAGTAATCACAAAGATATTCATCTCATTCTTTATGATTCCATAATAACTTCTTTTACTACCATATAGTTAAGTTATTATGAGGAGATTGATATTTCTAGGATGTTCTTCGGGAATATAAGAGCGGATTATCAATTGGTTCATGTTCACCTTGAGTTATCAAAAGATGGAACAAAACTTCATATGTACTTCTGTGGGAGACAGATTTATCTAGCAGAATATACTTTTCTGTGGGAGACATATTTGTTTATAAGTCTTTGACTTTGGGTCGTAGCAACTCTTAGTTGTAGGTGCGATCAGCTAAGGGAATCAAGTGCGTAGATCACGCTTTATTAGCTAGTGCTCTCAGAATTATGTTGGAGTTAGTCCATACAGATTTCCGAACGAAATATTGGGTGTGGCTGTTAGATCACGCTTTTTCAATTCTCGCCTAACTGGCTAATGATTCCCACAACACTCAGGTACACTAAGAAAATCTTACCTAATTGTTTGTTATTTATCCTAGTAATTTACACTTCCACGTATGTAGAACACATGCTAATTCTAAATACATATTATATGTCTTCATGATTGGAGATGTGTAATTTTTGTTTTTATTCTTTTTGGGACAACATGGATAAACGAAGGGGAACCGAATCTAGGGACAACAACGATAAAAGAAGAGCAACCAAGTCCATGCCATGTTATAACATTAATGGTGGTAACAATAGTATAACAATATCTTTAACCTATTAAGAATCATTATCATATATCTATCTTATGGAATAGTAAAATCTGAGGCGAAGAGAACATTTTGATTTTTATCTATCTTGCCTAAAATAGATAACAGAAAAGAAAGATCAGGATACACGAACTTCAAGGTAAAAGATAGTCGAACCTGGCTTCATGAATCCCTAAGTGAAGTCTTTAAGTCGTTAAACTAATTTTTATATTTCATAGAGGAAACCTAGGTTAATAGAGAACAGCTCTAGCATATAACTAGGACACACAAAAGTGTCGGGGATTGATTTTCTCAGTGGTATGAGTCTCTCTATTTAAATACTTTCATGATCGAAGGTCGCTTAATATTCAATCTAAGGTACCTTGGGAATCAAGCCAACACTTTCTCTGTTTAGATGAAAATCTGGTTAGGATTTCACGTAAATCATGTGAGAAATTCGACTTGAAATCACATAGTAGAATATACAATATGATCAGTCGTAACTGAACCGTATATAATGATAGTTCATGGTTAGCCGTAATTTGCCATTTGAACCATAATAAGCTTATCCAAGGGACTTTGTGAGTTTTAAAAGCTTCAATAACAAATTTTGAGTCTGATCTTAAAATTAGGTAAATGAATCCTTTGTTTATGGCTTCAATAACAACTTTTGAGTCTGATCTGAAAATCAGGTAAATGAATCCTTTGTTTATGGCCCATTATCCTACACACAGTATAGTCATGACTTCAGCATAATAATTTGTAGCTACTCTCAATCCTCCTGTAATGGCTATCACACATTATCCCTTGCTATCTATGGCAATAAAACCATATCCAGCAGCACATGGATTACCTTTTAATACACCATCACTTCTATGTGGCGGCTTGAAGAAAATTTCTTGGATTTTAGAAATCATAATATTTTTGCACTTTAATCCAAAGTGTTTTAAAATTTGCAAATCATATGCAGTATTCCACATTGGAGCTTTCATTCTGACTTCACTTTCTGCAGTAAACTTCAATATTGTCTCTTGGATGCACTTCACATTGAATTTCTCCTCCTCATACACACATTTATTTCTTTGAAACCAGAGTTCTTTCAGAGTAATAAAAGTTGCATTATTCCACAGTTCTTTCACCGCTGGACTTTTGTGGTTTGCTAGTAATAATTAAATTACTATCTTTCACTAGGAACGTGTACCATCCCTGTTCCAAAAATTTAGTAGTTCTATTACTTTCTTTTAATTATTTTGAAACATTCCAAAATGACATCATTGACGAGTATCATTGCTCGGGATATTTTTGAATGATTAAGTTAGTTCATAAACAAAAAATTGTTCTTAACTAAATTCATCAAGTATATGAATGACTATTTATTTGAATCATATTTAGACATTTCAACAAGACAAGCTTAAATTGAAACTTATTTTATGAAATGTTTAAAGTCCATGTAGTCATATGACGTAGTCCCATAAAGATAGAATGGTGATCACGTGAGTAAATAGAATAGTTAAGTCTTCACATACCTTTTGTTGATGATGTTCTCCAAATATCTTTGGTTGATCTCCGTCTTCAATAGGTGATTCAGTGATGTTGGATACTCAGCTGCACATACTTCTAATCCTAGTATGAGACTTGACTAAATGTAGACTAGAAATCAAGATATAGTTTTGTACAATTAAATTTGACAACAAGGTTGAGATAACAAAACTTGCGACTTTGAATGAGTCGTTCCCTAACAGCATCATATTTGCCGATTGAGGCAATTGACACTCTATATGATAGTATAATAGGGGACGCCCTATACTAAAAAGAGATCGAGTTTTTAAGTTCAACAAGAGAATTTACTATTTTCATTAAGAAAAATATAGCGGAATTCAGTTGGGCCTCAGGTGAACCAAAAAAAATAAAAAAATCTAAGGTTCAACTTGGTCCAAAATGAAAAATCTACTCAAATTTTAGGTTCGAGGGATTAGAAAAACAAAAATCCGATTACTTATGGTTTAGCTTAGTGGTTCCTCTTCCCTTTTCGTTGTTTTTGAGGTGTTTTATATTCCTGGTGAGGAAAAAAAGGAAAGAAAATAATTTAAAATTTTCCATGCTTTGACTAATAAAATGAGCGTAAAACTATAAAAAAAAAAAACCTCAAGTAGACCAACAAAAAAAAGTTGAAACCTTTGGGTCAACTGGGTCGAAAATGAAAAACCCACTCAAATCTTAGTTTCAGCTGGTCTAAAAAAAATCTAATTGTTTAAGGTTTTGATTAGTTTTTATTTTTTCCTTTTCCATCTTTAAGGAGTTGTTAGTGAAAAAGCGGGGGTCTAACAACCTCACTCAATATTTCAATTAGCAATATGTATGGAATAACTCGAATATACTTTTAAGAGAATCAACTAGACAGTCATACTCAATCTTAATAAAAAGTATATCAAGGAGTTAATATCTCTATCTATCGATTTGATCTATACTCAAGCAAATAGAAATCTGCGAGGCTTTATCAAACACAAGAGATATAAACTTGGATGGTACCAAAGACCAATATCCAAGGATCAATCAATTTCCAATCAACAACCAAAGGTTGGATTTCATAATTGATCGATACAACGCACAACCTATGATATTTTAATTATATAACAAATATAACTCAGAATAGAAATAACACAGACACCAAAAATTTTGTTAATGAGGAAACCGCAAATGCATAAAAACCCCAGGACCTTGTCCATATTGAACACCATACTGTATTAAACCTCTACAGACACTAGCCTACTACAAACTAACTTCGGTCTGGACTGTAGTTGAACCCTAATCAATAGCACACTAATTCAAGGTACAGTTGCGCTCCTTATGTCTCTGATCCTAGCAGGATACTATGCACTTGATTCCCTTAGATGATCTCACCCACAACCAAGAGTTGATATGATCCAAAGTCGAAGACTTTAATAAACAAATATGTATCACACAGAAAAATCTACGATAATAGATAAATCTGTCTCCCACAGATAAACCTACGAGTTTTGTTTCGTCTTTTGATAAAACCAATGTGAACAAGAACTAATCAATAACCCGGAATTATATTCCCAAAGAAAACTATATAATTATTTATCACCTCACAATAATCTAAATCGTATGTTAGCGAAACTAGATATTGCTGAATCACAAACGATGAGACGAAGATGTTTGTTATTTCTTTTTATCTTGCCCTATCGAAGATATTATCTCAAGCCAATTATTCAATTGAACTCGTACGATAGAAAATGGCAAGATCCGATTGCTCAACTACAAGAGAAGTAGTTTCGTCCGGCTTCACAATCCCAATGAAGTCTTTAAGTCGTTAACCAACAAGGTCTCGAGAATAAACCTACGGTTAAAGGAGAATCGACTCTAGCAAAACCAGCTAGTATCAAACAGGAGGTGTGGGGATTAGTTTTCCTATTTGCTAGATGTCTCCTTTATATAGTTTTCAAATCAGGGTTTGCAATCAAAGTTACCTTGGTAACAAAGCATTCAATATTCATCGTTAGATGAAAAACCTGATTTATCCAAGCTAATATCTTTCAACCATTAGATCGAAACTTAGCTTGTCACACACAAATGAAATGTATTTCATTTAGGTTTGAGTAACCGTACCTAAACATATACATTTGGTTGGTTCACAAATAGTTAACCAATGGTTAGCCATATGAGCCACTTTCATATCAACCATATTCATCTTCTTTACAACTAGTTCAAATGACTCAAAAGAACTAGTTGAAGAGTTTTTATCAATTGCTTAGATCTCTATACATAGACACAATTGAAAAAAAATCGGTTTGATTCACTAGAATCAATTCATGAAAAATATATCCACGGTTTGCAAAGAGTGCATTCCTTATTGATTTCTTGTTTAATTTCATGAGCTAACCGATTTGAGAAATATAACCATCTTGGGTATGCATACCTTAGCTACCAGATTTGAATTTACAAACTCATCAGAAATTTTCGGTTCAAAAACTTCCATGGGTACACGTACCTAAGGTGACTGGTTTACTAGTTTTCAAACTTCAAACTCAGCAGAAATTCTCGGTTCGAGAACTTCCGCCAGTACGCGTACCTAACATATCTCCTTTACCAATACCGCATGCACACATATGCACGCACTTGGTTTCCGGTACATGGATTTATACACTAATGTGCGAACACATTATATATGCTTATATCCATAGATGGTTAAGTAATCTCAACTCTACATTTCAATCATTGAAATATTCTTCTATAATGTTATAATAGTTGTTAGACATAAGAATCGACTATCGTCATCAAAGATATTTTCAATGATTGAAACTTCATCATGACTTTCGTCATGGGTTAAGATGAAAAGTGGTTAAAGTACCAACACATATTTTGAGAAAAAGATAGGAGAGTAAACTCGGCTGGAAATAGCAAATGTGTATGTATGAAAACTATCATACTTATACGACTGTTGTCTCAAGAGTAGGAGATAGATAGACTTTTGAGTGCTAGATAAGTTCAAGTCTCCACATACCTTTTGGTCGGATGAAGTTCCACTGGTTCCTTGAGTAGTTCTTCGTCTTCGTAAGATAATCGCCATGGAGTCTGGAGCTCAACTATGCTTAACTATCCTATACCGAGACTTAGTCATAAGTAAATTAGAAATCAAGACGTATAGTTTTGATCACTAATATTGACAAACATACTTGAGATATCAACACATGCGAGTTCGACCGAGCAATGCTCTAACAATCTCTCCCTTTATCAATTTTAGTGACAAAACTATCAATACATATGGATTACAAAATAGATAAAACTTTGTAGGTTCTCGTCCACATGCTTAATATCCTTGGTGATTCAACATTACTCGAAAACTTCATCTTTTCCAAGTACTCCCATGATTCCATAGATGTTCAGTTCAGCATCATAGTTGTTGAAGTTCCATATCCATAACAATGAGAAAACAAAAGCTCTTGATCATTGTTATACAATGTCATAGTATTATTACACACCATCAAAGTTCTTATATCACAACTTTGACAACAATACTATGGTGATATGTATCACTCCCCCTTAGTCAATACTTCGTCTCAACATGAAAACCACTCCCCCTTACATAATGATCCGAAAACCATATGTTCATATTAATTCTCCCCATTTTTGTCAAAAAAAATGGCAAAGGTACGAAAACGGGATCCTAATGAAATTTTCACGGAGACTTTTCAAGACCAAAGAAAAGTACATATCAACTTTGTTTAGATGCAATAATAGAGCCGAAGCTAAATGCATTCATCACGGAGTTTATAAAGATACAAGATAACTCCTCAAATATTCCACAGCTGCACTCCCCATAAAGATATGGAAATTAAGCGCAAGTTCAAAAGAACTCTCCCCCATTTGATGTCATTCCCGAGAGAACAACAAGAGCGACCTTACTTTTACAAGAAAATAAGGTTTTCTTTGGACACCAAAAACCATAAAAATGATTTTGTATCCAAAATTCTTAATTAAGCTAATCCATAAGAAAACCCATGATTAATTTAATCGGAATACACAACCAAAATAACCACAAACGAATCTATGATTACTCTAGTTGAGAATGCTCACACAAGAAGACTTATGGATCTACATAGTATATACATAAAATATGGATCATGGAAGATCAATATTGTGGAATAAACAAGGATTCATCCTATTTTCCATCACTGTTTGCACAATTTCATACAATAGACATAATCCTCGTAAACAAAAATTCATCCTATGTTCCATAAATTATTTGCATAACGACATAATAGGTTCAATTTTTGTTTGTCAAAAGTTCATCGATCTTGTATCAATACTTGCATATCGACATATAAAAGAGATAACTTTTGACATTGTATGGGACAATAATAGTTCACGGACACAAACACACATATCCCATAACATATTGCAATATATAAAACCATAAAGATTAATACTGCAAAAATCATCTTCCAAACAATTTTAGAGTTTAAATAAATAAATATGTAGATGGTGGATTTTCAACAAGGGATAAAATCGTAAACCCATAATTATACATATTCCTGATCCAGTAATCAGATGAATATTGAGGCTCATGTATCTTATCGAAAGCATGAAAGCTCATGCCACAAGAATCTCTGACTGAGAATACTGTCTCCCAGAGCATACGCAGATATGTAGTCTCTCAGCTGAGGCAACGGCATATCTCATGAATAATGAGTAATTTCAGTAAATACTTCTACATAGAATCGAAAGATTGGACAACCCCTAGACAGCTTGCCTGCTAGTATAAAGCAATAACGTCTTCAGGATGTAACAATGTTTTCCCTGACTATATGAAATAAATATGACGCTTCAACAAGCTCATAACACTGAATTCCTGAATAATTAATGCCCCTAGACGATCGTAGTAGTATAGAGCCATTAATTAATTACTCCTAAAATCATTAGATTCATTAACTAAATCCCTGAAAAATATTCGATGTTCTTCATAATATTTCTTTACTTCAATTTATGGTTCTTCCCAGCAGAATTCCATGGGTTAGTAATAAATATTCAATACACGGGCATCTAAGGTACCTTCGAGTAAGCCCCGACCAAAATGGTGCATATGTACTCGACAATGATGCATTAATAAGCACCTGAATGCACGAATGATTATTTCAAAATACGACGAGATGATGAACCTATGCAAAATAGGAAAAAAATAATAAAATATTAATCAAGGGACAGAGGGACTGGCCCACCGGCCGGCCGGTCGTTCCGTGACCAGTCCCGCGCCCAATTCTTTATTTTATCATATTTTTATTATTTTCCTTAATCTTATGAAAATCCTTTCATTTGAACAAATATCCTTCGTTTTAAGGAAATTCCTTTGTTTCATGGTGTTTCCTTCGCATCAAAGAAATAATATAAAATTGGGAAAGGTATCACGTGACCATGTCTGCTAGCTGGCCGGCTATGCCCTAGTTATGGATGGTCCCACACCTCATGAATACTAAATATTTCATTATTATTTCCCTAATCTCATGATATTTCCTTGATCCCGTGAAAAATAATATAAAATTAGGGAAACCCGTGGGACCGGTCCCTAGCCGGCCGATCATTCCCTAGCTGGCCCCACACGCCCTATATTATTATTATTATTATTTATTTTGTTTCTTTAATCCCGTGAAATTCCTTGATTTCATGATGTTTCTTTCAAATTATGAAAATTCCTTCAAATCATGAAATAATACATAAAATTAGGGAAAACTCACGGGACCGGGCCTTAGCCGGACAACCATGCCCAAGCCAGTCCCACACGCCCTTATTTTATTATTCTTAATATTTTTGTTTCATGGAAACTCCTTGATTTCAACAAAACTCCTTGATTTCAACAAAAAACCCTTGTTTTCAACAAAACTCCTTGGTTTTATCATATTTCCCTAAAATCATGAAAATATTATAAAAAAAATTAGGAAAACGCCATGGGACCGGGATCTTTGGCCGATTGGCCATGCATGGGCCATAGCTGGTTCCACACTTCATGATTCCTTCATTTTTTATTATTTTCCTTCATCTCATGAAGGTTTTGACGGTTTTAGCAAAAATCCCTGATTTCTTCATATTTTCTCAAATGATTGCTCAAACGCACATCAGAAAATATCAAAATTCTCAGGACTAAGACACGAACACTTTGGTGACATGAGCATGTTACCTTGACCGACCAAGGTTGGATATTTGGCTTGCAAGGAGACGGTCCCACGTATTTTCAAAATTTGACCTAATTTTGGCAATTGCACGTATTAGGTTCAAAACTCTTCCAAACAATTTGGAGCTTCATGGAACGATCATTGTTTGATCCCGTGACCACCCTGGGCCAGTTTCATAACCACTGGTCGGTCCCTCATCTCTTCATAATTAATTAGGTTTGATCACCTAAGGCTCAGACGAGCATTCTTTTACTAAATGATTAAACCAGCATTTAATCATCCTTTGACCAACTGGTCTTCAAGAGACTTTGGTATATTTTTTGCTCACTTGAGAATTTGGACGTTACATGGTCGACCCATAATCCCATGTATCCAGCCTCTCATTTGATCCGTGGTTAATTTTAAATAAACCATCAGTTAATCATCAATTGATCAAATTAGGGTTTTGAGTCCAAGGTTCATAATTCCAGATTCAAACGTTAATAATTTTATGTTGATCTCATGACCAACATTTTATTAATTTTACTCATTTCTGTAGGACCAGAATATCTCCATGACAGAGTTCTTGCGAGATTAACAATACTTCTATGATCATCACCACGAGTTCTTCCAACAACACTTTGCGAGCATCACAGAATAACTTAAAAGAATGATTCAAAGAATGACGTAATAGCTGACAATTGAAGAAACACGAGAAGAGCATGATTTATTTGCGATGGTTACAATGTTTGTGAGATTTCATATTATAATTTTTGCGGTAAGATCGCAAATCAAATCCAAAAATAAAGGACAACTTAGCTGTCATCCATTATGTATCTACCCTATATATAGAGACCCAGTATGTTCAGAGAAGGATGATGTATTTTTGAGAGTTGAGAAAGTCTTGAGGAGAGAGAAACTTTGAGAGAATAGTTGTGTTCTTTATTAATTCCACTTCTGTAAACATTTCTGAGAATTGAATGATAAAGAGTCATTTTTAATCTTTAAGTATGAGTTGATTATTATGAAATTTTTACAAGGGTGTAGTGTAGGATTTCCTGCAACTACATTTTGGCGCCCGAAACAGGGATGAATTGAGGATTAATTGAAGAAAAAGATAAAAATTGACATTGTGATTAAAAGGAATTTGGAACAATTAGTGAAAGATCTAACGCAATAATGGCTAGAAGAAGAAGAAACACATCAGAACCATCAACAACCGTAAGGAGTAGTAAAAGACCTGCAGGTGGAGGAACAAATAAAATGGGAGAATCTTCAAGAATAAGAACAAGAAAAAATAGAAAAAGGAATAATGAATAAGATCAGGTTCAACAATCAAATCAGCAAACACCAATACAAGATAGAGCTATGGATTATGATAGAGTTAGAGTGCATACTTGGCAATCTGATTCAGTGAAAGAAGAAGAAGATTGAGAATTAAGAGATGAAAGAAGAGAAGAAAGAGATCTAGGAGTGGTTGAAGGATTCATGGAGAAGATAAAAATGAAACAACAGATGATTTAAGACAAAGAATACAGGAGGAAAGGAGATTAGAAGCAGAAGAACGTGCGAATTTAACAAGGCAAAACCATGAGTTAAGAATGGATATTTTAAGATTGCAAAGAAGGAGATCAAGAAGTACTGCAAGATCAAGTTCAAGGTAATTTAGAGAAGAACCAAGGAGAAATTCCCCTATGAGAAATGTGGAAAGAATGCAAAATCCAAATAAAAAATAGCATCATAGAGAAGAAGAGATAATTGATGATCGCAATATTCCACGCGATGAAGCTGTAAATGGTAGACAAAATCAAGAGGGTAGAAATAATCAAAATGATGAAGAAAATCGAGAAGAAGGTAGAAGAATATTACATGGGCGAGAAATACAAAGAAATCAAAGAATCATTGAGGACGAAATTAAGAGGCATTATGCTGAACAAGCACGTCTGGCTTGCGAGAGGGAAAGATTAAGAGCAGAAGTGGAAGAACAAGAATTTCAGGAAGAGATTCGGCAGAATAACCATGATAATAGAGAAAGAAGACGCACACAAAATCTCCATAACAATGATATCAATGAGGAATATGATAGAATACAAAGGAGAATAGAAAGATAGCGAAGAGAAACAGTAAGAAATGAAGAAACTCGCAGAGAAAAAATTGGAAGACATAACCAGTTGCGAATCCAAGAAGGAAAAGAAGAGGAAAATCGCAGAGGAAGACAAAATGAAGATGCAGATGAAGATACACAAAATCTCGCAATACAAGAAAGTCATGAACGTAGAAGAAGAGAAGCTGCGCTAAAAAGACCATTGGAGCAAAATTCAGTTGGAAATGAACAAATTTTAAGAGAATTAGAAGAAATGAGGGGAATGTTGAATAACAGGAGAGAAACAGGTAGAAGGCAACTTGACGAAGCCATTAAAGAAGCTGCGAGAACTCCATTCACTCAAGAAGTACAACTAAGAGGAATTCCTCCAAAATGAAATTTACCAGCGTTAAACAATATCTTTGATGGGACTATCTGTGTTTTTCAACATGTCAAAGCTTATGTTAGGTGTATGCTAAAGTGGGAAAACCATGATGCCATATTATGCAAATATTTTTCGTCCAGCTTAACTGAAGAGGCGCTAAAATGGTTTGAGGGATTGCCCAAAAATACTATAACTTCTTTTGACCATTTGCAAGCTACATTTCTGGGAGCATATATAAGCAACAATTCATCGCGGACAGGTATTGAAGATGTATTTGGGTTAAAGCAGAGGGTTGGAGAGAGTCTGAAACACCTAACTATAAGATGGAAAACAATGTGCAGTGAAATGGAAGGAAGAGTGGATGAGAGATATCTTATTTTCCTTAGTGAGTTCTCTAATATTGTTAGACAAGGACTCAATGATTTTATAGAGTTAACGTTCTTGGCCAAGATACTTTTCAAATTCATCCAAGAGTTGAGCATGATTTCGGAAATCAATCATCTCAACTAGATTTTCATTTTTTCTGGTGACATTCCTTTCTACTTCTGACATCTTGTCAATTTTCTCGTTTCTTTCTCGGGATTCGGAAGAATCGGATAAGGAGTTAACCTTTGAGGAAAAACCAAGACACTTGAAATAGTTAAAAGTATTGGAAGACATACACTATATGTAGATAGGATATACTACTTTGTCCACCGAATCAGATTGCTACAAATACAGACTTATAAGGTCTTTAAACGTGTTTTCCTTGCTCTGATACCAATTGAAAAAGCGGGGGTCTAACAACCTCACCCAATATTTCGATTAGCAATATATATGGACTAACATGAATATACCTTTAATAGAATCAACTAGATAGTTAGAATCAATCTTAATAAAAAGTATATCAAGGAGTTAATATCTCTATCTCTCGATTTGATCTATACTCAAGCAAATACAAATCTGCGAGTCTTTATCAAATACAAGAGATATAAACTTAGATGGTACCAAAGACAATATCTAAGGATCAATCAATTTCCAATCAACAACAAAAGGTTGGATTTCACATGATCGATACAACGCACAACCTGTGATATTTCAATTATATAACAAAATAATGCGGAATAGAAATAACATAGACACCAAAAAAATTGTTAACAAGGAAACCGAAAATGCATAAAAACCCAGGACCTAGTCCAGATTGAACACCACACTGTATTAAACCGCTACAGACACTAGCCTACTACAAACTAACTTCGGTCTGGACTGTAGTTGAACCCTAATCAATATCACACTGATTCAAGGTACAATTACGCTCCTTAGGTCTCTGATCCCAGCAGGATACTACTCACTTGATTCCCTTAGTTGATCTCACCCACAACCAAGAGTTGCTACGACCCAAAGTCGAAGACTTTAATAAACAAATGTGTATCACACAGAAAAGTCTACGATAATAGATAAATTTGTCTCCCACAGATAAACCTACGAGTTTTGTTCCGTCTTTTTATAAAATCAAGGTGAACATGAACTAATCAATAACCCGAACTTATATTTCCGAAGAACAACCTAAAATTATTGATCACCTCAAAATAATCTAAATCGTATGGTAGCGAAACTATATATTTCGGAATCACAAACGATGAGACGAAGATGTTTGTGATTTCTTTTTATCTTGCCCTATCAGAGATATAATCTCAAGCCAATTATCAATTGAACTCGTACGATAGAAAATTGAAAAAGCGGGGGTCTGACAACCACACCCAACATTTTGATTAACAATATGTATGGACAACTCCGAGTTACTTTCTAGAGAATCAACTAGACAGTCAGACTCAATCAATAGAAAATATCTCAATGAGTTATTATCTCAATCTCTCAATTTGATTTAATCAAGCAAATACAATTTGCAAGTATTAATCAAATAAAGATAACTTGGATGGTACCAAAGACCAATATCCAAGTGTCAATTAATTTAAATCAACAACCAAGATCGGATATTCTAATTGATTGAACAACGCACAACCTGTATTATTTCAATTATATAACAAAATATAATGCGGAAAAGAAATAACACAGACACCAGAATTTTGTTAACGAGGAAACCGCAAATGTAGAAAAACCCCGGGACCTATTCCAGATTAAATATACACTGTATTAATCCGCTACAAACACTAGCCTAATCCAATCTAACTTCGGTCTGGACTGTAGTTGAACCCCAACCAATCTCACACTGATACAAGGTATATTTATACTCCTACACCTCTAATCACAGCAGGATAATGCGCACTTGATTCCCTTAGTTGATCTCACCCACAACCAAGAGTTTCTATGACTCAAAGTCGAAGACTACAATAAACAAATTTGTCTCACACAGAAAAGTCTACAAGGATAGATAAATTTGTCTCCCACAAATAAACCTATGAGTTTTGTTCCGTCTTTTGATAAATCAAGGTGAACATGAACCAATTGATAAAACCAGACTTATATTCCCGAAGAAGAGCTCAGTTTTATCAATCACCTCACAATAAACTTAATCGACGCAACAAAGAAGATTATTGAGAAATCACAAACAATGAGATGAAGTGTTTGTGAATAATTTTATATCTTGCCTATCGGAGATAGAAATCTCAAGCTAATTATTACAATTGTACTCGTACGATAGAAAATGCAAGATCAGATCACATAACTACGATAAAAGTATTATCGGTCTGGATTCACAATCCCAATGAAGTCTTTAAGTCGTTAACCTGGTTTTAGAAGAAGAAAACCAAAGGTTAAAGGAGAATCGAATCTAGGTTAGCAAACTAATATCACACGGAATGTGTGGGGATTAGGTTTCCCAGTTGCTAGTGTTCTCCCTTATATAGTCTTTCAAATCAGGGTTTGCAATCAATGTTAGATTAGTAACAAAGCATTCAATATTTACCGTTAAATGAAAACCTGATTAGATACAAGATAATATTTATCAACCGTTAGATCGAAAATATAGCTTGTTATACACACATGTACTGCACATTTGTAGGCTTGTGAAAACCGTACCCAAACTTGTACATTAGTTGGTTCAACACTAGTTAACTAAATGGTTAGCCAAATGTTAACTTTCATATCAACCATATTCTTCTTCACCATAACTAGTCCAAATGACTCAAATGAACTAGTTAGAGAGTTGTTCTATTTATTAGATCTTTATGTACTACACAAGACACAATTGAATAAAAAATGATGTGATTCACTCGAATCAATTCATGAACTATAAATCCACGGTTTGCAATAATATTCCTTAGTTTATTAAGATAAGTTCACAAACATCGTTTTTAGACATAACATATTCAAGTTCGCGGACTGGGTTCGCGGACTTAAGTTCCCGGATGGAGTTCAAAAAACCCCAACACAAATTCTCAGTCGAGAACTTCCGCTAGTTCGCGGACTGGGTTCGTGGACTGAAGCCCACGCACTTCTCCGGTTTCACTTGATCAACAAAGTTCGTAAACTTCGGTTCAAGAAATACGGACTTATACATATATGTGTTACCACAACAATGCTTATATCCTCCAATGGTTATAATTCCTATACTCTCATTTCAAATATTGAAACATTCTTAGAGGGCGTTATATAGTTGTTATTCACAAACTATTTTTCGTCAGAGCAATTTCGAAAATGATTGAAACATAACATGACTTTCGTCACTAAGTAAAGATGAACTTGGCTAAAGTGAAAGCTTTACAACACATATTTCGAGAAATAGATAAGCGAGATATACTCAGCTCGAAATATCATATGTGTATATTTTTAGTTTATATAGTAATACGACTTTTGTCTCAAGATAGGAGATAGAGTAGATAAACTTTTGAGTGATAGATAAGTTCAAGTCTCCACATACCTTTTAGTCGATAAATATCCACTGGTTCCTTGAGTAGTCCTCCGTCTTGTATGATGATCGCCATGGAGTTATTGAGCTCAACTACACTTTTTATCCTAGTCCGAGACCTTAGATATATGTAAGGAATTACCTTAAAAATTAGCTAAACAACTTGGGAATAAGGGCTAGAAGGGAAGAGAAGAATTCAGAGAAGAAAACTCAGATTTACTTTTTCATAATCCAGCTCAAACCACAAGTTCAGGATAAGTACCTCTCCTCCCCCACTCGTGTGAGAAGCACATGACCACAACGTTCCGTACAATTCAAAACATAAATGGGCGCCACTAACTACAAGTCAGCCCATTACAAGGGGCAGCCCAAGAGTTTAGCCCTTAACATACTTCCTACTAATAAAATCAACTAAGATAATTTTAACTAAATTAGATAGGGCCCTGACACTATAGTAGACTAGAAATCAAAGAATTTATAGTTTTGATCACTAATATTGACAAACATGCTTAAGATATCACCGCATGCGAGTTCGACCGAGCAATGCTCTAAGAAAAATGGCAAGATCAGATCGCTCAATTACAAGAGAAGTAGTTTCGTCTGGCTTCACAATCCCAATAAAGTCTTTAAGTCATTAACCGATAGGGTATAGATAAGAAACTTATGGTTAAAGGAGAACCGACTCTAGAAAAACCAATTAGTATCACACAGGAGGTGTGGGGATTAGTTTTTCCAATTGCTAGACGTCTCCTTTATATAGTTTTCAAATCAAGGTTTGCAATCTAAGTTACCTTGGTAACCAAGTATTCAATATTCACCGTTAGATGAAAAAACTGATTTATCCAAGCTAATATCTTCCAACCGTTAGATCGAAACTTAGCTTGTCACACACAAATGAAATGTATTTCATTTAGGTTTGAGTAACCGTACCTAAACGTGTACATTTGGTTGGTTCACAAATAGTTAACCAATGGTTAGCCATATCATCACTTTCATATCAACCATATTCATCTTCTTCACAACTAGTTCAAATGACTCAAAAAACCTAGTTGAAGAGTTGTTCAATTGCTTAGATATTTATACATAGATACAATTGAAACAAAATCGGTTTGATTCACTCGAATCAATTCATGAAAAATATAGACATGGTTTGCAAAGATTGCATTACTTATTGATTTATTGTTTAAGTTCATAAGATAACCGATTTGAGAAACATAACTAGCTTGGGTACGCGTACGGGTATGCAAAGATTTGCAATAAATAATAATATCAATAAGCCTAACGATTTCCCTTTCAATTCACAAAACAATTTTATGAATATACTTCCTTTAAACGAATGTAAAACATTATTTCCTAGGACGAAATCTTAACCCATACCCATACATAATCACAATGGCATTCATACGATTATGTCGATGTCTTATATATGAAGTTGAAAATATAAACGTTATACTTTGTATTGTAATTCCTTAATACTATGTCTAACTAGAGTATAATCATTCATAGCTTCGCAATCATATTTTCAATATGCACGACTTGAAAGATACTTTAGGAATGAAACAGTTCAAGTCAAATATTACTAACCTCAAGTGGAAGGATGATGTCGTCGTTGTAGTTCTTTACTTCTTCACATTCTTCAAAGTCTTCACATAATACTTGTAAGTCTCATATCCTAGTAACTTTATAGATAACCTATATGAAGTTGACTCTAGTAAATAATCAAGAGACTCTTTAAATGAGTTTTGATTCAATAAAAATATGACAACCAAAATTGACATAATAACGATTGGTGGGTTCAACCGAGCTATGATCTAACAATCTTCCCCTTTGTCAATTTTAGTAACAAAACTCTTACATCATATGGATAAACAAATTACAAGAATTCATTACACATATGCTTGATTCCAAGTTTCAATAGCACAATAACTTGTATACATTCAATCCATAAATGCCGATGTTGACATTAAAAATAACAAAGCTAATACTCCCCCTAAAGGTAAGATAGGTTGATTTTCAATTAGCACGTCTTTGTTATTCCCTTTATAGTTAATATAACCACAAGTATCAATATGATATGTTACTCCCCCTTAGTCTATGCTATACTCTTTCGTTAGATATAACGTCTAAGCACCATTATACTTTCCTTAGTGATACCAAATCACTTGTTTACTCCATATATTTCTCCCCATTTTGGTCACAAAATGACAAAGGTACGAGCAAATAAAAGACAAACCAAAAGGATCTTACAAATCTTAAAAGACTTGCAAATCCTATAGGAGTTAAGCACGAGGGTTACACACACCATTTTAGACAACCAATATCAAAACCGAAACTACAAAGTAATTTTGTTTTGATATGTTACCAAGAAAACAATTGCCCAAAGCAATTTTCCCTAATAGTTTAACAAATTAAAATATGACTAAGCACCTTAGTTCTTTTGTTAAACCGATTGTACAAATACAATCGATTGTTCGATAAAACCACAATAAAGATAAGAATTAACTCTATTTTTCTCATCAGGTTCTAATTATTCAAATAATAACTTAGACCATTCACTTTTAAACAAGACAAGTAATAGGTTAGTTAACTAGCATTTCTTGTTAAGGTATTCGATTAGACTTGAATAACTAAAACCTCCACTTTGATAAGTCTAACTAAGATCAGAATTAACTTAGTTTTTCTTATCATGAATCGAATTGGACTAAGAAATTGATCCCGAAAACCCTTTTGTTAAACCATAAACAATTCATACAAACCAAATAAATCAACTTGCATAATTATTTACCTCAATCGGAAGAAATTGAAACAAACATAGACATTATAGTATTGCAATTGCACCGTAATTTGGTAAGCCTAAACAATTGATACCAAACCATAAAGCAAGATAACAATAGTTTTTCTTAACCGGAAACAATTGAATCACACACACATCCACACACAAATAATGGAATAAACATCAATTGTGCCGAAATTTCGTTAAGCAAAAGCAATAAATATATGCAATAAAATCAGGCTTTTCTTAAACAGGAAAACGATTAACTAACAAATTCGTTACCTCAAGTTTCGCATCCTCTTATCCCCCAAAGATATGTCATTAAGTGCAAGTTCACATAGAATTCTCCTCCGTTGTGTTGTCATCCTCTCTCAAGACAAAAGAACAACAACAATGACCAACCTTTACCATCGAAAGGTTGAAAACCGGTTTTAACTAATGCAATGCAAAAGTTGAAACCTCGAAACACATGTGCTTTTATGCTAAACCAAAACGATTCAACACATTGTGACTTTTTCACATATTAGTTTCAATCAAAACCCCTTATGATCCTTTGATAAATCCTACCAACATGGGCTAGAACTCAATCCCGCTAAATCAAAAAGTCACCCAAACCATAAGGGTTCACACCATATGAGATCAAATAATAAGGTTGTGAAAACCCGAAATCAAACATCCCATAAACATACATAGCAATAATATAGAGCATTCAAGCATAGGCAATGTAATCAAAAATATCACAAGAAAAATTATAAAATAATAATTTTATTCATTAAATAATAGATAGTTTTATTCAGAATAGACCTTATACAATTTATTGAAAGAAATCAAAAACTAATGTCTATTTTCCTTCTAATCTCAATTCTTGTAAATATTATTTTCAAAAATTGGATTCAAATTCTTCTGGGTATTTCCTTTCCCACTAGACGATTTGTTCATCTCGAACAGTTGAGAATGAAGATCAGCAAGTATTTCTTTTGAATTTTTTATCATCAACTCATGATGTCTAATGCAACTTCTAACAATAAGAATCTGTTTTCTTAGAGAATCTTGAGGATTATCATACTGAGATTCATCATGAGTTTCAGTCAGAACTGATGCACAGAGTGCTAAATCATCAAGAGATGATCCTTCTTTTGCCGAATTTTCCATTGTCACAATATAGTCTTCTTTCGGACAAGAAATATATATATATATATACAAATTGAATAAAATCAAGGGATAACTTGGTTTATGGAAACCGAATATATTTTTCCCCAAAAGTAAAAGATATCGGTTAAGGTTATTTTTACTTATGGAACATATATGTACATCCTGCCCAGATTTATGCTTCCTCACAATCAGAATTTTTTGGCAACAAATGAGGATGCATTTTTCAACACAATCAATGTGTGTTGAGATGAGAATTATTCTCACTATAGGTAACAAATACATCCTTAGGATGACTTATAAATACAATAGACTGTGTTTCCTTATGTTCTTTCTTCCTCTTGTAATTGCAAGAGTTTGGAATTTCCTTTTGAGATCTAATAAACTTACCATCCTTCAAAATCTGTATCCCCTTGTGAAGAGCCTTGATAAATTTATTTCCATAAGAGATTGCAGTGTGGTTATTTCCTCCATATGTAGGACCTAGTATATTATCAGAACAACTAGTTTCTGTCCCTTTTGATTTGTTAACCAATTTTTCTTGCTCAGACTTCACCTTTCGGGTTTTATATGAAAGGAATTTCAAAAGGTTTTCAAGATCTAGGCTTAACTTTTTGTTTTCCTTAATTCCCAATTCAAGTTTTTCTAAAAAGTTCTTTAGGAGTTGATTAGACTCACAGGATTCATCACTTTAAGAGTTGGAAAGAAGTGCATTAAAGTTAGATATTCCTTCATAGGGTTCTTCCTATGGAATATCATTAAGAGAAGAGACATAAGCCTTGTTGCACTTATGAGCTCTTCTGCTGGTATAATGTTTAGCCATATGTCTGAATCTATGGCACTTGAAACATTGAATTTCTTCACTATATTTTTTATGACAAAAAGATAATATATTAGGAACATATTTATAATTAGATAAGATGTCCTTAATTCGTTGCGCTGGAAGCACAATTGTTGAGTCAAGCTCCTTTTTAACAAGTACCTTGTCCTCTTAACAATGTTTCTCAGTTTGATTCTTCAACAGAATTTCTCTATCAAAGATCTTTAACTTTCCTATAAGAGATCTTCGAGGAAGTATAGAAAGATCATTTGCTTCTATTATGGCATGTTTCTTAGACTCGTATTTGGATGGTAACGATCTGAGAATTTTTCATACTATTTCCTTTTCAGGTATAATCTTTTCAAGTAATAAATAAGCATTGACAATCTCAGAAAGTTTAGAGTTAAACTCCTCAAAGGTATCGTTATCATCCATTTTAAGATATTCCCATTCAGAAGAAAGGGACAGAATTCGTGCTTCTCTCTCGGAATCATTTCCTTCAAATACGGTCTCAAGAGTATCCCATGCCTCCTTAGAAGTTTCACATGACAGAATATGATGAAGGAGATCATGACTTACTGCGTGTATGATGGAATTAAGGCCATTAGAGTTCTGTTGTGCAAGAGATCTTTCTTCATAATTGTATAATGCTAAGCATTTAAACTCTACTTCTGGATATTCTACTCTTGGTCTTTGATATCTGTCTTCGATTAATAGCCAAGTATTAAAATCTCGGGATTAAAGAAAGGTTCTCATAGCAGCTTTCCAAAATGGGTAATTCATCCCATTAAATCTTGGTGGTACGTTAAATGAATCATTCATAAGATTTATTTTCTTATAGGATGGATCGCATCAAACACAAATTGTTAGATCCTTTTGTGTTTTCCTTCTCTGATACCAATTGAAAAGACGAGGGTACCCAAATATACCTCAGTCTAAAAGTTTTCCACCTATAAGTCCTTTCTCCGAAAGTGATTTTCTATGGAATGAGTCGAGACAATACAACTAATCGGTTCACACTTCGTGTGATCATCTATGGATATGAGATCGATACAATATGACAATAAGATAACTTGCGTGATTGACTATGGATACAAAATCGAGATAATACAATAACGAAGTATATTTACTTGATAATAGGTTTGGACTTAACCAAACACAATATTATTGCTATCAAGTAAATAGGAATTAACATTTGTGTATTTTACTTCTAAAGTAAAAGACACAACAAGATTTTGTTAACGAGGAAACCGCAAATGCAGAAAAACCCCGGAAACTAGTCAAGAATTGAATACTCTCAGAATTAATCCGTTATACAAAATCTAAACCAACTTCTTATAGTTGAGACCAAAAAACTAATTGTATAGTTCACCTAGTTCCCTCAGTATCATTGTGCCTCCAACTTGTAATAAGTCATGCACTTGGAACAATCCTTTAGTTCGTATTCCAAATAGTTAAGGAACAACAAATCTGTTCGGTAACAACTATTTTCAAACAACGTGATATGAGTTTGAAAAAAGGATCTTCCGTTTATCCCAATAAAATCCTTTGTCGGGTTCTTAGATTTATCTCTTAAACAACTACCAAAGTAATTGTCTAGATTTTGCAATGAATACTCTTAATCACAAAGAATTATATTGATGCCAATCTACTCAACTAATCAATCAAGGTTATCACAAAGATAAACCGATTATAGTTGGATTCCCAGCCGATCAAGTTTTGTGCACACCAAAGATTATGAACTCAAATAAGAAATCTTTTTTGTCTTCAAATCTTCTTTGATATTCAATAAACACCTTCACACAAACAACTTGAATCTCTTGTGATCAATCACACATAGAACAGAATTTGTTAACAATGGATTATCACAAGACATCTTTAGATCTACAAACAGTTCTAAAGATCCCCGTCGATACTTCGATCTATTTTAAGTGAATCTTATATCATAAGAGAATATTCTCAAGCATAAACAAACTAGGTGCAATCAAAGTTCAACAACCATTAGTCAATCAAATCAATTGAAAACTAATAATAAACTGCAATTATCTAGTTTCCCACCAACGGTACTCGTAGAGCTTCCCAATCCCAAAGAAGTCTTTAAAACGAGTGATCGTAAGAGATTTCTCCTAATTAAGGTACTTTCCTCTCCGAATAGACGGATCCACCAGTAACAACATAATTAGGTAGTTTTGCTGGCTCTGAGGATTAGTTTGCTTGAAATGCAAACTTCGATATTTATAGACCAAGGAAGTTTGGATACCAAGAAATTTCCAAAACCGAATATTCTCAAAGATATGCAATAAACATGAAAATCGGTTTTCATAATTCCTGGAAATGCTCTGTCCAAATATTGACCGAAATCTCAGTAGAAAATCTTCAATTAGTAAATGCACATTACTAATTTTTATTTTCTAAAGATATGCATTTAATTGATGGAAATTAAAAGCATATAAAAAGAACCCACAATTGGGGGATATGGAAATTAATTGGGGGATATATCTACGGGACAAAATAGGTGTCCCAATAGCAATTCTGGGTGACCCCCTATGTAATTGTTTTTTTAATTCCTAATCTAGACCCCACTAATTAGGATTAGTGATTAAGTATAATTAGTAAAATGTTAAGTATTTGGGGGATAAATTAGTGTGTATTTTTATTTGTGTTTGGGTGAGAGTAGAAGGAGGAAAAAAATATTTGAGAGGAATTTCTTTTTTTGAAAATGGGAAGATGATTGTGATGAGAGAATTCTTTGATAATAAGAGGTTGAAAAATTGATTTTTTCTTTGAATCCACCATTGTTGCAGCTGAAAAATCTTGGTGTCGGCATGGTATTCAACCAAAAACTCATGCCGGAAATTGTTGGAAATGTTCATAAATATTTTTCCACTATCCGGGGGGTTCGGGGGGGCGTAGCCCCAATGAGAGGGATACGCCCTCTCGTTACGATTTTTTTCCTGGTTTTGATCTTCCGAATGTTGATTTTTTTCTGGTTTTGAACAGGTACCGGCATGGTAATAGTTTTTTCGAGCGTGCCGGTACCTGTTCTGGCATAGTATTTTGTTTAAATACCTATGCCGGAACAGAGTGAAAAGTATCCAGAATGTTGATTTTTTTTTTCACTTGACTACCTTCATTGATAGGAAATTATCGAGCATGCTGGTACCGTGTTCCGGCATATGGTCTTCATCAATTCCGGCATGGTATTCATCACTTCCATTTTGAATTTTTCCTTGCTTTAAAAATCTTGGTGCCGACATGGTCAGTTGATATGAAGACCATGCCGGTATTGTTTTCCGGCATAGGAAATAAATATGAAGACTATGCCGGGAAACAATACCGGCATGGTCTTCATATCAACTGACCTTGCCGGTACCAAGCTTTTTAAAGCCAGGAAAAATCAAATGGAAGTGACGAAGACCATGTCGGAATTGATGAAGACCATATCCGGAACACGAGACCGGCATGGTCTTCATCAATTCGGCATGGTCATCATCACTTTCAAAGATGATCTTCATCACTTAGAATAAAAAAAATTTGTTTCCAAAGTGAGGTGAAGAGAATTTGATATAGAGTGGGGAGAGTTTAGAATTTGAAAGGGAATGGAGAATATTTGGGTTTCAAAGCTCTACCCCTAAATAAGACTAATAAGAAGTGGAGATGGAAATGGGGGATATGATTTAGATTTTAGATTTTAAGTTTTTAATTTTTATTTTGAGGGAAGAAGTGGAGATGGAAATGGGGATATGATTTTGTTTTTTGATTTTAAGTTTTTGATTTTTATTTTGAGGGAAGAAGTGGGATGGAAATGGGGGATATGATTTTGTTTTTTAATTTTAAGTTTTTATTTTATTTTGAGGGAAGGGTATTTTAGTATATTCATAGCCAAAAGTCACCCCTTAGCACACATCATGGGTTGGGGGAAGTAATTCATATCCCCCAATTAATTCCCATATCCCCCAATTGTGGGTTCTATAAAAACTAAAAAACATTAATTAAAAGATTCTCAATTTATTTCGATCCGAGATTCTCCTTTAGCTATTAAGGAATATCTTTGAACAATAAAAAATAAGAGTTACTGCACATGTTCAAAGTATGGCAACATCTTTACTATGTAAATCCTTTTTGATATTTACAATCTTGGAACCGATTTTCCACACTTCCAAACAAGTTTAGAATTGGTTCATCTGACTTCCAGGAACTATGTGATTGATTATCCTATCAAATCACCAATCATGGGTTTAACGGTTCTACCAAAAAAAGTTTCGGTTCTACCTCCACGTGGGTACTAAGATTAGTCACGCTAGTTACCAAAAGTTGGTTGATATAATTTTTTAATGTTGTTGTAGTAATTAAGATTCGAACTCTAAAACTTGTGAAGATTAAATTTAAAGATTTAAAGAAAATAATAAACAAAGGAGAGAGTTACTGGGACTAGGATTCCACCGAATTCATGTGATGGGGATCAATTATTTATTCTCAACAATTATCGCTCAATAAACAAAATAACACCGGCTCTTATTTTTGCCAAAGTAGATTCTAAAAATATTAGTTATAAATCGTAAGCATGGGACATCAAACATCTAAGCAAGCATGACCCATCAAATAAAACAATAACTAATTAATTCAAATCATAAACCAATTTAAAATAAGTGCAAAAGTCAGAAAAAGAATAAAATTAATTTACCTATGTATGAAATTCAGATTCATCTGTTGACCCAATGTAGGGGTTTAGCTACTCATGATGTAGACACTCTCAAAATATTTTTTATATAGCTCAAATGGTGTTTACAATGAAGAAAAGGAGAAAAATAACTTAAACCGGGAATTTCCAACGTTTAATGAGCGTTACATATTCACCGTTCAATTCGCAAAGCAGCTGTTACAGAAACTATATTAAGAACTTGTCGTAGAAAAACTGTCACTAAGCCAAGAACTGTGACAGTTGTAAAACGATAGACCTGTAGCGTCGTCTGTGTTCTTCGTCTTCTACCTCTCTGCAGAAGTAGAGAGGTTACTGCAACTTATCCTCTTCACCTATGTAGCCTCCCCAAACTCTAAATACCTCTCTAATCACCTCCAGCACTCTTTTTATACTCGATAGGATAAGAAAATCCTAGTAATAACTCGATATCTTCACCATTTACTTCGGGAATTATTTACCTTCCTTTTATGTAGCTGCATGAGAATAATTCATTGTTTCTTCTTCTTTCACACGTCTACAAACACCAACACACTCCAAAATCTCCTCATTTAACTCATTCACCCTCCAAAAATATTTTAAACATGCTCAAACTCTGTGTAATCCCGTGACATACTCACTCAAACTTGTGCTTCTCTGTTTTCTTCCACAAGATTATTCGGCCAAATCTAATCAATTCCAAGGACCTTACCATCCATGTTTGGTCAAAACATACCCATACAAATCCACTGGAGTGATTGAATCTCTCCAGAAATCTCCCAAATAGAAAACAACAACTCTTGGGTTTTCTCAAGAGAAACCCGTAACTCCCTGTTTCACTCAAACTTGATGTTTCAGCCAATTCTGATTGAATCGATCGGACTTACCAACCATGTTCAGCCAATCCAAGTCCATCCCAACCAAATTATCCGGTTGAATCACCCTAGAACAACTCCAAAATCCGAGCCCTAATCTGGTTCGATGCTGCCAGAATTTTCCGCCAATTTTCAGAATTTAAAAGGTAGGGGACGACCTCCCCTTATCCAGTTCCGGTGTCCCTTTAGCACTTGCCTTATGGGCTGTAAATAGTAAGGGAGGTGTCCCTTATTCGTTGAGGTGCTTCTTAGTAATTGAGGTGTCCCTCAACCAACATTGAGAGTCCGAATAACACGTGTCCTCTAGGTGCCAAAATCAACTTTTCGAGCAACATTTTCCACAAGAGCTTATTTCCTTGAAAAGACTTAAAACAAGATTATTAGTGATGATAAAATGAGTCTTATCTAATGTATTTATGGGTGAAAATGCGTTACACTTTCGTGCTCATCAAATTCCCCCACACCTACATTTTGCTAGTCCTCGGGCAAAAACGAAGAAGAACCGCTACACAGCTGGTCATATAATAAGAGAGAGTTAAACCCGCTACACAGATGGTCATGACAAATGCCGTACACAAGACCCGCGACACATTTTTTTTAGAGACCCGCTACACAACTGGTCATAACATGCAAGAAAAAAGAAAAGACCCGTTACACAGCTGGTCATAACCCTAACATCATAATATATTTTTTTATACACCTGCTACACAGCTGATCATTCATATATTTTTTATTATTTTTTAAAAAAATTTAAGACCCGCTACACAGCTGGTCATAATAAGAAAATACATGAAAATAGAACCGCTACACAGCTGGTCATAAGGCTAACAATTATATAAAATTTTTTGACCCGCTCAGCAGTTGGTTCCTGAAAAAAGTAAAGTAAAAAGTTAACCGCTCCCCCACACTTAAACATTACATTGTCCTCAAAGTAATTGAGTCATCCAACGTAAAAATTAAGATGAGAAATTCAAAAAACTAAAAATAAATAAATATACCTACTGGAATGTACATAAAAGATCCCCATAAACTAATAACCTGAAAATTTTGGGATCAACCCAAAATATTATATTCACAAATGACAGCTTCACATTTATGTCAAAAGGAAGAGTTACCCCCAAATCTGGTGTTTACTTCACAAGGAAGAGCATAAAGAACATAATATGGGGATACTATTGGGACTGAGAAATTGTCAATTGGCTCATTCACGTTATCAAAAACAGGGGCGTCCTCTGGGTATTTGGATGAAAAGTAATCCAACAAAACCCTAAATTAGGTAACTTTCGGAAGTCTATGGGTCTAGAAACAACATCTAAGTCAGGTGAAAGATCTTGCGAGATAGATTCTTCTAATAAATTAGACAAATCACCTACATAATCATCCAAAAGGTCATCTACAAATTTTGTCTCGACCAGAGAGTCATTACAAGACTAATTATCATCATCATATAATTTTTTGCATTCCTGAATTCTCAATCGTTGTTCCAAGCTAAGATGTATGTATTTATAATACTTCTCATATATCATTAGAGGCGATTCTTCACTTACCTCATGTGGAGCAGAAACTCCATACCGATGCCTATGCTTGTATTCACCAAGCGTCATCTCTGATGAGGTTGCATAATGATTTGAACTTCTACGCTTATATTCTGCCAATGTCATCTTAGATGACGTCTCCTTGGAAGAAGTCATCATCCTCAAAAAGTCCCTGAAAGGAAATACAAAAAGAAGCTCATAAAAAAGAAAAAAAAAATCTAAAATGAAATGAAATGAAAATACTGTACAAAATAAAACTAAAAATTAATCTAAAAACAAGTCCACGTCGGTGGCGCCAAAAATGATACGATTTTTCAATGTTGTTGTAGTAATTAAGATTCGAACTCTAAGACTTGTGAAGATTAAATTTAAAGATTTAAAGAAAATAATAAACAAAGGCGGGAGTTACTGGGACTAGGATTCCACCGAATTCATATCATGGGGCTCAATTATTTATTCTCAACAACAATTATCGCTCAATAAACAAAATAACACCGACTCTTATTTTTACCAAAGTAGATTCTAAAAATATTAGTTATAAATCGTAAGCATGGGACATCAAACATCTAAGAAAGCATGATCCATCAAATAAAACAATAACTAATTAATTCATATCATAAATCAATTTAAAATAAGTGCAAAAGTCATAAAAAGAATAAAATTAATTTACCTATGCATGAAATTTGGATTCATCTGTTGACCCAGTGTAGGAGTTTAGCTACTCATGATGTAGACACTCTCAAAATATTTTTTATATAGCTCAGATGGTGTTTACAATGAAGAAAATGAGAAAAATAACATAAACCGGGAATTTGCAACGGTTAATGAGCGTTACAAATTCACCGTTCAATTTTCAAAGCAGTTGTTACATAAACTATTAGGAAACTATCGTAGAAAAACTGTCACTAAGACAAGAACTGTGACAGTTGTAAAACGACACACCTGTAGCGTCGTATGTGTTCTTCGTCTTCTACCTCTCTGCTTTAAACAACTTCTCCTCTTCAGCTTTGTATCCTCCACAAACTCTCAATACCTCTCTAATCACCTCCAGCACTCTTTTTATACTCGACAGGATAAGAAAATCCTAGTAATAACTCGATATCTTCACCATTTACTTCAGGAATATTTACCTTCCTTTTATGTAGATGCACGAAAATAATTAATTGTTTATCCTTCTTTCACGCGTCTGCAAACACCAACACACTCCAAAATCTCCTCATTTAACTCATTCACGCTCCAAAAGTCTTTTTAACACGCTCAAACTCTATGTAATCCTGTGACATACTCACTCAAACTTGTGTTTCTCTATTTTCTTCCACACGATTATTTGGCCAAATCTAATCAATTCCAAGGACCTTACCACCCCTTTTTGGTCAAAACAGGCCTATACAAATCTACTGGAGTGATTGAATCTCTCCAGAAATCTCCCAAATAGAAAACATCAACTCTCGGGTTTTCTCAAGAGAAACCCGTAACTCCCTGTTTCACTCAAACTTGATGTTTCATCCAATTCTGATTGAATCGAACGGACTTACCAGCCATGTTCAGCCAATTCAAGTCCATCCCAGCCAAATTCTCTAGTTGAATCACCCTAAAATAACTTCAAAATCCGAGACCTAATCTAGTTCGATGTTGCTAAAAATTTCCGCCAATTTTCAGAATTTAAAAGGTAGGGGATGACCTCCCCTTATCCAGTTCTGGTGTCCCTTTAGCACTTACCTTATGAGGTGTAAATAGTAAGGAAGTTGTCCCTTATTCGTTGAGGTGCTCCTTAGTAATTGAGGTGTCCCTTAACCAACATTGAGAGTCCGAATAACACGTGTCCTCTAGGTGCCAAAATTAACTTTTCGAGCAATATTTTCCACAAGAGCTTATATCCTTGGAAAGACTTATAACAAGATTATTAGTGATAAAATGAGTCATAGCTAATGTATTTATGGGTGAAAATATGTTGCACTTTCATGCTCATCGTGGTTGAATAGGTACTAGGATCAGTTACCACATATTTATGGTATAAACTTGTATTCTGTTGCACAAGTCATAGGATCGGTTCCCCAATTACTAAAAACTTGTTGTACCTCTTACAAGGATCGATTCCCTCATATGATCAGTTGCACCTCTTACTAGGATCGGTTCCCCAATATCTGGAGTTGGTCATACCAATTACAATAAATCGATTATACCATCTCAGGTGATTACTTAAGATTGGTTTCACTAATAAAAGTCATACCAATACAAAAGTCAGGAATTGTGAATAGTTTTACCAAGATACATAAACAAGTTATGAGTGGTTATACTAAACACACATATTGGTAATCTAAAGATTTGCAATGAATAATAATACCAATAAGCCTTGCGATTTCCCTTTCGATTCGCAAAACAAGTTTATGAATGTACTTCCTTTAAACGAATGTAAAACATTGTTTCTTAGGACGAAATCTTCACCCATACCCATACATAATCACAATAGCATTCATAAGATTATGTCGATGTCTTACATACGAAGTTCAAAAGATAAGTTTTATACTTCGTATTGTATTCCTTAATACTATGTCTAGCTAAAGTATAATCATTCATAGCTTCACATTTATGTTATCAATATGCACGACTTGAAAGATACGTTGAGGAATGAAAAAGTTCAAGTCAAATATTACTAATCTCAAGTGGAAGGATGATATCGTCGTTGTAGCTTCTTACTTATTCACATTCTTCAAGTCTTCACGTAATACTTGTAAGTCTCATATCCTAGTAACTTTCTAGCTAACCTATACGAAGTTGACTCTAGTAAATAATCAAGCGACTCTTTAAATGAGTTTTGATTCACTAAAATATGACAACCAAACTTGACATACCAACGCTTGGTGGGTTCAACCGAGCTATGCTCTAACACTGTCAATGACCTTCTTCTATCAAGATCACCAGCATAATCAGAATCAACATAACCCACAATATTTGTTGAATCACCATAGTGTTTATCAAACACCAAACCAACATTTGTACTACCCCTTAGATACCTCAAAATCCACTTTACAGCTTGCCAATGAGCCTTCCAGAGACTTCCCATGTATCTACTTACCACACTCACAGTGAAAAAGCGGGGGTCTAACAACCACACCCAATATTTCGATTAGCAATATGTATGGACTAACTCCAATAAACTTTCAAGAGAATCAACTAGACTCAATCTTAATAAATTATATCAAGGAGTTATATCTCTCTTTCTTGATTCAATTCTTACTCAAGCACATAGAAATCTGCGAGTCTAATTGAATATAAGAGAAATCACTTGAACGGTACCAAAGATTAATGTTCAAGGATCAATCAATTTCAATCAACAACCAAAGGTCGTATTTCCAATTGATTGATTTGAACGCACAACTTGTGATATTTCAATTATATAATAACAAAATATAATGCGGAAAAAAAATAACACAGACACCAGAAGTTTTGTTAATGAGGAAACCGCAAATGCAGAAAAACCCTAGGACCTAGTCCAGATTGAAAACACATTGTATTAAGCCGCTACAAATACTATCCTACTACAAACTAACTTCGGTCTGGACTGTAGTTGAACCCTAATTAATCTCATATTGATCCAAGGTACAGCTGCGCTCCTTATGTCTCTGATCCCAGCAGGATACTACGCACTTGATTCCCTTAGCTAATATCACCCACAACTAAGAGTTACTACGACCCAAAGTCGAAGACTTTAATAAACAAATCTGTATCACACAGAAAAATCTACGGTAATAGATAAATCTGTCACCCAAAAAAATACCTACAAGTTTTGTTCCATCTTTTGATAAATCAAGGTGAACAGGAACCAATTGATAAACCAGACTTATATTCCCGAAGAATAACTCAGTATATCACACTAATCTTAATTGACGCAGCGAAAGAAGATATTGTGGAATCACAAACGATGAGACAAAGATATTTGGGATTACTTTTATATCTTGCTTATCGAAGATATCAATCTCAAGCCAATCATTACGATTGTACTCAACACGATATAATTAGCAAGATCAAATCTCACAATCACAAGAAAGTAGTATCGGTATGGCTTCACAATCCCAATGAAGTCTTCAAGTCGTTAACCTACAGGGTCTCGGTAGAAACCTAAGGTTAAATGAGAATCGAATCTAGATAATACAACTAGTATCACACAGGAGGTGTGGGGATTAGGTTTTCCAGGTGCTAGAGTTCTCCCTTATATAGTCTTTCAAATAAGGGTTTGCAATCAATGTTAGCTTAGTAACAAAGCATTCAATATTCATTGTTAGATGAAAACTTGATTAGATTCAAGCTAAAATATTTTAACCGTTAGATAGAAAACTTAGCTTGTTACACACAAATGAAATGCACGTTTGAGGTTTGTGTAACCGTACCCATACATGTACATTTGTTGGTTCAACAATAGTTAACCAAATGGTTAGCCATATGAGAACTTTCATATTAACCATATTCTTCTTCACCATAACTAGTTAAATGTCTCAAATGAACTAGTTAGAGAGTTGTTCAATTTATTAGATCTTATAGAAGTATACAAGACACAATCGAAGCAAAAAAAATTTGATTCACTGGAATCGATTCTTGAACTTCATAGCCACGGTTTGCAAACTTGCATTCCTTAGTTAATATAAGTATAAGTTCACGAATAATCATTTTTAGATATAACCAACTTAAGTACGCGGACTTGAGTACCCAGAATAAGTTTGTAACAATTTTACAAACTCCAATAGAAATTCTCGGGAAGGGAACCTCCGACACTACGCGGACTGGGTTCGCGGACCCTTGTTTAGGTTTTCCTGATTAACAAAGTACGCATACTTTTGTTCAAGAAATAAGGACTTATACATGTATGTGTTTCCACACAATGCTTATATCCAACAATGGTTATATAATCTAAACTCTCATTTCAATCATTGAAACATTCTTAGAGGACGTTATATAGTTGTTATTCACAAACCATTTTTCGTCAAAGCCATTTCAAGTGATTGAAATATAACATGACTTTCGTTACTAGGTAAAGATGAACTTGGCTAAAGCAAAAGCTTACCAACACATATTTCGAGAAATAAATAGGCGAGATAAACTCGGATCGAAATTTCAAATGTGTATAATCAAAGTCTATATAGCAAAACGACTTTTGTCTCAAGATAAGAGATAGAGTAGATAGACTTTTGAGTGATAGATAAGTTCGTGTCTCCACATACCTTTTAGTCGATGAAGTTCCTCCAGTTTCTTGAGTAGCTCTTCGTCTTGTATGATGATCGCCATGGAGTTCTTGAGCTCAAATACACTTTCTATCCTAGTCCGAGACTTAGCTATAGTAGACTAGAAATCAAGACTTATAGTTTTGATCACTAACATTAACAAACATGCTTGAGATAGAAACGCATGCGAGTTTGACCGAGCAGTGCTCTAACACACAGCTTGTGCGATATCAGGCCTTATAAAAACCATAGCATACATTATGCTACCAACTGCGCTTGCATATGGAACTCGAGACATATACTCTGCCTCATCTGTAGTTTGAGGTGATTACCTTCTAGAAAATTTAAAATGAGATGTCAAAGGAGTACTTACTGGTTTTGCATCTTTCATACCAAACCGCTCCAACACCTTCTCGATGTAAGCCTTCTAGGACAAATACAACTTGCCTTCAACTCAGTTTCTATGAATCTCCATGCCCAATATCTTCTTTTCTGGACCCAAGTCATTCATCTCAAACTCACTACTCAACTGCACCTTCAACTTTTGTATCTTTGACATGTCTTTGCAAGCAATCAACATATCATCAACATACAAGAGTAAATACACAAATGAACCATCTTGGAGTTTCCAGTGATATACACAACTGTCATACTTACTCCTATCATATCTATTTGCTGACATAAATGTATCAGAACATTTATACTACTGCCTTGGAGATTGCTTCAAACCATACAAAGATTTCTTCAACAAACAATCATGGTCTTCTTTGCCAGGAACTTCAAACCCTTTTGGTTGTTGCATATAAATATGCTCTTCCAAATCACTATGAAGGAAAGCTGACTTAACATCTAGTTATTCCAATACTAGATCATTCAAATCAAATATAACAAGCAATGTTATTATAGAATTATGTTTAAAAACAGGAGAAAATACCTCATTATAGTCAATGCCTTCTCTTTGTGTAAACCCCTTTGCCACAAGCCTTGCTTTGTACCTTATTCCTTCACCATCTGAAGCACCTTCTTTCTTCTTGAAGACCCACTTGCTTCCCACAATATTCTATCCCCTAGGTCTTGAAATTATCTCCCAAGTGACATTCTTGTCAAGAGACTCAATTTCTTCAATTGCATAAGCTCCCCATTCTGCCGATTCTTCACCACTAATTGCTTCTTCATAGGGTCTTGGATCATCCCTATCTATGTTGTCACCCACTACAAGTGCATACGCAACTAAATCACCATGGCCATATCTCTGAGGTGGTCTGATTTCCCTCCTCACTCTGTCTCTAACAAGATTGTACTGATGATCTTGTACTTCTTTTTCTTGGGCAGGTTCTTGCACAATATCTTGTCAGCATTATCAGAAATAACAGTGTCATTGTTTCCTTGAACTTTCATATCAAGTTCCACCTGGTCACCAAGCTCCACATTATCACCAACACCCTCTTCAGCTCTTTCATCTAGATGTTTATTCTTTTGCTTCAACATCGATTGCTCATCGAATTTCATATCTCTACTGATAAGAGACTTGTTTGATCTTTCTTCAGGACACCATAACATGTATCCTTTCACACCTTTTGCATACCCAAGAAATATACACTTCTTTTTTCTAGGCTCTAGCTTCCCCTCATTCACATGAGCATAAGTTGGACATCCAAAAATCTTCAAGTCTTCATAGTCATCATGTGAACCTGTCCAAACTTCATTTGGAGTCTTACACTCAATGGCAGTCGATGGAGATCTGTTCACTAAATAAGCTGACGTGTTTGCTGCTTCTGCCCAAAACTCCCTTGATAACCCTGCGTTGGAGAGCATGCACCTTGCTTTCTCCATTATGGTTCTATTAATCCTTTCTGCAACACCATTTTGCTATGGTGTTTTTCTGACTGTGCGGTGTCTCTCAATCCCTTTCTCTTTGCAGAACTCATTGAAGTCACCCCCACAAAATTCCAAACCATTGTCTGTCCTTAATCACTTGATTTATCTTCCGGTTTGCTTATCAACCATAGTCTTCCATTGCTTGAACTTGATAAAAATTCCATCTTTGAGTTTAAGTATGAATACCCATACTTTTCTTGAGAAATCATCAATGAATGTCAACATATATCTACCACCACCATGTGACTCAACCCGAGAAGGACCCCAAAGATCATAATGTATATAATCCAAAATTCCCTTGTTGTTATGTATATCTGTACTAAACTTAACTCTACACTGCTTCCCAAAGACACAATGTTCATACAAATAAAACTTACTCGTTTTATGACGACAAAGAAATCCCTGCTTGCTCAAAACATCCAACCCCCCTCTCACTCATATGCTCTAACCGCATATGCCACAACTTGGTAGTATCATCTTCAAAACTTGAAAAACATACAGTTGCATCACCTGTCACAGTAGTACCTTGCAGCGTATAAAGACCATTTATCCTCTCGCCCTTCATAGTTGTAAGACTTCCCCTTGAAACACGAATAACTCCACCTCCACCTTGATACTTGCAACCATTTGAATCATGTGTACCCAAAGAAATCAGATTTATTCTCAAGTCCGTAACATGCCTAATCTTAGTTAAATTTCTCACCATAGCGTCATACATCTTAATTTGAATTGTACCTACAACCACCACTTTACAAGTGACATTGTTCCCCATAAGAACTTTACCACCTTCTCTAGCTTGATAAGTAGTAAACCACTCTCTATGAGGACACATGTGAAAAGTATACCCCGAATCCAGAATCCACCCACTCTCCGAGCTTTCGATATAAACCGTGAGAAGCGTTCCATCATCACTCTCTACTTTAACATTTGTTGCGGTGCCTTGGTTTATATTCTTCTCAGCATTCTTCCTTTTTGGACAATCCTTCTTGAAATGCCCTTGTTCCTTACAATAAAAGCAATAGAATTTACCGGATTTAGATTTAGACCTTGACTTTGATCTACTCCTATCAAATCCACCCTTTTTGTTTCCTCTTCCTCTTACAAACAACCCATCTCCCGAATTATCTTTACCATCAATACCCGTCTTCTTTAACTCCTTATAGTTCAAAGCCGCTTTAACGTCTTCCATAGAAATTGTGGTCTTTCCATACATTACGGTATCAACAAAATTATCATAAGATGGTGGTAAGGAACAAAGCAAACCCAATGCTTGGTCTTCATCTTCAATTTTGACATCAATATTTGCCAAATCCAAGAGAATTTTATTATAATCATCAATATGATCTATAATAGACATTCCTTCATGCATTCTAATAGTATGTAATTTCTTCTTAAGATATAAACGATTAGTTACAGATTTAGTCATACACCTTTTCTCCAATTTGTTTCATAGCCCATCCGGAGTCGTTTCTGTCGCAACTTCTCTCAAGACCTCATTGCTCAAACACAACAAAATTATTCCATGTGCTTTCTCCATGAGATCATCCTTTTACTCATCCTTCAATGTTGTTCCTAAAGCCGTTTTCTCCTTCAAAGTTTTCATCAAACCTTGTTGTACCAAAACAGCGCTCATCTTTAGCCTCCATAAATTGAAATCATTCCTTCCATCAAACTTCTTAATCTCATACTTTGCCTCCATCCTAGATCGCTCCCACCCGGAGCTCTGATACCAATTTGTTATAACAAATGGCACAATCAAGCACTATCAATCAAGAATTGAAAATGGAAATGAAATCAAAGTAAAATCAAGCACACACAACACAAGGATTTGTAGTGGTTCGATCAAGATGATCTACATCCACTTGCGAAGACAACGAAATGATTCCACTATGATTAAACAAGGTTACAAGATATTTCCCTTAATACCCTCTCAAAAACCCTAGCCCCCTTTTGGTGCCTCCCTTCTCTCTCTATTACATGAGTTTCTCTTACAAAAGGAAATAGGTTTTCCTTTTATTCTCCTGATACCCAAGTTTTGGTGCAACAAAAGTTTATCACCTGGGCTCTAAAGGGGTAAAGCCCATACAAGACTAACACTTTTATTCAAGGCACTAAATACAACAATATGCGTGCAAAGTTTGGTACTCCTTCACGCAAGTGTGGATCAGGGCCCGTTCCATCGAAGCCATTACTGATCTCACACAAGGGCAGAAAAGCTCTCATGATCAACTCCATTCCAACATTTGAACAGTTGTGTGCTCAATCTGATTTTTCTTTTGTTGAACTTATACGCATAAGATTTATATATATTGATCATCAATCTAGCTACATGATTACAAGTCACGGACTTTGAGAACGTGCAACATTTAACTTCAAACTAAGTACACAGACTAATGGAAAGAGAAAAATAAAGCTGATAAACAAACATATTAGCTAGGCCCCTTGTGGCCATCTAGCTTTTCAAATTATTTGGCGAAGCTTAAAGACATACAGGTTTAGGTACTGCCTTCAACAAGGATGCCTTCCTCAATGACATACCCATTTTATCACTCTTGTCCAAGGTTTCAGGAGTAACACCATCCTCTAGAGACCATTCAAAAGATTGGAGCAATGATCCCAGCACAAGGTGAAGCATTTGGTTACCCAGAGGAAGCCCAGGACAAATACGTCGGCCAGCTCCAAATGGTAAGAACTCGAAATTTTGCCCACGGTAATCAACGGTAGAATCTAAGAACCGTTCTGGTTTGAATTCCAATGGTGCGTCCCAAGAATCCGGGTCTCTTCCGAGTCCCCAAACGTTTACGAACACTTGAGTTCCTTGTGGTATGATGTACCCCATCAATTCGGTATCCTTAATCACGCTACGAGGTACCAGTAATGGAATCGGTGGATGCAACCTCAGTGTTTCTTTAATCACTGCTCGTAAATAGGGTAGATTATCGATATCACTCTCTTCAAAACTCCTTTTGTGGCCAACGACTTGAGTAATTTCATCTCGAACTTTTTTCATTGTTGCTGGATTAGTGAGTAGTTCCGTCATCGCCCATTCTACTGTACTGTTTGTTGTCTCTGTAGCTCCCATGAACAACTCCTGCATGGATTCACAACAAATAAACTTGATTAATTAGCTAAAACATAAACCAATATGCTAATTAAGAAACGAAAAAAAATTTAACTACGTGCACATAATTAAGAATTTGTGTACTCACGAGTATGAAAATATTGAGATTGGTGTCTGAAATTTTGGTTGGTTCATCTTTGCCATTCCCTTCAAATTCCAGCAACACATCCAAGAAATCTTTGTCTTTGTTTTTGCGTTCTTCTTCACTCATGCATCTACGTTCCTTAACAAAACTACCAACAACTTCAAGAACTTCCAACATTTTATTTTCCATTTTCTTCTTCAAACCTTGTGGATCAATGGGTCTCAACGTAGGGAAGAAATCGGCTATATTAGGCCTTGCTGCAAGCTCTACTAAATCAGAAGTAACATCAAAGAAATGATTCCCCTTGGTAGACTTAGGATCTAAAAGATCCTTAGAGATCATTAGGTTTGAGATTAAATTAAACGAAGTAGCAAAAACGAAACGTGCGACCTCCACACTGTTACCGGTCTCTTTTGCTTCCTCAGATATCCATGCTATCAGCTTATCAACACATCTCCGACGAAGAGGAGCTGTGTCCAATATACGTTTCCGAGAGAAAAGCTCGCTTGTACAAATACGTCTCAGCATGCGCCAATACGGTCCGTACTGACCAAGTGTAATTGTACCATTATAATTCTCACATATTTTCAAAGCTTCATTCAAGTACCTATTGCAGAACGTATTATCATGGTTTTTGAACATTTCCATGGCGCCTTCGGCCGAAGAAATAACAAGAGTGTTAACGAAACCTAAACGTAACCAAATAAGTGGTCCGTATTTGAGTTGCAACTTGGCTAAACTTGCATGAGGTGCCATACCAAGATCCAAGATGTTCCCGATAATCGGCCATCCTGGTGGACCGGGTGGTAAACGGCTAGACGTCGAAGATGCAACTTTTGATCGGTTTCGGATTAGAAGAAGAACGAAAGTTGCCGCTGCTAAACAGAAAGCTGTATAAATCATAACTTGGTCAGTTGTAGGAGGTATAATCCCCATAACTAAACAAATGAAGTGATGATGTAAATTTTTTCTCTTTAACTTTTTGATGCTCAAAAAGCTGAGAGTAGTTCTAAGTTCAGTGGTTTTGATCCCTATATATATTGGTTCCGCACGTAGAAAATCCTAACATTTTCTATCAAAGATTTTGTGTTATCTTCTGCTAATTATCAATGTATTTAAATATATATTTGTGTGCGAGACACGACTAATATGATATTACTAGTTCATACCCGTGGGTCATTGGTGCCGACTATGAAAATCTTCACCAACCTAATTTGTTTGTTTAGGCAAATTGAAAATAGAGATGAAAATCACTCGTACTTTATTTGAAGGAATCAGGAATTTCTAGGATGAAGCCCTTTAAGTTGAAATTTATTCGCTAAGTGACACACTACTGAGCGTCAACTTATCATGGTATGGTTGAAACAATAATTTCTTCAGAGAACGAGATTAACAGCTCGCCGGGACTCTAGTTTCTTCACAGACTGAAAATAATTTATTTACAAAAGTTTGTAAAGATAGTATTAAACTAATTGTAAATATGGATTTACTTAAGAACAAACTTGTGTTGGACTCTCAAAATTAGCCACTCATAACGATTAGGTACTACAATAAGTAATAATAGAAAAGTCAAGTTTTCTCTAGAAGCTGACTCTTAAATTCGAAAGTTTGTTTAGTTTTGTCAAACAACAACAGATCTTTACCTTTTAGTAGAAAGTAGAAAACCCAAACGTATTTTGGAGCAGTTACTATGGAATGAACAAAGTTTGTTCATTTTGTTCCCATTATGAACTTAACAAACATGAAAAATGGATGTTCAAACCAACAAATTTGTTGGTTTGTTCATTGAGTTGGATGATGTAGCGCGCGCTTGATGGAAGGCTGGGCGATCGTGGAACAAGTGCTGGCGTTTGAGCCAGAAGCACGCGGGCCATCTTCAACCTCTGGAGAGTTTTCTTCCAACGCATGTGGCTATTCCAGGAACGCCCAATACAATTCCTAATCCCAACGATTTCTTTAACACAAAATTGGTCAAAAAAAACCAAAACAAACATTTCCTGGGTGAAATGGACTGCTAGGTTTAGATATTGTTTATATGGCCAAAAAACAAAAAAATATTGTTCATTTAGCCAAAATGGATATTTGACCCAGGAAAATAAAAACAAAAAAATATCAATCACCTAAAATACCCCTTCTTAGTCTAAGAACAACTAAAACTCCACTTAGTAGTACAGAAATGTCATTATCAGCCTATACCACCACATCATCAACTTAACCAACATATCATCAGCTTCTCAATCCTGCAATCTTCACATCATCTACATCATTTCTTGGCAATCTCAGCTATGGTCCCATTGGCATACATCTACTGTAGTTCATAGCCATTAAGTTGGACCAATAATGCATCAAGGCTTTCATTCAGCTGAAACACATTATTTCCTGCAGTTTCAGTTCACAACAAACACCTGCAATCAAAACATATGTAGTGTGGAATTCAAAGTTAACAATGTAGTAAGCGTTGAAAGAAAATAAAATATAATTGACGAAACAGTTGAACAAGGACTTCTTATTCTATTGCTTAATTGTTGTCAAAATCAATATTTTGAACTTTTTCATTACCTATATAGACAGAGGTTAGCTAGCATTACTTGATCATCATCATCAATCATCAATACACCTATATTCCCTTTATGTAAATTAGACTCCCAATTCATATATAGTAATCTGATGCCAACTTAAAAGATTACGAACTGAAAATTTCTAAGGGTCTCAGTAGGTCAATTATCGACCGTCAACAGTGAAAGCTCAACATTCTACAGGTTTCAATACATCTTGCAATATTGCCGAAATGCCTTTCACAATCTTTTCTAACTGTAAAATCTTAGACAACTCTTGTTAGAAAGAGTACTAAGAAGTATGAAACGAATTTCATCATATTCCTCCAAATCTATATATCAAAGTGTTTATATAAACCTTCCAGGAAAAGATATCAGTAAAAGATGCAAATATCTAAGAAAAAGTGAAAGACACTGCACAAAGCATCACCTGTTACTGACTGTAAACATCTCCTCATCTTGGTTCATGGTAACATGATCGAGAGGGCAGTACTTCTCCCCTGTTTCCTGATCGTGAATAACTGAATGCCAATGACTAAAGGTACCTCTTTCAACATCCTGACCACTCAACCTTACGTGATTTCCCTCCACTAGAAATGTAGCAAATGCAAGTGCTTCTCCGATTGCCCAGTCAATTCCCTCCCCAGTTTCAATCATCTGGGCACGTTGTTCAAATATCTTCTTTACTGCTCGGTGAGGCTTGAAAGTTTCTGGAAGACTTGTGATTGCTTTTCCAACGCTCTTCAGAATCTCAGGCTTCACCCTGAGGTACAACTCAATGGAATCAGTATTGCGTTAGTAGAAAAAAATCATGTAAAATAGAAGATCAAAACCCTTAAAGTATCCCAACATACCCAGTGTTTCGAACCGTTTACTGAAATAACATCCATGTAAACAATACTAATTGTTTCAACCATGGCCAAGACCAGTATGTTCCTCGGATTGTTCTTATTCGTCTTGATTGCTATGCTAACTTCTTCTTCTTCGAGCAGTAAGTATACTTTATTACAAATAGATGTGTAGTTTCACCAATTAAACATATTTTGTTAGTTTATCTAGTTATTAATCAACTGAATATCAATCAGGGGTGCTACTCTAGGAGGTTCAGGAACTACCACATTTCTACCCAGAATATGACCCAAGGTTGTGATGCGCTACTCCCTGGGACCCAGAATTTACATGCCCAGCAGGTCAGCATCCGTGCAGGAGAAACTGTGGCAGATCAAGATGCCTCTCAAATTATTAACTACCTGAAGTACGCTGATTGGTGCCCGTTTCAACACACAATATTTACATATATATATGTAGCTTTATAATTGTTGTTTGTGTGTGGATGGTATTGTGTTTTCTTCTCTTAATCTCGGGCCCAGAACTGATTCATTCCCTTCAAATCTCTCTCTGCAACCCTGCAATGCACGGCTCAACCATACTATTGTCATCCAACCAATTCAGTCCAATAGATCACAGCCATCATCAAGCCCTGTAACTCTCACTGCTACCACCTGCAATCTCTTTGTCAAGCCATACAGTCACCAACTGTAACAACACAGCCATTTCCCCTGCATCTCAACTTCCAGCTTCACCTAACCATTTCTCACACAAAGTCGCCACTGTCTCATCTCAGTCAAAACTTCATGCCATAACATCCATGTAAACAATCACTAATTGTAAATGCATATGACTAACAACAACATCACATAGCACTTCAGTTCCATTATATGTCTATATCCAACTCCTAAGCATTCATCTAAGCCTTATTTCCCCTCTTGAGCACCAATCCGGTGTGTAAAAATGCTTCTAAATTGGGTTTTTTTTTTTGGCATGAATCGAGATTGAAATATTGAAAGGACATAGAGCTATTTACTGAAATGATGTTGAAATTTCCTGTGTAATATGGCATGTTGGTAATGCAGTTAGTAATCTAGTGATGAAAATCCAGGTATACCACGCTTCAAAACGAGATGAAACTGATTTTCATCCAGCATATTCCGATGAAAATAAATTTATATCACAGTCTATAACTAGATGAAACTAGTTTTCATCCTGCATATTTTGACAAAAAAAAAATATTACAGTCCACAACTAGATGGAAATGGGTTTCATCCTGAGTATTCTGATGAAAATTGAGCTATATCAATGTGTAAACTAGATAAAACTGATTTTCATCCTGCACATTTGGCGAAAATATAGCTATATGAAAGTTTACAACTAGATGAAATTGGTTTCTAGTTGAGTATTCTGACGAAAATGGTATATCAATGAATAAACTATATGAAACTAGTTTTCATCCTGCATATTTTGACAATAAATAAATAAATATTACAGTCCACAACTAGATGAAAATGGGTTTCATCCCGAGTATTCTGATGAAAATTGAGCTATATCAATGTGTAAACTAGATGAAACTAATTTTCATCCTGCATATTTTGACAAAAAAATATATATATTACAGTCCACAACTAGATGAAAATGGGTTTCATCCTGAGTATTCTGATGAAATTTGAGCTATATCAATGTGTAAACTAGATGAAACTGATTTATCAATTCTCAAGGAGGGTACGTTTCTAAAAACCCCCCACCGACAATGTTTTCACTCAAAATTACAACCTTCATCTAATTTCACTAAAATTTTCAAGCAATTCAATTTCACAACTCAAACAATTCAATTTCCCCCAAATTAATTTAAACCCTAATCACAAATCCACCCCACTTGAACAAAAATCAAAGAGAATGAGAGAAATTAGCACTAACCCAGTAACGAAGAGAAAGAATATCAACCGGAGTTTCCAGCACAGGAACATTAGAACCACCCCCACAAGGAAGAACCCCAAGACTAATCCTTTGAGCATATTTAATCTGATGATCTAATTCAATATCGTCTCCACCACCACCGCCTCTAAATTCACCATCTGGATCTGATGCACTAATAGCTAATGCTAACTGCACTTGAAATTCTTCCTCAAAGAAATTAAAATCAATTGTATTGTTGGTATTATTATGATTATTCCCCAAAATTAAAATCATCTGTATTGTTAAAAAAACTCAAATATCATCAATTCTCAAACATTGTCGATGGGGGTGTTACGGTGATGAAGGAAGGTGGTGGTGTTGGTTGTAGTTTGTTGTAAATGCAGATGGTGGTGGTTGTAATACTGTTGGTGGTGGTGGTGGTGGTGGTGGATGTGGTTTATAGTTGATGATGGTGGTGGTGGATAAAGAGAAGATCGAGAGCAGAGAAGACGAGAAGAAAGCTTATATTTTTTTCAGATTTGGTTTTTTTCGACGAAGAAAACGAGAAGAAATGTTGTCTATGAAGGGAAGTAAGGTCTCTTTACATTAAAAAGATTTTTTTGGACATTTGACCCAGACGGAAAGTTTACTTGTCCATATAGCCCAGAAAACTTACACTTTTGGCTACATAGCCCATTTTCTGTTTCTTTAATACTTTTTTTTTTATCCTATTTTATCTCACCTAAATTTTATTTTTTGTTATAAACGGAAGTTTATTAGGTAGATGCCACTTTAGTGGGACCCCAATACTTGGGCACCAAGTATGTAAACTCTATAAATAGAGTCTCAAACCTTTGTAAACATACACTAACGAATAGAATTTCTCCCTTATTCTTAAAAAAAAAAAAAAAAAAATGGGTGATCAATTTTTCCAATTTTTTTTTTTGATTTCCTTTCTTTTCTTATCCTTTTTTTCATAGAGAAAGAAAAAATAAATAAAAATACATCTAAGATGGTTTGCAATTTCTATTCCTTTTAATGAAATTGAAATCACCAAAAATTGGTGGTATCATGATCTAATTGTCTTTACGGCGGCAACTAATCACGTACATGGTTGAAAAACCTCCGGCCAATTAATATTGGTATCTTTGTCAATTGTACAATGATCATGTGATTTGCATTTGGTTTCTATTCTCTATATTTTTCATTGAGAAAGAAGAAAATAAATCCATCGAAAAATGGCTTACAATTTCTATTCTTTTAATGAAACTGTAATCACAAAAATTGGTGTTATCGCATATTTGGTTATATTTAAAGTAATTAATTACATGCATGGTTGAAAAATCTACGGCCAATTAATTTTGGTATTTTTGTCCATTCGACAAAGATCATGTGATTTAATTATAATTGGTTTCTATATATCTACAAGAAACCATCCTCAACACGGAATGATTTTCCATATGCGATAACTAATGCAACATATTATTATTATTTTTGTCGATGTAATTTTGGTGTAGCATATAAATCGGTATTAATTTTTCTCCATCATTTTTATAAGATGTGAGAAAATAAATTGGCATATTCTCTAAATTTTTTGCCATTTTCAACCAATAATGGATGTATTTTTTATTTTTCCAAAATTGATAACGACAATGATTTATTTATTTTTACAAAAGAATCATATATGTCAATTGGAATTGGTTTCTTTATAAATCCTAGACGGATGAGATGTTGTTAGCATATTATTCACAATTGCAAACACCAATTGATGCATTCCTAACGGATATTGAGCAAATTTTTCTTCTTCCTAATACTAATCTCCTAAATTAAGACCATTCAACTTTATGTTGAAATACAATAGGACACAAAAGATCAATGGGTGCGCACCCGTCTTGTTAGCCTAAATCATTAATTAGTCCTTGTAGTGACTATATTGATCTTGATATTAATTTCTTTAAATGAAATAAAGTGTCTATAATTTCATTCTTAGGTGAATGAATATCTCGTCGGCCTTATAGGTCATTGGATATTTAGATATTTCTTGCTCTAACCATCCATGGTTGATTTTAAATTTGTACGTCAAGTAGACTATAATTTTATTTATTTATTTGGACATTTTTTTTATGATTTTTAAAGTCATTATCTACGGTCCGACTGTTATTGTTAACATCCAGAAATTATTATAAGTATATTTCCTTGAATTAATCGGATAATACTTTACGAAATTTGTTTTCGTATATGAGATTAAAATATTTTCCGCCATAATCAGGGGGAGACTATATACACTATCAAAAATATTGTGTTAATTAACTTAAATGTTATATCAATTTCTTTCCCATCAAGATCAAAATGGTAAAGGCTGTCATTATATGATTGGTGTGAAATATCTCATTTTGCTTTTATATAAGCGTTTGCCTGTTGAAAGGAAAATCCAATCACATATACCAACAAGTAGCGTTTTGGAAGAGGCTACAGATAGTACTCCAATTGAGTCTATCAAAACATGATCCACATTCCTATAGTTCATATCTCTTCAATGGAAGATGGGGAGATTATAATGCCCGCGGGCGCTGGTACCAGTAATTTTGAATTTTTAAAAATATGCATACACTGGAAACTATGTGAGATCGTATAAACGAATAAGTGTCGAATATTCATTTAAAGTAGCTACTAGAAATAAATGGTGGTTGTTAACCCCTATGCAGAGGAATATCGACATATGTGATTGGTTGGCATACAATCCAAATTAGATTGGATTATTATTTCTTGGTTAACACAAATTTGGATCCAAGACTTTACACCTTAAAATTGCCAAACCTATTACTTATTGGTTGGTGTAGTCATAATGTGTTGTCTAAGAAATATTTTCGTTGTAAAAACGATTTAAGGGTTTTATTTTTTCTCAAACCATAGGATTGGTTTAATAATTGTTCTCTTTATATGATGCATTTGGCGTGGTAGTCTTTGAATGACTCTTATGTATCCATAGACCATATTCATATTTGTAATCCTTGTAAGATTCAAATTATATTAAGCGACCACTTGACTCGATTATGTCAGGTTTAACAATCATGTATGTGTTTTTATAAGTTTGTTACCAAACAGAAAATCCGGATTAATTAGTTGATGATATCAGCTTTATATATAGGTCTCTTGGGGAGTCCATAAAAACACAAAAATCACGTTTTGAAAGCATAAATTCTATTTTCTTAAATCTGCGAGTTGGAATTATGCTAGCTTAAACTCTTCTTTAAGATAGACTAGAGTTATTATTTTGATGCTTTTCTTTTGTAAAACTCATATAGTTGGGTTAGCATCCATATTTACGTCAAAAGTTGTACTCTTTTCCCTCCGTTTCAGGTTTTATCCCATGTGGTTTTCCTGACAAGGTTTTAACGAGGCAACATCTCATTGACGTTTAATTTTATTTCAAAATGTTGATATTTGTGCTCATTTTCCTTCGTCCGTTTTTTTTTCCCATTGGGTTTTTACTGGAAAGGTTTTAGTGAGGCAATTAATTTCAACATGGTGGTCATCCAAGGGGGAGTTGTATCAATTTCGGTTATTTGGTGGATTCCCACCATTAACTAGGTCATTTTGTTAGACCACATTCTCCTATGAATTTGGATATTATTCTAATCCATATATGGTATGATCACAACTTTTGTTCACCTATGCAACTGTAACTAAATATTGGCACGTTGTTGAAGAAATTACATCCACTACTTCCGCAAATCATCTTCAAGAAGCTAGCAATCCAAGAAGCAAGTCCTCAATGCATTTAAAGAAGCGTGAAGACTCGAGAACACTACCATTAGAAGACTAACACAAAAGAAGACTTCATCAACTTGGAAATTTCTCACGAAAGCATTGCTATCTCCAACATTCAAGAAATTCGTTTATCGAAAATGGGAAGTGTCGATTCGAAGATTTGCTAGCCAAGATTCAAATGAAGTACTTATCAGGGGGAGCATCATAGTAAAAGGTATTTTACTGGACTATCACGTTGTACTCTTTTTCCTTTGTCAAGGTTTTGTCCCACTGGGTTTTCCTTGTCAAGGTTTTAACGAGGCAACATATGCATGTCCAACTCTGTTCTAAGTTTTCTCATAATTGTACTCTTTTCCTTGATCCGGGTTTTGTCCCTTCGGATTTTCCTGATAAGGTTTTAATGAGGCAATTAGCTTAGATACAGTGGTCATCTAGGGGGAGTGTTATAAACGGAAGTTTATTAGGTAGATGCCACTTTAGTGGGACCCCATTACTTGGGCACCAAGTATGTAAACTCTATAAATAGAGTCTCAAACCTTTGTAAACATACACTAACGGATAGAATTTCTCCCTTCTTCTTCTTCGTCTCTACTTTGTATTTTTCCTTCTCTATTTTCTATTTACAATATTTTTTTATATTTTATTTTTATCCTACAAAACATTTTATATTAAAAAAAATACTAGTGGGCTCTTGAAAACCAGATTGTTGATTTTTTGTTGATTTTGCTCTAGTTTACCATAGTGGAAAACACAATTTGTTCATTCACATGGCTCAATAAAAATTATTTTTTGTTGATTGCCATAGGAATTGCCTTTATGCGCCTATGTTTCAAAAAAATTAGACATGGTCGCGGTAGCTGTTTTCTGGCTATAAATTGTTGTCATGCATCGTCAAGAAAACGAGTATGACACGCAAAAATCTAGATAAAGGAATAATGCTATTACAACTTCATAGACATTCCATTCAGCCTTCATGTGAGACTCAAACCAACGTACGTGACTTCTGAAAAATAACAGTTATATGCATGATGATGGCTGTATTGAAATTGAGGATGAAACCATTGACTTGCTTAACCTTCTCTTGAAACAAGGAACTTGATTTTGGTGGCCGCCATGACATACGTTCTTGATCATGGGAGTCAGCTTTGCTGTTTTTAGCAAGTCAGCTCTGCCTCTATGGTCTTAGGCTGGCCCGTAGCTTAGCTAGTTTTCTTCGTTTTTCTTCTTTTGTGTTTTCTGCTTTGATTGAAAATGAAACCTCATTCAGTCATTTGGGATTGCGTTGATTTAGTTTGGGGTTGCATTAATCTCTAACTAGTATAATAATTGTTGAATTTAAGCATCTCATAATCCTCTACATCCCGACACTATACTACACCACAGCATGCCATTTGTTTTCATAAGTTTATTCCTACTAATTTGGCTTTAGCCCAAAACTCATCTATCAAAATTCAAATACTATTTACACAATAGAGGGATTTGAGTCTTACTCAAACTAGATCAAAACTTTTAAGTAATCTCTTAAGAGCAATTGCAGTGGTGCGATCATAATCAAAGAGCAAAGAGCAAAAAAATGACCAAAATTTGGGTTTAGTCTGTGTTGCAACGTAGTGGAGGGAGACTAAAATTTGGTCAGACGCAACTTTAAAGTTGCGCCCCTATCAGGCGGAACTCCAAGATTCCGCCCAATTTTATTTTTATTTTTTTAATTCGGGCATAACTCGAAGTTACGCATCAGGCATAACTCCAATCTTCACCCCATCAGGCGCAACTTTAATCTACGCCCTACTAAAACCAAATCAAAGACCAAATATACTCTAATATTTAGTTTTACTCTAGTTTTTGATCTTTACTCCTTCTCCATTATGTCTAGTTTTTGATCTTTGGTTTTAGTTTTGGTCTCCCGTTGTGGTTGCTCTAAGGATTGCTAATACTTCTGTATATACATTCTGCATGATTATAGCAATGCCATCACGTTTGAGCTTCTTTTTAGATATAGGAATTTAATATAGTGTATAAGAGCAATTCTCTGTTAGTTTTTGTTTTCTATGTATATCTTTTTTTTTTTTTTTAAATCTAATCAAATTTTGTTGGTTTTGTAAAAGGAATCAATTTTGGTTCACAATGAAAGAAACCACTAAACAAATGATGTTTCTTTTCTTAAACCATAATAAAATGGTTATTATAACTATTTTGATAATGCCACGCTACTACACACGGTACTTAACACTCTTGGGTATGGATTTATCTGGCTCTTTCAAAAATCTGCTTTACAAGCTACCATGCATTAAATTAAAATATCGCACGACTCAAAATCCACAAAGTCGAATGCAGCTGATAGTCAATCATCCAGTGGTCTGGTGGTTGGCATGCTCCCTTTCATTGTGGAGATAGAGGTTCGAACCCTGTAATTGTTGAAATCCATTTCAATTTAAGGAATTTGGATATAGTTTAGGACCATTAGTCTAGAGCACTAAAAATAAAAATAAAAAAGCTGATAAGCATAAGTCTCTCGTTTGATTAAGTCTGAAAAAGCATCCTGGAATAATCTCGTACGGGCAATATCATCTTTATAGTCAAACACTCAAAAGCAATACTATTCTACTCTACTCTACTCGATTTCCATGGACTTGAGCCCAGAAAATATGACTTTTCGACAGTTTAGGTCCAAAGTACTCTCCATTATCTCACACACTCGCTATTAGTCATAACAATTTAGGTTGGGTGCAAAATTAAGATGTCCGAATTTTCAAAAACTTTATTACGGTGACAGTCTACGGATAATCCAGTCAAAATTTGAATAATACTCCCACCATCTCTAAAAACTTGATTAATTATTTGGGTCCAAAATTAAGATGTCCGAATTTCAAAGTAAGCATCTTATCATGGTGACATTTCTTGAAACTAATGAAGTTTAACAATATTCAATCGTAATATATAATTATAAGTCAAGGATCATTATATATCATCATTAAATGAGTAACTGATTATGAAGAGCATGCAAGAGCAGCCGTCAGAACTCCCATTATTATTATTATAAGTTAAGAATCATTACTATATATCATCATTAAATGAGTAACTGATTATGAAGAGCAGCCGTCAGAACTCCCCATTCACGGCAAGGCACGTTCTACCATCCGAGAGCAAGTCCAGCAACAACTGTACAAATCCATGATATAGTGAAATGCTAGTTAATGTTTTGTGCCATTTTGGAGCGAGTAGTTTCGCAAAAGAATTTTACAACTGAATTTGGCCATTTTTGTTTTCAAGTGGTGGCAGTGGCGAATTTATTAGTTCAATTCACACAAATATTTAGAGACAGTAATAGTTAGTCAAGTACAATTTCAGCTCTCTTCAAATCTTTCGGCGTCCCTCTAACAAATTTAAAGACAATCCTCAATGTTAAAACCTACCAAGAACTAGCATTTTCCTTAATTACTAAAATTGGCCACCAAAAGGTTCTTCTGAGATTCGTATTAAATGGTACAGTACAAAAGTTTAAAAAAATTACCTAACTACTTTCATACATTATGTTGAGTTATGACAGCTGTATCGATTACTCTACTGCTTATTTAAACACCTACAAAACTGCAACTATTAGGTTAATTAGTACAACAAACACCAGGTGACGGGTGCCGATGAATCTTTCAGATCTGTCATTTACTTCAGGATCAGCCCAAGCACGTCTAGCTCCCTATCAATTAGGTTTCTAGCTCCATGATGTACTTTTTATCTCATTTACTGCTGTAACAACACCGATATCAACCAAATTTACAAGTCCTCATCGATGTCATCAGGTACATGCAACTTCTCAATAGCGGACTGTCAGAAAAAGAAACATAACACTTAATCAGCAATAAAAGTCGTAACTGTATATGTTTTATGCAAGTGCTACCAGGTTTCTATTATCTGTGTCAACAGGTTGGATGCAATCCACTAATGGGACTACAAAGAACATTGCCACATTACGTATCCACAACCAATACCATCTTGCATTATAATGAATTTCCCTAGTACTGAAGTTGGTGGAAACTAGAAACCATACCAAGAAACAGGTTCCATCTCACTGGATTAACGCATTTTCTTCCACTAGTTTTTATAAGCGTCAAAGAAACTGATAAACCTCTTACCTTAATTGAAGCAACATCAGCTGTAGAGGGTTTCAGATCCAACGCAAGTCCAAAATGAAGCATTGCTTTATCATGCATATTCCGCCGTTTATATATCCTACCCATCATTGCATAAACACTGCTTTCTCGAGGTGCATACTCTTTCAGTTCTTCCAAATCCGCCAAAGCTTCATCATATCTCTCAAGACTCACCAATATGTTAGCCTTTTGGTACATTGGAAGTGGGTTCTTTTTGTCAGCTAGAATGGCCTTATCTATCATCTCTAAAGCTTCTTCACTTCTCTGCAAGAAGAAAGATTTTGCACAAATGAAAATCAAGATTGCTTTCAAGTGACTCCATATACCAGGTTAATTAAAATATGATACCAACATAATAATACGGTATGGGAAGCAGAAAAAGGAGAAGCACTAAATGAGGACAACAGCAATTCTAGATTTACTAAGTGCAAGCAAAAATGGTGCTACAATACTCCGATCCCCCCTCCAACAGCAATTCTAAAATAGCACACAGACATACATGAGATACTTGGATGTAAACAAATGATCACTTTGTGATCAATGGCATTTTAAGATTTCTGCTTTACTCAGCTTTATTTCTTAGTTTCTATTTACTGGCTTAGTCAATTAGATGTAGACTTCCATTAAAAAAAATTAGACTTATAATCAGTTGGTTATAGACGAGTGTTGGGTTTTAACCTAGACTCATTTTGTCTGCCTTCCGTTTTTCCAATCTTGTTTTCTATCTTCCTTTTCTGTTTGCTTGCACTAATCCATAGTTTTAACTCTTCCGAAACCCGTAAAGTTAAAATGTGAACCAACCTTTAAGGCATGTAAAGATGTTCCGAGATAACACATAATAACGGAAGAGCGTGGATTAATTTGGAAAGCTTTACGGAAGTGATGCTCTGCGAATTCAAATTTTTCCTGCCGTAGATAGATCATTCCTAGACCATACCACGAGTTATAATGCCTGGTATCTATACGGAGTGCACTCTGATAGCTTTTTATTCCATTCTCATAATCCTCAAGAGCCACATACCTGATAAATAAAGAAGGCAATGATTGAGACAATGGGAAAAGCAATGGCATCAAAAAATAAATGGAAGTATCATGAACACCACAGACTGTTGTGTTCTTATGAACAAACTATCAAACACAAACGGCAAATAGTAAATAGATCAAGTGTGTTCCCATACTCATGTCCGCAAAGGGTGTGAGCATATGCAAACGTTGAATTCAGATTCACAGCACGCTGGAAATTCTTCAAAGCAGTTTCATGGTCCTTCTGCAAGCTATAGCAGTTTCCCATAGCACACCTGCACAAGGGTGCAAGAAACTAAGGTTTGTAGATACAGAAGAAGATGCTGAGATGTACCGTCCAGCAAAAGTTTAAAGGCTGTACCACGATTGAGGAGCTAAGCGATCAGTTGAGATCAACTCCTGGGCAAGATAACTTAACTTCATCTCTTCCTTCAAATGCTGTCAAAGTAAACAAAAAAGAATGTGTAGTACGACTTAGAAAGACTCGCTTATGTATTGGACACCTTTTGTCGAATGACAAAATATTGAATTTACACAAAACTCCAAGAAGAAGAATGTAAGATCACTTAATAAAATGTAATTCTGACAACCACAATGTGCAGCTCTAAGATTCTGATACCGCAGCTATTACAAAATATGCATCTGAATATTTCAACATAACCTGCAAAGGTAAAAGGAACGTACAAAAAGAACAGTGGAATATATATCCATTCCTTCCAAGCTATAAGGTGATGCCCGGCGCGCAAGAGTAAAGGCATGTTCAGATTCCAAGTAATCTACCATCTCAAAATAAGCTTTCCCAACCTGCATTTGATATGTATCAGATGTTTAGTCCCAACTGTTAGCTTTTTATAGTTTACACGAGAAACCAAGATTGCTGTAAGATAATCCTTGACTACATTAAGTTAACCGGAGAAACCCGGAGATATAGCTTAAGATCAAGGTTAACTTCGCTGTAATTATGGTTTAATCATGCATTAAAGATTTAGCTTAAGGTTAATGATAAGTAAGGTTAAGGAATTATTATGAGGTGTCCCATGTAGCCATGAGGTGTCTCTTTAACTCATGATGATGATGGAAAGTGAAAGAGACTTGTGACAAACATAACTAAGACTCTCCTCTAGCCTTGAGTAGCAATAAGAAAGAAAACCAGGTTTATCCATCATTCAAACACGTGGTAATAGAAGAAGTCCAAGTCAAACCTAAAAGGCTTAGGTTCCTTCTTCTTTATGATGCTGTTTACGATGTTGTTCAATTCAGCAAAAGTAAGAACTTATTACATGATGTTGCTAAAGCTGTAGTGATGGAATAGGTATCAAGTTAAGGTTATTATTGAATTCTAACTAAAGGGTATGATCGGTTCCAGTTTGTACGGTGTTTGTTGCACGCTGCTGAGTTGTAGAAAATGCCAATACTAGGGTTAAATCTGTTTTCAGCATATGGTTAAGTTTTTATCATGTCTAGCCGTCTAGGTCTAAGTAATGTTGATAAAAGAGCTGAAAACTAACACAAACGACTAACAAATCAGAAGGTATGGACATTAAGTACAAGATCTTAGATTATAAGAAGGGTTCAGAGGAACAAGAAGAAAGATAAGAAGCATAATTAAACTTTCATAATTTTTTGTTTTCGATTTTTCAAATTTTTTTATTATGAGCGGTATAGCTCAACTCTCTTTCAAGAAGAAGCGGGACAATAAGAATAAAGAGGGAGAGAGAGACTGAGATTCTTTACTATCAAAATGTCTTTCCTTATTGTGACACATGCTTCTAAAGCTATAATGTGTTTCCTTAAAAATGGTTCAAACCTCCTTCACAGGATTCATCAAGACATCAGCTGACAAGGAACAGGAACATCAATTACATGCCCTACTACTTACTGCCTTCAAATTAATCATTGAACTAGTTAAGATCACAGCACAGAACAGGTCTTTATAATAACATCAAATAAGAGAACTTCATTTCTCAAAATAGTACCTGAGAAAGCACCCATCCTGTATTGTACTGCTTGCTTGAAAGCTTCTGGTAAACATCCAAGGCATCCTAATCGACTCAGAGACAATGAACATCAAAATTTATCAGGAGTACTAGTGCAAAAAATAAAAAAACTAATAAAAAAAAATGAATAAACTAAATTCAAAAAGGAACAGCAAGGATTCCTTTTCCAGCAATCAGCAAGCATTACCTGGCACCTATACATACAGGAAAGCCTGTATCCTTCTCCGAGAGTCCTCAATAGACGTAGTACCTCCAAAACACCAGAAATGCCTCTCGAGCAACTTGCAGTAACTCCAGTCATTGGCATGATTGTTCTTTCCGGTTCGGCAGCTCTGTCGTCACCTGATGAAGATGCCACAGACGTCGTAGCCGTAGTATCCAGACGAGCATCATCAAAAGCCTCAGACCGTCTTCCTACAAAAAATTGAAAGTGTTAAGCTCCTAACATAAAATAAAATCACATTGCAGATAGGGGCTACAATTAACAACAACTGAATTCAATCAAAAGCTCAAGAAGGTGACATTTCTGAATGCACTCTGTACATGACAACTAATTACTTGTGAAAGTGCACTTCATGACCAATGTAAAATCTCCATTGAAGAAGCAAACTAATATTCTAAAGAGGATAGAATCTGCACAATATTTTAAACTTTGACTTGGTCCGTACATATGTAACATGTAAGAGGTCACCAAAATTTCTCCCTGACTCGCACAGTATGCAGAAAGTGTAGAGTTGAATAAATTGTTCATTTACAACATGATCCAAATAACAAGTCTAAACACGGGGGTCAGTGGTGCTACCAAAACACTAATTATATTTGCTCACAGAAATTACTATCTTCAAATCTATCTCAGAGTTGGATAATCAATGGGAACCTACTCGAATTATGCTTTGTTAGAAACTGAAAATTCCTGGACAAGAAAAATTATAAATAAATGTTGTAGTAGTAAATCACCTTCCTCGAAGCTTTCTGATGTCCAAGATCCTCCTTTTCGAAGTGTGACCGAACGAATTTGTGCTGAGCTTAATCTAGATGATGATGAAAGCCCTCCAAGATACTTGGAAGAGGAATGACTAGTTCCATTAGCTCCAACTTGTGTGGTGTTAGAATTTGTGCCTGCTGCCATATCTGCCGCAAGTCTTGTACTTCGGCGAGGTCCTGAATCAGCAAATAACCTACCGGAAACCTGAAATAACACATAATCATACTAAATTCAGAAAGATTGCAAGCTTATACATTCACTAATATTTACAGACAAATAGCATACTAAAAAATTATTGACTTATCGGTCCAGATAACTCAAGAAACTAAACATTACCAAACAGACATGGAATTTCCAATTATTCCTAATACAGATAAACAAGAACAAATGCAGTTACAAAGTTAACTTGAAAGACAGTTTAAAAGTGATAATAAGCAATATAATTGGAAAGCCCATGAAAATAGCAGAAACTGGCTGACACCACAAGAAATGAGAGTCATATAGGTTGTGCTCCAGTATGGATCCTAATTAAAATCAAAACATCCTTAGGTTCCTCCAGCAACAAGAAATTAAAAAAAACTTACTTTGCATAAGACTATTTGGCTTCTTAATAAATGCCACCTTGCAAGGTTACTTAAAACCCAGGATTTCCCATTGACCTTTTGAGCCATTATTCATGCAATTATTCTGCTCCTTAAGTATCAGACAGGTACACAAGCACTGTTGTAGACTATATTTTATTAGGGAACCAATTATGGAGGTTTGATACTAATTTCCTTCTCATTTTCCTCTAGCTAGCGACATTTTAATGTTTATGTTGATTTATAACAGAAAGTTGCATAAAGAGGATAAAAATGAAAGAGAACCTTTCTTAGTTTTCCTTCATCCACAAACTTCCTCCGAGGGGCTTGAATTGTAGAGTTCACAACTGATCTTGGAGAGCTTTCACCACCCAGAGTATTTTGATTTGGCTGTCTAAATAGAGGCGGTGGAGCAGCGGCTGACAACTGCAAGATATTGAAGAGTTAGGTCTATACCTGCCGATCGCAACGAGGTGAATATATTACTATACTACTAAACTGTATTATCAAATACTGTTTCATCATCGAGCAGTCAGTTGTATGAGCACGGTAACATATAAAAAATTTAAAACTGACACTTATTTTTAAAAAAAGGCGAAAAAGAAGATACAGATAACATGGATAACCGATAAATGGAACCAGGTCAGCTGATATGTAAAAGTTACATTTAAACTGCCCATCGTGACGGGGTGATGAATATAGTAGAATATTGTACCATCATATACTATTTCTTCTTCCAAGTAACTACCAAGTTTACACTTGGAATCACCAATGTGGGAAGACTCGGAAGAAAAGGGTACAGCAGAACAGGAAGTAGCGACAGTTTCTCCAATCCCTAAACCAAACCCTTTTTAGTGCTAGCTGAACGAAAATTCATGCATTTGTTCAACGTCAAAAGGGTCCTGATGTAGTGGGTTCGTTCAGATTGTTATAACCTATAACAGATGGTTCGAAATTGATTCTGAAGGAACCAATTTCACCAAGTAGTGCTAACTTCTCCCTTTTTAGAATGCCTTCAGTGGCTAACACTGAAAGGTATATAAACTCGCTTCCGTATAACTTAACTAAACCTGTAGACGAACCGATGTCTGATTCATTATATGCACAAGGGTAGGATACATGAGATTGAATTCTAAGCGGTAAAAATAAATCATCAAACATCAAATGCAACTCCTCCAAAGACCACATAAGAACAAAGATGCATCTTTCGCGGTCCTGCCACAATCATTTGTAGCTAGCACTATCTAAACAAGCAGGATAAATAAAAAAATCTAAGCCTTTCTAGACATTCTGGTCATGTTCGAAATTTCATTAAAAACCGTAATAATCGTCTCTGGCTTAACTAAAAAAGGTAAAGAAATCAAGTAATTATAAGATAAATTTGTTTTTTCGAATTTAATCATTGACCTTTCTATTCATTCTTCTAATGTGGCTTTCCCTTAACACAGTTCTTTATTCTCAACTTCACTAGTGTTGAGATAATGATAATAGCTTTTATATATATATATATATTAGCTAACGTTGAGATAATGCATTTAGCAAACAAACTGATTGCACTAGGCTCTAACAATCAGCAAATAATTGAGAGCTAGATTACCTGTGATATCATTGGAGAAGGAGTACTATAAAGTGACACACTTGAAGAACCACCATTTAGAGGTTGACCACCTGGAACACCACCTATAACCCCATGGTAATTATGAGGTACTTCACGAAGGTTGTTTCCATGTGAATGCCTCATTTGTCTTGCACTTGAATCTTCTAAACCAATTGTCTTAGAGGAAACTACACCATTGTCGTCATTGGCAGTCTGCAAGTTCTGATGCACATATTGTTGCTGAATACACAGAGCAGCTGCTTCACCAAAGACATTATTTGCCTCTTCAGCAGCCCCTGAAATATAAAATTGATAGTTTAGACATGCGTGATGGGACTATTAGAAAGTTGAAAGTAATCACGAAGTATTTATGCTCATAAATTCAATTTGATAACTACATAAATCTCAAAACCAAGTTAAATGTGTGCACTCCTGCAGAAAGAAGCTGCAAGTTTGTATACAACTGGTACTAACCCAAGATACACAGCTCCTCATATGCAGCCCATAGTAGAGGATCTATGGATAATGCCTGCTTAAAGTGGTCTACTGCACTTTTCCCTCGATCAGTGTACCTGATACAACAAAGATTAAATACAATCTGAATAGAATAAAGTACAAGCAGAAATGTAAACTACTAAAACAAAACAATGTAAAAACTAGGCATGTGTACAGCAATAAATACATGTTTCATTTGTAATGCTATTTTTTTTGTTAACTTAGTCAAATGAATGTAAAAAAGTAAATTACTTTCCAATGAACCACCCCTGGGCTTGGTGTAAGACACAAAGAGAAAGAAGAAGTAGAAAAGAAAAAGAAAAAGAAAAAGACAACTTGTTAAGGCCATGCTACAGTTGTTATTTTACTACAACCATACTTGCACAAATCCCTGGGCATGATTTAAGCAACAAACAGAAAAACAATTCATTAAGCTTAGGATACAGTTGTGATTTTTCTACAAGCATACTTATACAATGTTATGTGGTCTATTTAAAGCTTTACAAAATCTGGATCACATCTCAACTCCACAGCAGCAACCAATAAAGAGGTTCAGGTTGCAACAAGGAGGAGACAAAATATTATCATACACAGTATATATCATGCATTCAGAATCCAAGAATGTAGGTTATACATCATAAAGAACTAGCATCATTCTAAGCCATCGGAGAGAACAGATAATAGTTGTTAGATAATTGTTTATACGACCTATGTATTCAGGAATTATTTCTGTGGAAGACAAGAGAACGTCATGGTAAATCAACTAAAAGATGGGAGCTAGATAAAATGGTTAACGTCAAGGAAACTAGACGTTGAGAAAATGAAAAAATGAAGAACAAACCTATAAATAAGCCCAAGAAGGTAATGACCAGCTGCACCATTTGGAACCTTCATACAAAAATCAGTTGAGCATTGAGTTAAACCAAACAAATCCACCTAACAAAGTTTTGCAAAGCCAAAAAGATGCCTTTCTTTCCTGAATGCCATGCAATTAAAAGTTTGAGAAGATCAATATGTATTCTACTGGAAGTTACTCTATACCTCTACTGTTGACTCATTAGTTGGGCATAAAGCCCCTTCAGCCTCACTATAAAGATCCATTTGAAGGCATGCTATCGCAAACAAGTAGCGGGATTGGGCCAATTGTGTTCCTTCACAGACAGAAAACAGATCAGATGCATAAACAAGAACCATTAGAGTGAACCTTAAACAATGAAAAGAAAGAAAAAAAAAAGGAAAAAAAACTAATACAAAATATCATACCTTTCAAAATATGATATGCACAGTATGCTTGATTATTGTTCAGGTAACAGCTAGCCAATAATTGCAAATTTAACTGCATTTCAGCGTAATTATTAGAGTAGGCATATACAGTAACAGCGTAAGAGCAAATAAAACATACAAAGATCCATCTGAAAGCATGATATAGCCAGTCACTCAACTACGCATTTACCACCAAAAATACGTCAAGTAGTATAAAAATTCAGGTGTAAATCCAACCAAATCTCAATAGGCTGCTACTACATCACGGTCCACATTCCATAAATATGCTATTTCCGTGTTACATCCTAACAACAATCATGAGCAGTAGACCCTAACACAAAACTTTTCCCTCATAACCAAGATTAACTCACAAGAACTGGTTATTATCACTTCAAACTATGTTAATGTTACAACTAACTGGCATTCCCAACAGATCAGCTCAAACTTATAACTCTTTATCATAATCTACTAATCACTTCTTCACAGCAAAATTTCAAAATATAGAATTAATCAAACTACCAAAACCTCAGAAGTAAGTAAAAATAAATTCAAAAAAATCCCTAAAAAATTACTTTGAGAAACAAGAATTTCATCTAAACCTATAGTCGTAATTTTATCCGAAATCTGTAATTATCAAGTTAAATGAGGAGAAGAAAGATATGTATGTATGAACGAACCTCAGATGGAAACTCTGCACAAAGACGTTCACAGAGAAAAATTGCATTTCGAGGAAGGAAATGGCGAAGACTAGATTGAACACAATCGTAAATTAGGGTTTCCATAGGGTTTTTCCAGAACCAGAGAGAGAGAGAGAGAGAGATGGAGATTTGGGGCTTTTTGTTTCCACTTATTGAAATTTCAATTTTGAAAAATAACATGACACGTGCGAACGTTGGATTTGAAAATGGGTGGCACATGCGATTATCTGAAATCTAGGCCGGAGTCAAATCACCCGTCTTGCCAAGAACTTTACGAGTTAATTAATAAAAAATTCTTCTATTGCATTGCAACTATCCAACTGGTTTTTTTACTGCATCAGAAAAGATAGAATCAAAGATAGAAAAGTTACGGGGCTGAGATTGTGTCATAAGGGGGGCAAACTAACTCGGTGTCAGAGGGAATAAGTGAGGTCGTATTTGGATAAAAAGGGTTCCATTATTCTAGTCTTTCACCGAGTTGAATTTCTCTCTCTATGGTTAAATCGTGCGAAAAATGAATCCACTCATTTGTTAAATCGGTTTTTTAAATCTGCCTTTAATGATTTTCTGATCAATTTCTCAACCTAAACATCTTTTTCTTTTCAATCTTTTCATCATTTTTATCGATTATTATGTTCAGTTCTTAAGATAATAATAACGAGTCCACTCATTTTGTTTCGTTTTCTAATTCAAATGTATAACTAATCTTCCTTCTTTCTCCATGTGTTTACAGTTTGTGTTCCCTCTAATGGCGTTTGTCTATCGTTTGATTGTGTCTATAGCGTTTGCAGATGTTGTATACAAGCTTTTGGAAGCTGCTTTGATCTCCTGCAGTGGCGGAGGCAGCTGGAAGCAAGGGTATGCAACTGCACACCCTTCCCAGCTCACTCTTAAGCCTAAAATTTGGATGAAAATGGACTTGCAAGCCTAATTAATAAATCTTGCTACCCCTAACATTATGTTGCTCCCCCATAGCTAGATTTCTAGCTCCGCCCCTGATCTCCTGTTTTGCCATTGTTTTAGAGAGTTGCTCTACTATTCACTGGGTTGCCAGAGCTACGAATCGGAAACAGATTGAGCGAAATTATTGGAGTAATTACTTCCCAAAAGCTCATTTCAAATTCAAATTCAAAACCTTTCTCTCACTCATAATAACCAACTGTTTTCTTTTCTTTCCAACCAAAAAGTACCCTTTCCCGTATATCACGGCTTTGGAGGATTTTCATGAGGGAGAAGAAACCATCATGGGAGTAGAATCCAATATTGAAAAGAAAACTTATATATATCGTACCCAGTTAGAAGTTACCACCCAGAAGAAAAAAAACCACAAACACATCTGTTTACCAACCATGTCTACTTCACAAACAAATAATATTCTGGAATTAGCAAACAAATTTCGAAATGCCACTTTAGAACTAGGTGAATCTTCAGAACCAATTGTTCATGAAATAGAAGAAGTTCTTAAAGAAGGTAAACAAAGCCAATGGATGTCTCGCTTGTAGGAAAAATCATCATTGAAGGAAAAATGAATCATAAGGTCGTGGAGAATCTAATAAAGTACACATGGTCTTTCATTCCTGAGAATGAAATCAAGAGTTTCGAATTGGAGGAAAACATTATGGTGTTTAAATTTCCAAATTGGGAAACTCTCAAGAAGATGTTTGAAGAAAGACCGTGGAGCATTGATGGAAATTTGGTCAACCTTCATGACTATAATCCACTAGCACTTATTCAAGAAATGGATTGGGAAAATCAAGAATTCTGGATTCAATTAAAGTATATTATGCCAGAGCACATGAATGTCAAAGTTGTGGAAGCTATTGGAAAATTGGTAGGATAAGTCACGGCTATTGATCCTCCAACTGCTATCCCATCACCAGGATACCCAGTGAAAGTTTGTGTAAAAGTCAATGTCAATAATACTATGAGAAGAGGTGTTATGGTGATTACTGCTTCAGGAATCACAAAGTGGATTCGTTTCTTTTACGAGAAACAACCACATAAAATTTGTCCCAATTGCTATATTCTCAATCATTGTCAAGGTGTATGCAAAGCAGCTACTGAATATTTAGAAGCAATTAATAAGAAAGTCCATATGTTTGGAAATTTTGAGGGTATGAGGAAAAAATTCTTAGTTCTTGCTAAACCGGTCAACCAAATCCCAAAGGTTGTGCCAAGGAAAAACACAAAGAAAGCTCCTTTTATCCCTCCAAAAGATGGACAGATTATATTTAAGAACACTGCAGTGGAGATGACTGAAGTTGAAAGTGGAAAAAGTTCTGAAAGAGTGGGAAAGAGACAGAGAAATGGCAGCCAAACTGACACTGATAATTATGTTTCTAGAACTCGGCAACCTAAGTGTATCTCTGGCAAAAATCAGGAGATCAATACAACTCACAGAGACACAATAGGAGGGTCATTTACTAAAAGAAAAAATGGAGAAAACAAGGTAATATTTACTAGACCTTCAAAATTTAATCATATATTTCACATACTTTGTTTTCACTTTCATATCCTAAGTTTTAAATTCCCTGTCTCCAAAATTTACTTCACTTATTTTTACTACAATCTTAATTCCTCAAAGATGAAAATCCTTAGTTGGAATGTCAATGGTTTTGGTAATAGCACCACTAGAAATCACCTTCAAATGATCATTAGGTCTCATAATCCATATATAATCTTTCTGTCTGAAACAAAAAAAATAAAATCAAGAGAATGCAGTATCTTGTTGCTAGATTTAAATTCCCCAATGTGATCCTTTTTGAGCCGCTAGGTCTTTCAGGAGGTCTTTGTTTACTCTGGAAAGATGGAATACTTGAAAATTCTGGACATGAAATACAATATCATTAACTGTCTTGTCAAAATGGAAAATGGTACTATTACAACTCTTCTTAGTTGCATATATGGAGCTCTAAACACTGAGGATAGACAACTCCAATGGAACTACCTAGGAAGCATAAAAAATCAATATTCAACTCCATGGGCAGTAATTGGTGGTTTTAATTTCATTCTCACTAATCATGAGAAAGAAGGAGGTAATGTTATTCCTCAATCTGAGCTTGATAAAAATGTTTCCATTTTAACTAGTAATAATCTACAGAGCATGAACTACATTGGAAATCCATTTACCTGGAATAATAGAAGACATAGTCATGAGCTCATTCTTGAGATATTAGACAGAGTAGTTGCTACTTTTAATTTCCATGATATGTTTCCTAATGCAGCTTGTTATCATCTAACTGTTATGGGAAATGATCACTGCCCAATCTTATTTGTTACCTCTAAAATTGATAACCCTACAAAAAAAAACCTTTTAGAGTTAATAGGGCTTGGTTTAGAGATCCTAGTTTTTCTAGGTTAATTAACGAAAAATGGAATTGTATTATGCCTGGTTCTTATGCATTTAAGCTAACAAGAGGTTTAGCAGACATTAAAGATACTATGAAAAAGTGGAACCTTAATCATTTTGGCAACATTACTACTCAGATAGCTAAACTAGAAAGCCATCTTGCCCTTCTAACTAGGACTAGAAATCCTCAAAATGACTCTACAATTGAGGAAACTACTAGAAACCTAAAATTTTGGTATGATGTTGAAGAAGACTACTGGAAACAGAGAGGAAAAGAAGAAGCTAGAAATTTTGATGATAGAAACACAAAATATTTCCATCGTAAGACGAATTTCAGAAAGAGAAGAACTAATATAGACTCTCTACAAAACAATATGGATATATGGCTTACTGAGAGAGAGGAAATTGGTGAGGAACTTAGGAAACATTTTGATAGTATGAGCAGATCATCAAATCCCCCTGAACCTAATATTTATTTAGGAATTGTTAACAATTGTATTTCAGATGAAGAAAATGAAATTCTCAATGCTATCCCTACTGAGGAAGAGGTAAGAAAAGTGGTTTTTGAGATGAAACCATGGACCGGGACCAGATGGTTTCCCACCTAGATTTTATCAGTTAATGTGGGAAAAAGTGGGCCCTGATGTTCTCAATATGGTAAAAAGTTTCTTCCACTCTCATCATTTACTCAAACATATGAACCATAATTTCATTCCTTTAATTCCAAAAAGAAAATCTCCTAGAAAAGCAATTGATTTTAGACCAATAAGTCTTTGTAATGTGGTTTATAAAATCATTACTAAAATTATAGCCAATAGATTGAAATGTGTCTTGTATAAAATCATATCTCCTTCACAAACTGCTTTTGTAGCTGGTAGGAAAATCCAAGACAACATTATCATTGCTCATGAAGTTATTCATTCAATGAAAAAAACAAAAGCAAAGGATGGAGGTATTGCCATTAAATTAGGCATGTCTAAGGAATTTGATAGAATTGAATGGAATTTCTTGATTCAAAGCATGAAAAATCTTGGTTTCTCTGATGCTTGGCGTGAAATGATTAAGGAATGCATCTTTACTGTTACTACTTCCATCTTGCTAAATGGTTCTCCAGGTAAGATTTTTAATCCTGCCAGAGTTTTAAGACAGGGGGATCCCTTGTCACCATATCTGTTCATATTATGTATGGAAGCTTTATCTAGGAGTCTTAACAAGGCATAAAAAGGATGGTCTTATACATGGTTTTAAAATTACAAAAAACTGTCCTCCCGTAACCCATCTATTTTTTACAGATGACTGCTTAATATCCATTAAGGCCAGAAAAAAGGTTGTTAGGAACTTGGCTACTATTATTGAACAGTTTAGTAAATATTCTGGCCAAGCAGTAAACTTTGACAAATCTGATGTTGCTTTCAGTCATAAAGTTCCTCCTAATTTGAAGAATGATCTAGCTGACATCCTAAAGATAAAGAGAATGTCTCTGCAGGAAAAGTATCTTGGGGTTCCTCTCCTTTTACAAAAACGTAAAGTTGATTCCTTTGTTCATCTCATGGAAGGCTATTCTGGAAGGTTAGCTCCCTGGAAATCAATCTTCCTAGCTCCACCAGGTAAGACCATCCTTAACCAGTCTGTCTTAGGTAGTATGGCTAATCACCATTTGGACGTTTTCCCCATGACAAAAAGTATCACTGATAAAATGGATTCAATCCAAAGAAATTTTTGGTGGAGGAAACAGGAAAATGTTAATGGATTATTCCCAAAAAGATGGAGTGACATTCAACTGCCAAGAGTTTTAGGTGGTCTAAACATTAGAAGATCTGATCAGCTAAATCAGGCTTTATTAGCTAAATTTTCTTGGAGGATGTTAAAACAACCGGATGCTCCTTGGGTTAAAATTTTGGAAGGTAAGTATTTTCATAATCTTAATCCCCTTCTTGACATTATGCCTAAACAGGGTTCTTGTATTTGGGTAGGAATATACAAGGGATTAGAAATTATTAAAAAACACTATATTAGGGAAGTTGGTGATGGTAGTAACATTAGGATTTGGAGAGATAATTGGATTCCAGGTCTCTCTGGTCCTCCAACCTCTCAATTTATATCTATGAATCCTTCTCATATGAATCACCTCATAGATAGTAATACTAAATCCTGGAATTTGGAGACCATAAATATCATGTTTGATCAAAACACGGTGAAAGCTATCACTGATATTAGAATCCCTATATATGGAAAGGACAAACTGAGGTGGAAGCCTGCTGCCAATGGTTTTCTTTCTGTAAAATCTTCTTATAAGGTCATTCTGAAAGAACATCTTATTAGCCATCCAACCAAAAATAACCTAAACATAGATTGGAACTCCTTTTGGAAGATTATATTACCTCCTAGAATCCAATACTTCATGTGGAAATGTTTGCATTGTTGTGTTCCTACTAAGGAGTGGCTTGCTAGACTTACTCAGTATCAAGATGTTACATGTGGTTTATGTGGAACTTACTCTGAATCTGTTCATCACCTTTTTGTGGAATATAAAGTCACTAAGGGAATTTACAATGCTATTAATCCAAATATTTACAATACATTAAGGAATATCAGTTTTCACTCATGGCTCTGTGGTTTATTCACTTGCAATTCTTCTCAAGTTCAGGTGGATACACATATCTTTACAGTGGTTAGCTTCATTACTTGGTATGTTTGGAAATCTAGGTGCTCAAAACATTTTGACAATATGTAGGTGATTGTTTCAGCTATCATAAATAACATCTTAGCCGAATTGGAAATTTGGTCTGCTATCCCGGTTGATGTGCAAAATAACAGAAATGATGACAGAACCACCCCCTGTTAGAATGTTTCAACACATAATGTGGATAAAATAAATTTTGATGCTGCTTTTTTTAAAGAATCTGGAAATTACAGTCATGGTCTAATTTGTAGAGATATTGCAGGGAATTGCAATGGAGTACGAGGAGGTATAGGAAGAGCCTTATACCCGGAGCAAGAAGAAGCAAAAGCTCTCCTTCAAGTTGTCTTGTGGGCTAAAGAACAAGGGAAGCTTTCAATTCACATGGAAGGAGATTGCATTAATTTTATTCATGCTTTAAAATGAAATATGTCAGCGATAAAATGGACTACGGCAAACTTAATTCATGATGCTTTAGAAATTCTAAGAGATTTTGATTTTTGGTTATGTTCTCATGTTAAAAGAGAAGAAAATGTTTTATCAGACAAAATTGCAGAGCATGCAATGTCTAGTTCTTTTTATATTTCAGTTAACAATATGCCTGTCTGGATAGCTGATCTAATCCAACAGGACAAAAACAATTTGTAGCTCTTCCCTTTATCAATCCATTCCTTTCTTTCCTATTAAAAAAAAAAACTCGGTCCCAGGCTCGAGTCCCCAATTGGGTAATATTGCAGGAAGAAATTTTGGGAAACGGGGATGACCAGCTGAGCTAGGTGCCCGTTTTTAATATTTCTACAAGATTTTTATTTTTAGTATATTTATTATAGAACCCCGATTCAAGAGACTGGCTTTAAAATATTCCACCATTACAACAATTTCAAATAGACTGCAAGAACATCCAAACCACTTTAACACCATAGTACCAGGGCCCGTCAATGAGTCTTAGATACCTCAAAATCTGCTTTACAGCTTGTCTATGACTCTTCCCAAGACATCCCATGTATATATTTGTCACACTCACAACTTGTGCAATATTCGTTCTTATACAAACCATAACATGATGTTTCCAACTACCCTTGCATAAGGAACTTGAGACATATACTCTGCCTCATCTGCAGTTTGAGGTGATGGTCTTCCAGAGAGTCTAAAATGAGCTTGTTATAGAACTGCTCGGTCGAACGAGCAAGTTTTTTTTATCTCAAGCTTGTTGTCAATGTTAGATGCACAAAATTATATCTTGATTTAGTCTGCTAAAGTCAAGTCCCGTACTAGGTTTAAAGGTGGGTAATTGAGTATCAAACATCATTGAATAACCCTCGAAGATTGAAGATTGAAGATTGAAAATCAAACGAAGACATTTGGAGAAATTCATCAACAAGAGGTATTTAAAGACTGGACCATTCTATTTACTCACATGAATTACCATTCTATCTATATGATACTATGTCGTATGACTTCTAGTAAATTTAATGTTGCAAAGAAGAAATTTTGATTCAATTTTGTCTTGTCAAACATCTCGAAATATGATTCAAACAATGGATGTTCGTAGGTCCTTAACAATCTTAGTTCGAAACAATTTATTGTTCAAGAAATATGTTTGTGTCATATGGATCATCTGAAAAATGCCCAAGCAATGGTATTTTCTATTTATGGAATTTGGGAATGTTTCAAAACTTCAAAAGAGAGCTTCAAGAACCTACTGAAATTTGGACTCAGGATAGGTATACTACCTGTTACGCATATCACATGTATCTGAGGTTATGGAATACAAATAGGTATGAATACTCCTTAAAGTTTCTGAATTCATGAGCGGGATCAATACACGTACCTAGTATGCGTACTGTAAAGAATCTAAGTTCATGAAAAAGCATACATAGTATCATACTACTGGCCCCTGAATTCACGAATTGATCATAAGTACCCGTTTTGTTTCACATACCTGCCCAATAAGAATCACGATGCTTATATACTATTTTGTTAAAGCAATACTCGTTTGAACTTGCTATATCAAGCTTGTTTTCAATGTTAGATGATCAAAACTATTTCTTGATTTCTAGTCTACTAAGTCAAGTCTCTGACTAGGTTAGAACTTGGCTTCAGTTTTCAGACACCACTCTCGAAAACTGAAGATCGACGAAGACATTTGAAGAACTTTTGTATCAAGTATGTGAAGACTAGATCATTCTGTTTTACTCACTATCTTACTATTATATCTATTAAGACTATGTCGTATGACTTCTAGTAGATTTAAAAATAAGAAATTTTGAGTCGAGCTTGTCTTGTTTAAAAATCTCGAAATATGATTCATAAATATTCAAAGGTCCTTAACAATATTAGTTCGAAACAATTTATTGTTTGAGAATTAATTTGTGGATCAATTGAAAATACCTCATACAATTGATTTTATCATTTTGGAATGTTTCAAACATCATAAGAGAGAAATTCATGGACTTCTGGTATTTCTGTTCTGGGTAAGTTTGCAAACCCGTTTGCAAACCATAGATATATGATTTCAAAAATACAAGAAGGTTGGCGAGCTTATTTGCAAACCAAGAGTTCAGTTGGGAACAGTTCACGAACTGTGTCCATCTGATTTTATAAGCCAAATACGGTTGGTGAACCCAGTTCGCAAACTGTGTCCATATGAGTTCTTGAGCCGAGTAAGGGTTAGTGAACCCGGTTCACAAACTGTAATATCCTGACTCGTGAACTAGCCATATGGTTCACGAACCGTATCACCAACTGTCCCAGTAATTCTAATTGATGCTCGAAGACTTACTTTTTAAATATGTTTAGCATAGCCATAACTCTCATAAACAATTCCAAGACTAAGACTTCATTGGTCACTTAAACACTTATGTGGTGCATCATGATTAAGTCGTAAGTGTTTTAATGAACATCATAATGTTTATTGTTCTCATGATATGCTTGCCAAATCGAACAAGTCATTATACACAGTTCCGGAATCAGACCACTGTGTATATTCTTTTATTGTATTTTCAAGACCTAAAGTGTTTTCTTGATTTCCAAGTTATCTTAGCTTGAATTCTAAGAAACCCCCAGTCTTGAAAAATCTATAAATAGAGATGCTCTTTCAACTAGGAAATTCAAACTCTGACACTTTGTATCCTAGTTGATTTAAAGTTGTCCTCTATGAACATAGGTTTTCTATGAAAAACATAATCAGGTTTACGATTAAAAAACTTCAATTTGGGGATTCGTTAAGCTACTAACTATCTTTCACCTTGATAGTTCGTGTATCCTGACCTTGCTTTTTTGTTATCGAGGTTTTTTGTAATCTCTTTTAGGAAAATTAGATAGATATCGCAAAGATCTCTTCGTATCATACTTTGTGATTTCTCAAGATAGACTTTTGATAGTTGATCTGAATTGTTCTTTTGGAGATTGTTCTTGAGAGGTGGTTAAGAATCTAGTCTGCTCTTCACTAGTCATAAGTTTTATATTTGTGAGGTTTTCTATCTTGTCTGTTGCAAACAGATTTTCACACATCGATCTATCAATCTAAACGAGAATCAAATAGGCTTATCTGTTAGAGGCATATTGGTATCAAAATTCTTCATTGCGGATGAAGAAACTCTTAGGTTATAAAGGACATCATCTAAGGGTATCAAGTACTAGAGCCTTACGAGGTTCACGAGACGTAAGGATCTAGGTTGTAACAGAATCGCTTGGAAGGTTGATTCGGTATCATCTACATTTCAGTCAGAAGTCTGATAGTAGGCTAGTGTTTGTCGTTGGTTAATATATCTTGGTGTTCAAAACTGGACGAGGTCCTGTGGTTTTTCTCCAATTTTGGTTTCCTCGTTAAGAAAATTTCTGGTGTCTTGTGGTTTTCCTTTTCCGCATTATGTTATTTACCCTTATAATTGGATTGACGCAAGTTATACATATTCAATCTTAGTAAATACGCTCATCCAATTGCGATCGATTATGAGACTTGTTCTTGTATAATTTGTCTTTTGAAAGATAGATAACAAGTTTAATTACTTGGAAGAATTCTGTTTGGATTATTTGGATATGACTATATTGATCTTGGATATTGATTTTTGAGATCGTCCAAGTACTCTTCTTAACAATCAGGTTGGCGGACTCATTGTCTCATATATATTGATTGAGAATAGATGTAGATATAAACTCTATATACATATTGTCAAGGATCATTAATTTGGTCGGCTTGCAACTGTATTAGGTTGTCCATAGAGGTTGTCGAACGAAAAAGTTGGTGGTGTATTTTGGCACCCCTTATTTTCATATTTTCTTAAATATCTTTTGCATGGCTACGACTCTCATAAAAACCTCTAAGACAATATTGATCACTAAAACACTTGTTTATGTGCATCATGATTTAATTATTAAGTTTTTATATGCACATGAAGTTGCTTATAAGTTCGAAAGGCATATTTTCCAAGAAATATCATTGTACACGGTTTCGGTACCCAAACCATATTATAGATTTTCTTATGTGATTTCAAGACAAAAATTTTACACGCTTATATGAATTATTAACCGGAGTTTCATCTAAGCAGAGAAAGTATTTTCTTGAATCTCAAGTTATCTTAGCTTGAATTCTAAGCAACCCTCAGTCTTGAAAGTCTTTAAATAGAGAGACTTGAACAACTGGAAAAATTAATATCTGACACTTTTTTGTCTTAGTTGTTTGCTAGATTCATCTTCTATTGACCTAGGTTTATTATGAGAAACATAATTAGGTATATTACTTAAAAACTTCCACTTAGGGATTCGTGAAGTCATGTACAACTATCTTTACCTTAATAGTTCGTGTATCATAATCTAGTTCATTTTGTTATAGGGGTTTTATTAATATCTTTCAAGAACGAGATAGATAGAAATCTCAAAGTTCTCATTATCTCAGACTTTATGATTTCTCAAGATAGATATCTAAAACTCTTCTTAATTAATCGGTTTAAGTTTGTTCTTGAGAGGTGGTTAAGAATCCAGTCTTCTCAGCTAACTGAGTGTAAGTGTTTCATATTTGTGAGGTTTGCAGCTTTTTCTATTTCGAACAAATTTCCCAGCCTTGATTTCAATCTTGAAATCAAATAGGCTTATCTGTTAGAGGAATATTGGTATCAAAAGTATTCACTTAGGCTGAAGAAACTATTAGGCTGTAAAGGACGTCAGCTAAGAGAATTAATTGTGTAGGTCCTTGCGAGGTTCAAGGGACGTAATAAGATCGATTGCAGATAAATTTCTTGGAGAGTGAATTCGATCTCAACTACACTCCAGTCCGAAGTTTGATAGTAGGCAAGTGTCTGTAATACAGTTCGGTGTTCAAATCTGGATGGGATCTGGGGTCTTTCTGCAGTTGCAGTTTTCCTCGTTGGTAAAACTTTTAGGGTCTTGTATGTTTTTATTTCTGCATCATTGTTAGAGCACTGCTCGGTCGAACTCACAAGCTTTTCTATCTCAAGCTTGTTGTCAAGTTTAGTAGCCAAAACTATAAGTCCTGGTTTCCAGTCTACTTATATCTAAGTCTCGGATTAGGATAGAAAGTGTAGTTGAGAATTAGACTTCACGATGTTCATCGATTGAAGATGAAGAACTACTAATGGGATCTTGTGGAACTTCATCAAGAAAAGGTATGTGGAGACTTGAACTCATATATCACTCAACAATCTATATACTCTATCTCCTATTTGAGACAAAAGTCGTATATCTATATAGACTTCGATTATACACATTTGATATTTCGAGCTGAGTTTAACTCGCTTACATATTTCTCGAAATATGTGTTGGTAATCTTTCGCTTTAACCAAGTTCATCTTATATTCTTGACAAAAGTCAAAAGATGATCATGTGAAAACCACCTTGTAACATCTTACATGATTTGTGTGAGACAGTCATTTGATGTAGACTCGGAATGTTTTGTATTAATCATTCAATAACTTGAAAATTGCCTCGAAGCTAATAGTTTGTGTGAGATAGCTATTATCGCCTTTTAAGAATGTTTCAATGATTGAAATGGGAGTTTAGAACAAATTGTTAGAGAACTGCTCGGTCGAACTCGCAAACGTTTCTATCTGTAGCTTGTTTGTCAAGTTTAGTTGTCAAAACTATAAGTCTTGATTTCTAGTCTACTTATAGCTAAGTCTCGGATTAGGATAGTAAGTGTAGTTGAGCCTTAGACTCCACAACATTCATCGAATGAAGATGAATAACTACTCAAGGGAACTTATGGAACTTCATAAACAAAAGGTATGTGGAGACTTGAACTTATCTATCACTCAAAAGTCTATCTATTTTATCTCCTATTTTGAGACAAAAGTTGTATTGCTATATAGACTTCAATTATACACATTTGTTATTTCGAGCCGAGTTTATCTCACTTATCTATTTTTCAAAATATGTGTTGGTAAGCTTTCTCCTTAGACAAGTTCATCTTTGCTCGTGACGAAAGTCATGTTGATTATTTCAATAACTTGAAAATCACTTTGATGAAAATAGTTTGTGAATAACGACTATTTTAACATCCTTTAAGAAAGTTTCAATGATTGAAATGAGAGTTTAGAACATGTAACCATATTTGGATATAAACATAGTGTGTTCTCACATTTGTGTAAAAGTCCAAAATCAGGAACCCAAAGTATGCGTACCCGTACGCATACTGGCGGAAAGTTCATGTCCGTGAATTTCTGTTGAAGTTTGAAAGTGAAAAAAAAAAAACTAAATCCGGTTACTTAAGTACGTGTACCCTTTTGCATACTTAAGTAGGTTACTTTCTAAAATCGGTTTGTTTATGAACTAAAATATTTATATATTAAGGGATGCAATCTTTGCAAACCGTGGCTATAATGTTCACGAATCGATTCGAATGAATCGAAACCGATTTTTCTTCGATTGTGTCTTGTATACTTCTATAAGATCTAAGCAATTGAAAAACTCTCTAACTAGTTCATTTGAGTCATTTGAACTAGTTATGGTAAAGATGGATAAGGTTGATATGAAAGTGCTTATATGGCTAACCATTGGTTAACTATTATTGAACCAACGAAGTGTAAACGTTTAGGTACCATTACTCAAACCTAAATAAAGTTACATTTCATTTGTGTATAACAAGCGAAGTTCGATCTAACGGTTGAAATATATTAGCTTGAATCTAATCAGATTTTCATCTAACGGTGAATATTGAATGCTTTGTTACCAAGGTAAGTTAGATTGCAAACCCTGATTTGATGACTATATAAAGGAGAACTCTAGCAACTGGGAAACCTAATCCCCATACCTCATGTGCGATACTAGTTGTATAAGCTAGAGTCGATTCTCCTTTAACCTTAGGTTTTTCACGAAACCCTGTAGGTTAACAACTTAAAGACTTCATTGGGATTGTGAAGCCAGACCTAACTATTTCTCTGTAGTTGAGTGATTTGATCTTGATATTTCTATTGTAAATGAGTACAATCGTAAGATTGGCTTGAGATTTATATGTCTGATAGGCAAGATAGAAAAGTGGTCACAAACACCTTCGTCTCATCGTTTGTGATTCCACAATATCTTGTTTCGTTAATCGATTAAGATTATTGTGAGGTGATTGATAATTCTAGGTTGTTCTTCGGGAATATAAGTCCGGGTTATCAATTGGTTCTTGTTTACCTTGATTTATCAAAATACGAAACAAAAACTCGTAGGTTTATCTGTGGGAGACAGATTTATCTATTCAACAGACTTTTCTGTGATACAGATTTGTTTATCAAGTCTTCGACTTTGGGTCGTAGAAACTCTTAGTTATGGGTGAGCTCAGCTAAGGGAATCAAGTTCGTAGTATCCTACTGGGATCAGATACGTAAAGAACACGATTGTACCTTGAATTAGTGTGAGATTGATTAGGGTTCAACTACATTCCAGACCGCAATTAATTTGTAGTAGGCTAGTGTCTATAGCGGCTTAATACAGTGTGGTGTTGTTGATGGTGGATTTTAGTTCATGGCTAAAATTATAAAACCAGATTTAGTGTGCCGACATCCTGTAAAGGGTAAGTCCATTTGACAAACGATGAGCGCAGAAATCCTCTCGCTTTATTTATTTGAAGCAATTCAATAAATATACAAAATTCAACTAGAATGGAGCATGTAGCAACAATCCCAAATATTTTGTGAATTAAATACACAAAATTTATCCAGGATGGAGCATGTAGCAATAATCTTAAATACCCTATGAATTTTTAGCATTATTTATAATGCATGATTTGCCTAGTATTTCCTGTGATGTTCCCGCATAACTCTCATTATTGGTGCGGCATTACGACTGAGCATTGCTCTTAGCAAAGTAACACGAATCTCCAAGTGTCAATGGTGGGGCATGCACGAAATACCCATACATGCTACATCTCTCGGTGTGTTATATTAGCCTAATTGAGCATATTTAATTTCCTAAGGGAAATCTGGACTGTCCATATCAGTCTCAGAAATGATCACGGCCACGCAAGTTGACCGCATGATTTAACCAGCCTAGACGAGCCCTAGCAGGAGCAGGCTATCACCGTGATGACCACCAGTGGGCCTATTTATGCCATAGCCGGTCGAATGTTACATTTTATTTCCTAGCATGCCAAAACGCCAGCTCCAAAATAGGGTGGTCGCGCTGCTTTGGATGAAGCTCGAATAAACAAGACTGCTTAAGACAGTCTCAAAACGATCGTGATCGTCCAACTTCACTAGCCTAATTGGATGGCTTAGATCGCACCATGAAAGATGGAGGAGGTGCCAACACGCACATTGGCGGGCCCACTCTATCCCTGCCTGATCGATTTTCTCACGACAAAGCCATGGAGCAATAAAATTTTGCTCAAAACATGGATGGCGTGATGCTTTAAAGGGTCGCAGAATTCCATTAGTGTCTTAAATTGATCACAACCATCCAACTTCGCCGGCATGTTTGGATGGCTTAGATCGAACTTAGGACCATCATGAAGGTGCACACATGTTCACCACTAGCCCAACATGGGGCCCACACAATCGTCCTCCTCGAAGGAGAAGCGCAGCTTGCCAATTCGTTTGGCCCATGTTGCATGTACGTGAACGTTTCGAAACCCTAATTAGGGTTCGCGGCATGGCATATGTGTCGCAGTTCGATCACGACCATCCATCTTCGCCAGCTTGGATGAAGGGTGTAGATATAGACTAATGGGTCCAGAGAGCATCAACGTGATCAGCGTGGGCCCACCTATGCGTGTGACCGACCGGCCTAGGCCAACCATGGCCAGGCACTTTGGAACGTACGCCCAAAGGAGGCATGTCGCGGGGCCTCTAAAACCTTTGTGGCAATTGATTTCTTCCACAAATTAATCACGTCCACTCATCTTTACCAGACAAATTGAGTGGCCTAGATCACACCTTCGTGATACAGAGTGGCATGTACATGTACACCGGCAAGCCGTCTACACATATGTCTGGTCGGCCCCACCAAAAATATCGTCCATGCTTGATTTCGGTCAAGCTGAAGAGCGATGCTTGCGCACCTCTTTAAAACCCTAAAAATCATCAACGGTCGCAAATATGTGTCGTAGATCATCTCATCTGTCCAACTTTTTAAGCTTGGTCAGGCAGCCCAGGCTAAGAGTTAAATGGCCAATGAGGTACCTTGGTGATCACCCCCCTTCACTCTATAACAAGGAGTGATCGGCCAGGGGATAGCCCGCCATGCGGCCTCCAAACGCTTAATCCGCGACTTACTCCGTTAAGCTTTAAAAACAGTGATGCTTCATACATATCGATTATATTTGATGCATTATATGCATAAAGTATACACGATATTTCATGAATATCGATTTCCTAAATAACTCAGTTATTTAATCTATCACCGTATGCTACTTCATGTGGGTCCCACGATCCACTCATTCGAGACATCAAACATGTCACAAACTGGAGGATACTTAATGGGGTATTGGTCTGGCGGTTCACAGCATGCATCGTGCAACGCGCTATTACAAGAAAGTGTCAGGAAAAGGTGGACGGTTAACAGTGATGAGGGAAGTGGGCAAAGGTGTGACCGTATGACAATCACCACTCCTATACGACCCCACTACTCCATCACTTCACCTCCTCCACTTCATACGATATGAGGGTTGCGCTCAATGACTTGTATAAATAGGTCTTTCACCTATTTCCAAATAAAAGACAAGCACAGAAAACCAAGTGTTGTCATTCGTATCCAGAAAACACCAGAGCCGATTGCTTACATTATTGCAAGCTAGTTTAATATTCTGATACAAGTCATAAATATCCAACACCTTCACAATCTCAACACCTTCTTCGCTTCCCTCCCTAAGATCAACCCCTCACTTTGTGACCGAAGCAAGTCTGGAACGACCATTTCTTGGTTTAGTCCAGAATTATATAGATTGATCTCTCGAATCAGAAAGCACTCCTGTGCAGTGAATTTGTTTAGGGTTTAGATTTGTTTCTCATCCAAACACTCAAATTTACCAAAAACCACAGAAACAGTTTTCACCCCATAAACAGGTGTTCAAATCTGGACTAGGTCTACATTTGTATTTTCCTCATTAACAAAATTTCTGGTGTCTGTGTTATTTCTTTTCCGCATTATATTTTGTTATATAATTGAAATATCAAAGGTTGTGTGTTGAATCGATCAATTGGTAAATCCAACCTTTGGTTGTTGATTGAAATTGATTGATACTTGAACATTGGTCTTTTGTACCGTTCAAGTTATTCTCTTATATTCAATCAGGCTTGCAAATTCTTATTTGTTTGATTGCAGATTGAATTGAGAAATTGAGATATAACTCTTTGATGTACTTTTTTTAAAGATTGAGTCTGACTGTCTAGTTGATTCTCTTGAAAGTATATTGGAATTAGTCCACACAGATTGCTAAGAGAAACATTGGGTGAGGTTGTTAGACCCCCGCTTTTTCAATTGGTATCAGAGCAGGAAAAAACATCAAAGACCTTATAAGTCTGTGTTTGCAGCGATCTGAATTTATACAGAAGTGTTATCTCTAATAACGTACTAGTTCAGAAATTACCAGATAATTCTGAAAGCTTGGATTCACCTGAGACAACTGTCACATCTAAGTCAATATTTAAACATTCTCTTGATGTAAAAACTGGTGATTGGGAAACACTCCTAGATGAACATTTGGATGAACTCTCTGATGAAGGTGATTCAGATATTGATAGAGATGTTGATAGAGATGTTGATGAGGAAGTCTCAGAGTATGTTAAGTTTTTATATTCGTAGAAAATAAAAAAGATTACAACTTCTCATGTCACACCTCTTATGACTCCTCTCTATCGAGAAAACAAGAAATTGAAAAGGATTTACGGAGGTCTTTATGGTCGGAATCAGTCTTGCGAATCTGGACTCAAATATACCGAGGAAAACCTGAGTAGAAAGTTACTTATTATCGTGTTTATCAAAAATACTTCTTGTTGGAAGAGAAACTTGCAGAAATTGAAGGGATAATTAACTCTCAGCAAGCAAGTTTTGATGATAGAAAAAGCGCATTTCTCGCTCTAGAAAAACGCCTTGAGGCTGATTTAGTTGCTGCTCTTGGTAAAATCAAGATGTTGAAAGATGACTTGAAAAATTTCAATACTAGTTCAAGAAAATTAACCACTATGCTAGGAGCAAATAAAAATCATGGTGATACATGAGGATTGGGCTATAAGGGAATAGATACTCCAAGTATTAGCAAAGAGGTAAAATTTGTCAATGCTAGTGATTCTTCTCAACAAAAGGTTTCCACTGATGGAAAAAGTGAAATACCTTCACCGTCAGTTAAGGTTCAAAAGAGAAAAGTATATCAACCTCCAAAGTCAGCACACACGGATCGAGGTAAGAACATTTCTTATGTTTGCCATTATTGCGAAAATAAAGGTCACCTGGAAAGGAGATGTCGTTTTCGTATAAGGAATGAGAAATTTCATGATGTTATTATTTGGGCATCACAAGAAGTTGTGAAACCAATATCATATGTTAAGACAAATCCCCTTAACATTATAGGTTATAACTGTCCAACCTTTAGGCAAAGGAATCAGTACTGTGATAAACTTAGATTTGCCTATAAACGTCATACGAATCCTTTTCACAATCGTAATGGTATCAAAAGGATAACTTCATAAAGTCGAAGATAAGATCCGATGCTCCCAGTTGGAGAAAAACTAGGGATAATTAGAGTTTAGTACTCAGGTTATGACCAACACTAGGCTTTGGTCTAACATTTGTCCAACGTTAGGGCTTGGTACCTGGACCTCAGGTTGACCAGCGTTGACCCGTTTAAGTGGTGATGTGTATTATTTTATGTCAAGTAAATTGTTAATTACTAGAATATATATAACTTTGCTAACAATAACGGGCATGTCCTTAACTTTACTAAAATCCAAAGCTTTTCTCATTGTTTCACGAGCAACAATTAATCTCATTCTTCAACTTCTCTCGTTTTCTCTTTTTTCTTCTGAAATATCATACAGTGCTCTTGCTACTTCTTATTTTCATTTTAATCCGTAAATTTAAAGATTTATATGTTTTCGTTGATTCCTGGTTCGGTGGTGATTAAAGTGATTAAGAGAGGAGGGTCAGAGTGTTTACCAATCAAGTGTTATCCATTCAACACAAGGAAGCTTTTTTTTTAATCTTTTGATTAGATCTTAATATGGGTGTGTTTGATTTTTTATTTGAAGAAATGGGTTTGTGATTATGATTGTGATGAAGAATAAGAGAAGATGATATGCTGTAGTTAGTGTGAATTTTTTTCTAGAATGGCAGGTTAGGAGCAGGTTATCTATCAAGTATTGATTTGAAGATTGAATTAGGGATTGAATCAAATGGCTAAATACACGTGGTATACAATCTGTTGGAGTTGAGGTTGAGTGCTTGAGCAATAAATTAGTCGAGAAAAGGGTGGTAATTGCCGGTGATTTTCAAAATTTTCACAAGATTCGATTTGGAGACATGGAGAGAAATCAAGGTCAATTGATGATGATGCTTCCATTTAATAAGGGTGTCGATTTGTTGTTGATATGAGAGAAATAATGCAGAAATTTGATAAATTCCTCAATTTTATTGTTTTGATAAATTTATTGGATTGAAATCAGATTGATAATTTCTGAAACTAGGTAGGGTTCTTCCATTTGGGGAAGAACATAGGACTAACGGATATAAACGGCGTTCAATAATTATTATTTTTTCCTTTTTTTTTTTAATAATTACTAAACGGAAGTCTATACTTAACTGGTCAATTTGGGTCAACGTCTAGTCCAGGTACCAAGCACTAACGTTGGACAAATGTTAGACCAAAGCCTGGTGTTGGCCATAACCTGAGTACTAAACTCTAATTATCCCGAAAAACTAACTTGCAAAAGAATAGTCAATCCGATTCTCTTCCGATAATTCTTGAAGAGAGTAATGAGAAAAAGGTTTCAGTTGTTCCTAAACGCACTCATAAGTGGATACCAAAGAAAGTTAATGATGTTTTGAGTGTAAAAAGGAATGATCTCCCAGAAAATTCCATGACTATGGAGAAGGCAGTATCCATGATGTTGGAACTTAAAAATTTCTTTGGAAAGATGGATTTGGATGTGAAAGGTTATAAAAGCGATCTCTTTCACGATAATCCAAAAGTCACTTGTGGTGAGCAAGATATTGTTCACCTCAACACAACTTGATTTTTTTGTAAGTGCATCCTCTCCAAGAAATGCCCTGCTATGTATACGGTGAGGGAAGCACGAGAATTGGGGCATACATGTTGCATTAGGTACGATTTTGAATCTTTGGTAAGGCTGTAAAATTCAATTGGATTCTTATAAAAGGTATGTCTATAAACTAAATCAAGATTTTTGTTTTTATCATTTGCCTAGAGTACTTATAATGATCCATGTACCTTGATTATCGTTCATTTCTACGTAACTTGATCTGTGTTTAAGGTTCTTAAATGTTTAGGTTTGAAAATAGTTTCGGGATGTTTGGACTTTATGGTACACATATCAGGTATGCATACCATCATTTAAAATTAAAATCCAGGGATTTTAGTACGCATACATGTTTGAATACTGCTCCAGGTCACGAAAATTCGTTTGCAAACCCGTATGCATACTGGCCTGTAGACGTCGATATTCGATAAACTTCATTTGGTCGTAACTTCTTAGTTCGCACTCGGAATGACCTCATTCTTTTTGCATTATCTTTCTCTTTGAATTCTATTTAAACAGAAGATAAGAATTCTTGAATTTGGGTGAGTTAAGATTGGTCTTTGTCCCATCTCTTGTTTTTGAGTATTTTGCTCCGTTTCGTCACACTTGTTCCACTTCTCTTGGACTTGGGAACTTGGATTCTTGGAGTACTAATCTTCTAAACTCATTTGTAGCTTTTGTAAGAATGTTGTTGGTGAATCAAAAAGAAGGAAGTTCAATAATGGGCAGCAGTATGCATTGTTATGGATTC